>OY796682.1:59386671-59986671 GCA_963680715.1 Tetragnatha montana
GCGCCTCATCGCGCCGGCGGCCGCACTGGCAGAGGCGAGCGGCCGGCCGTCCGCGGCGGCGGCGGCGGACACGCCCACCTGAGGGGCGGGGCCAGATGACGTCAGCGCGCCGGGATGATAATTCCCAGAAGGAAGAGCAGAGAGAGTTGAGCTTTTTGGAGAAGAGGATGACATGGTTTGGTTGGGTGTTTTTTTTAGTGGAATTGTGTGGTTTTTTTTAGTGGAAGGGTCGTTGGCTAGTGGAGTTTAGGAGCGGTTTTTTTTGTCAGGGGAATTTTGCATAGTTCTCTCTAACTTCACTAGTTAAAAAACAGAAGCGAAAAATAGGGTGAGCGAAGATATTGGGATTTATCCTTACTAAAAATGCATCAGATACTGTGAGCAAAATTCCAAGACAACTGGCGGAATATTTCTGATTTTATTATCTATGCTGATTTGTTACAAAATTCTCCTATTTTTTTTTTTCGATTTTCTGTTCATTGTTGAGGACCTTCACTTCTCTTACTCAAAAATCATGTTTGAGAAAGAACAGTGGACGTGGACAACTATTTTACCGTTCGGCTCTGTTGAGCTCTGGATTAAAATATAAAAACGTGCATGACAGAAGCCAAGAGACTCAATGTAATGCAGGAAAAACAACTTGATCAATTCAACTTAAGAGATTCTGATGGTTTTCTCTCGTCTTTATCTCGGTTTATATAGGTGTTCTCAATGTCAGATTGTTTCTAAGGAAGAGATCTTCCTCTGGTCTCTTATACAATACAGGAGAATGATTTTAATAGTTCGTGAAAGTCTATAATGTTAGATTGAGTTAAATTTATCTAGATTAAAACTAATTTGGCGATTCAAATTTAAGAAGTTTAACTTTGAAAAGTACAGTTTTTCCACAAATAAATAAAAAAATCCAGTATTTTACTTTTGTTTTTATTTTTGTTCAAGAATTTTTTTCTTTTTTCTGAAACTTTGGAAACTCTACATCGGTTAAATCCGAGACCTTCTAACTTTCTATATAAGGAAATACGTATTTTTAGTTTTTTTAAAATACAATCTTGAAAAAATACATTAATTAAATTGTTTGAGTATTTCCAATGATTTTAATTTGCATATTTTTTAACCACGCAATTCATAATCACACTGAAGGAAAGAAAGAAAAAAATATTATTGAAAACAATTTTGTCAATTCATCATTAAACACTGTATTTCTTTGGTAAGTTGAAATATTTAAATTCTGATGTAGTTACTTTTCATAGGGTTTCGTATCACTTTCATTGGTCTTTCCTCATTAACGCGGCCTGTGATGAGTCTCCGCCCCTGCGAACCCTTTGATCCCCCCCCATCAAAGGCCGGGGAGCGAGCGCCCCTTGGACCGCGTCCAGAGGAGGGTGTCGCCCCTTTGGTCCGCAGCCAAGGGACCGCCTAATTAATGGGGCGGAGGAACCTCAGCCGATAAACAAGCCAAGGAGATTTATTCGCGGTTCCGTCATATCATGATACGCGAAAGAAAGCGGGTTTTGTGTTTGTGTGGCGATATGATGATGGGAAAAGCACCATTTGGGTATTTGGGTTTTTTATATGGTTCCTTAGGAATTGATATGATTGTGTGCGGGTGATATGGGGTTTTAAATTATATTACCATGAAGGAATTGTCGTAAGGGTTGGGATTGTTTGTTTGATAAGAATCCCTTAAAGTGGTATTACCATAAGGTGATTTGTGTGATGTAAGTTGGTTTCCTCGATATCGTATACAAACAGTAGAGAGAATATGAATGGGCTATGTTTTTGAGTTATAATTTATTATCTATTTATTAATCCCACTTCTATTGGGGAGGGAATATCGTTTATAAAATGTTATACGCTGAGGGATTTTTCTTTTTACTGAATTTCAGTAAATTATTTTTACCAAAAAAAAAACCCTGGGTGACTTTTACGAAAACTTAGTATTAACCACTACAAGCGGATTTATATCCATATCCATTGTAATCAGAAACATTTTTTTTTCTAAATATTTTAAAGGGGACAGTATTTACTGGTGCCATAAATTAAAACCATCCTTTTAAAAGTTAGACACTATGAAAAAATCTCATATTCGTTTAAAGATTATTAAAAATTTCCTTCTGAACTATAAAATAAACTTTAAAAATATTTAGCTAATTTTTTTTATGATTTTATTACTTTTGTGAAAATAAATAATACTACTACATATAAATATTTTTTTATAGTCTTATGCATAATTTTCTAACACGTACTCTGAATTTTACACACTACATTCATCTGTATTCTGTGAATATTTAAGTACAGTATGTTGCAAAATAAATGAACACAAATTATTTCATAAATGGCAGCCATCATGGAATTTAACTTTAAATTGAGTATGCAAGGGTTAAGGTATATCCCCCGCGAAACTCAGAGATTTTCCTTAAAAAAGCTTTAAAACTACCCCTATCCCCGAAAATACCAATATCCCCCCCCCGAAAATTTTTTCTGCCTACGCCACTGGCTGCTTAAGCAATAAAACTTTAAGTCGTGATCTTTTATTGATTATACTTTAAAAATACATAAATAAATAAAACCATGTAAACTGTAGAAAATTTTGAATCAATTTTTTTTATCATTTTCATAAAATTCATTATATGGTTTAACATTTTTAGTTCCCATTAAGATTAATGACTGGCTCTTTGTTGACGAATAATAATTTAAGTGCATTGCATCTCTTTTACTACCAAAGATTAAACCTATAGCAATTATTGTATAAATGTATTCTTAATTGCTCCAGCCATTCAACTCAATGCAAAATTTCTATAGATTTCAATTGAAAAAATATATTTTACTGCACCGTGATACTAATATTATTCCAAAAAGGTTTGTGGACCTTTTTAATTTTAACCACAAATGGATACTAAACACTGTGAAAAAAGACAGGTACAACTCCCATAAATCATCTTCTACATTTGAATCGCATTGTGAGCTCGTGCACGTAGGGGTATGCAGATAGTGTCGCATGCATTAAAAATGGAAGCAGTCGGCACGTGACAGGCTTCGTCAAAATGTTGTCGTTTATTTGTCTGATTGCTGCTTGAGGATTCCAAAAGGATCGGAGTCTATATTTTAATGGACAACCCTAACGGAAACTGCCCTTAAGTATAGCTTTTTGTTTTACACATCCTTTCAGAAATGAGTAGAACGAACTCATGCACTTTCATTCAAATAGAAGATAAATATCAAAATAAGTGGAAAAAAGGAAACTTTCGAAAAAAATTTGTTTGCGAAATGTTCGTACTACATCAGCTGTTTTGAAGCAGTTTCAGGTGTAATCAGTTTAAGTTTTAAATAATTTGAATAATCTTAATACCTATTTAAAATTTTTTATACATCTATGTTATATTTTTCTTCTGATAATTATCTGTTTTAAATTTTGAAAAGTCATTTAAACATTGATCTACAAAAAAATCATAGTCACATTCAACAATAGGATTTATTTCAACAAGAAAACATAATTAAAACAAACTACACGAAAGGAAAAAAAAACAATGGAATAATACACACACACAAACCATTGAAAGCGAACACACCCAAACATAAAGAATACAATAATTTTGCAGTACCAAAAGAGCTTATAGCTCGTCCATGGTACCCAGTACCAATACTCTCCCTAGGCAACTGAGCATTGGTCAGAAGAAGCTTTCGTTAGTTAAAATATCCTGAAATGTTATTTAACTATGGAGTTTAAACATAAGGGAAATAGGTTTGTATCTTCCTTAGAGGTTTTTATTTTCAAAACTGCTCTTGTTAAAAATGTAAAAAATTTTTGTAAAATATTTTCAAAATTGAATAACTTAACTTAATTTAAATCAATGTATTGAGTGTTTGATTAGTAAAATAAACTAAAATTAAAACTTAAGTATTAATTCCATTATTTCTTACATAGTGACTTTGTATAATTATAATTAGACAGGACGTAATGGACTCGTCCCACTCTAATGGCCGATATTGTCAGCAGAATACTGACCAATGCTATGAGTCTAAAACCACGGCTCACTAGATACTTATACAGGCTAGTCGAGTACGGAAATCATTGCAAATCCAGATGGCAATACTGGACCAACTGGCAAAGCATATCCACAGTGTTGAAGGCGGTGGGTGATATAGGTAGGTCTTGTAGCGCTCCAAGCGGGAAAAGTTGTCAAATGGTATTCATTGTTTAAAACTCGGCTAGCCTGTATAAGTATCTAGTAAGCTGTGCTAAAACATACATTTACTAAAAAAGAAGTACACGATATCGATTTTGATTTTACCTGCATATTTTCAGAAATGAGTTTATATATGCATGTTTGAAACTTGAGTAAATTTGATTCGGATCCAGTTTGACTATGTCACATATTTTTACTCAGATTTGAAAATAGAGTGTATTCATCATCGACCAAATGACAAGAATACCCTTCAGTCCGTGCAGTGAAGCCTCCGTTCAGGAAAGCCGGGGACCGTGAAGGAGAGCGCGTGGATCCCATGTGATCCGGGGGTGATTTTACACGTTAATGAAAATTCGCAGAGCGTGTTCGGTGGCTCGAACGGCACCTTCGCACACAACGGTCCCTACGTGAGGAGACTCCCCAAAAAGAAACGGTGGGTGTTTATTGAAAATGAACAGTGTCATCGGCTCATGGAGGATGATTGTCCTGTGGCTGCTTGAAACGGCCGCATTGTGTAGTGATTCAAATTTCGGGAAGGTATGGAGCAGATTTTTTTATGTAAACAGAAATTGAGCTGTTTAAAGTTTAGGGTGATGAATAGAATATGTCCTTAGCTCCCATCTTGTTTAGATTCCTGGAGGAGAGTTACAATCCATACTTTTTAGTGTTTTCAAAGAACTTTTCTAATAATTTTCTATGATGTATTAAGTTCAATAGTAGAATGAAGATCCATAGTTTAAAATTTTTGTAATAAAAATTATTAAATTTCAAAGTTGTAGAAGAACTAATATCTAAAAGATATATCTAAAAATCTTTGGCTAAAAGCCCTCTATAATGTTTCGCCCCCCCCATTCGCTATTTCTTGATATTTACCAAATTTTAATTTCATTGGAGGAACCCAAAAATTTCCCGATGTTTTGTTCCTTGGCAATGATTGCAATACTTCTAGGCGGCTTCTAAAAAACCTTAATGAAAAAGAAAAAGTGTAAATATTTCTATCTAACTTAAACATTTATGACTCTAACTATCGCATCTGAACCCACCGGGTCCTCAGAGAAAGGAGTTCCCAACCATAAAATGTATTCGTGGAACCACATAAAATATTCATCGGGAGCGGAACAAAACAATGCGAATGGAAACATTAGGCGTTCAATTTGCATGCCCCCTCGCCTCCTGAATATGCATGACGAACCCTCCAACCAGAGCAGCACAGACGCAACTCAACTTGACTCGACAAAAAGACCGTCTACCCTATAGGGGTCGTCGTTAAATAACTTATCGCATAAGTGAGGTGGCAAAGAGGAGGAGGGAAGGGCTTTAAATGAACGTTTTGTACTTGAGCTAACTTATAAATTTGAACTGAATTTCATTGCATTCTTTGGATCGGGTCAGGAGTTTGGGTTCTCAAGGCTTTAAACCAAAGGATACACGTTCTTAAGGGTGCATCTCGTAGTACTTCATGAAGTACTACGAGATGCACCCTTAAGAACCTTTTTGAAACCCAAAGAACTGTTAGCCCAGCATTAGAACATGATTTAGCCATAAACTAAACCAGGAGGGATACTTGAGGGAGTATACCTATAGTTACCTTCAAACTCAGGTATATAACAACCTTCAGTGAGGCTATAGTATAAGCAGAGCTGTAACATAACGTGAGACTGAAAGACAGTTGAGTGACTTAGCCTCATGCTTATCCCCCTGTTTCCTCAAGCGAACTTGGTCTTCATTTTATGGACCACCGAGAAATAAAAGGCTGAGTATGAGCAACTATTAATTTTGAGATTTTAGTGTCGCGTGCTTGACTTTGAAAATCTTACCCTTTCAGTTGTCCTATATCAGAGGCGGAAGGGGAGATAAATGAGGATAGGATACATCCCCCGGAAAGCAAGAAATTTCTCTTTTTTTGACTACATAAAAAAGGGCTAAATTACGAATTTGTTTCGGACTACGCCAATGTTCCACATCTTCTACTTTGCTTTAGTTTAGAGAATTTAATTTAGTATAATTGACTGAAATTCAATCCATTAAATTTTGGAAACTTCATTAAGATTAAAAACTTTCATCTCACTCCATCCCCGAACGGTATCAACGAACATTGGTCACTCGTTACTTTTTTTTCACATTTTAACTACAAATTTAAGGACATTTTTTAAAATTGCGTTACCACATAGATAAAGAGGTTTTTCGCGATTTGTGACAAACATTTTTTAATGAAAAAAAAAAATAACTGGCGTAATTTATAAAAGACCCCCGAATCAGCAGACCAGACACAACTCAACCCAACTAAAAAAGAACAGTCTATTCGTCCCTAACGGTCCAGCTCCCATGAATGCTGCCAGGTGCAGTTTTATTGGAAGGGGGGTGACCATCCCCCTTCTAGTAATAACAGTCGAATATCTCTCTCCCTGCGAAAAGCGAATGCTTGTGTCTCTGCCTGCTAATGCATGCTAATTGTATGGGTGATGAGCCCGGGCTACGGGTACAGTTAATTACCGGCGTAAAAACCGTCGTATTACGCGATCGTGCCCTCGGGCAGAGTTTAGAGCCCGATTACTAAACGGAAGGCGGTTGATGCTTTTTGGTTTTTTGGTTGGCTGGTCTAGTAGTGCCAGATAAAAGGATGGCTGTAGCATTTAATGTCGGAGTTTTTTTCTGCTTGATTACTTTTTTCTCGTTTACGTTTTTGTTAATTCATTTCTCGGAGAGTTTTAGACGAACTTTTTGTTGGAGGGAAGTTTTATGATTTTTCGAGGGTGATTTTTTTCTCTGTGTTTACAACTTCCTTTTTGAGGGTGGCTCCCAGAAGTCGGGGGTTTGAGTCCTTGACATTATGTGCTAATGACTGGGAACTTCTTTTTGGGGTTAGAAGTTAATCGTATTCCGACATCTGGACTTGAACCCTTCTGTTTCGCATTATCGTTTTATTCAGCAATTAAAGGAGATTTCTCGTCTAGCTTGCGCCAAGTCACGAGTTTGATTTAATTTTATATTTTTTTTCCCAGTCTGCTGAACTTTTGCTCTATGACTGCTCTAAGTTTATATTCTTTTAGGAGTAGGATAAAAATCTGAAAGCTTGCCAGGTGACATATACGAATAACCTTTAGGGTCTCGTTCCTTATTTATGTATATATGTATATGTATTGTGAAAAAATACTAACTTGTGAAGCACAGAGTGAAAATTACTGTGTTTTTTATCAATTGTGTCTATAAAACCTAATATTTCTAACCATAGACATAAAAAATCGATATTTCCTATCTAAACGATATTGGTAAATATCGATAGTTTTGCCCATTATTAATGATTGGCTTTCTATTTTGAGACTATTTAATTCTTTTTATATGTTTTGTCTAATAAATAATTTATCATACGGTTAATGGATGTTTAAATCCAATATTATGTTAAAAAAACCTTTATAGCTAAGTCTTGAATTTTTCATAATAAATACTACTTTGAAATTTCATAAACTTACTCAAAAACTTTCTTTGATTGAAAAATTACGATTTCTTCAGTAAGTTAACGTTTTACACTTCAGGCTCAAATGAACTCATCTTTTACTCTGATTACTATCATTAATTTTAATGCATCTCTAAAATGTGGGGGGAAAATTGTCTCTTGATATTTTCTGTTGTGTTTTTGACCCTCTTGTTTTATTTATTTCAGTCAATATCTAATCTGAAGAAAAACAATCTTGTAGCATTTATCGTGTTCTTTTCCCCTACAGCAAACTCAGTACAAAACGGTAGTAAGTTAAACTACCGTTTTCCCTAACCCAAAGAAAGAAGGGAGGTGGTGAAGTGCTACCTGTCGCTGAGGTGGCGGCGCCTTTGTAATTGGCCGCACGGGGGGTGATTAGGGCTACCTGACGAGAAAATGACCGGACGTGCACCCTTTCACTCCCTATTCAGCGATATAACGGCGCAGAAGAGAACTGTGTCACTCCGGGGGGTCATGGCCGATCACTCATGAGAGTCTCTCTGTCATTATTAGCCGTGATTATTATTGTTAGTTCGGACGGGGTTTTATAAAAAGCCGATTTCCGATTGAGTTGGACCATTGTATAGGTTTTGGATGGGTCTAAAATGTGAATTTTTATGATGAAGAAATACTTTTTGTTAAAGTTTGATGGCGTTTGGGAATTTTTGGGTGAATCCAACTACAGGATATATTTTCTCTATATTTTTAAAGCGCTGTGAAATTTTCAAAAAAAATTACAAGAATTCATCAAACTCAGAAAACAATACTTATTAGTAATAGTCACAGTGCTTTTTGGATCTCCCTTTTTTTTATTCGAAGGAATTCTTTGGTCCCTTTAAATTTTTTTATTATATTTTGGGAAAATTAAAAATTGTCCTTGCAAAAAGAATATTTTTGGAAAATTTTCAATTTTTCAACTGGTTATCTTTAAAATCTTTTTTATTTTAATCTGCTATGCTTAAGTTGTTGTTGTTGTCGTGTCCATGGTGTGCAAAATGGAATAACATTAGATCGTACCGAGGCAGTGGAAGACAGCCTCGGCGACCTCAACAGTTTTGTCTGCAAAAATCAAATCGTCTGGGTCTTTGAGGCTGATCTTATGTTTCAGTTTTAATTCTGTAATGAAGGCCTGAGATATATTGATACAGTATTTGAATCGAATTTAGGAGTTTTTGTAAAAATAGGACCATTCTTTGTCTACCGACCAATATCGTTCTGTCAATATTGGCCTTTGTCGAAATTCCCCTTTCTGAAATATCTGCTAATATCGACAACTGGCAACTACCTCTAGTGGGAATAATAACCTCACACATAGACCATATTGTTTTTAGTATTTAAAAGTCCCCCCGAAATGTCCGACATTTACCGATATTGGGCAATACTGTTACCACTGATTGATATTCATGTGCTACCTGGGTAATGATTTATGGGTAAAATGGTAAACTTATTTATTTATTTATTTATTTCACCCAAACAGACACAAAATCCAATTACATGGGAAAACAATGACAAAACACAGACTACATATGGAATAAGTTAATCTAAGATACAAATACCATATAAAATAGAAGGAGCAATATAAAATTAGAAAAAATCAATACAACAAAACTGAATTTAAGTACATCAAATAGAGGAAAAATTTCTTGGAACAAAAGAGGCATGGTAACTATCTAGGTCACTTTTTATCTTTGAGAAACTATCAAAAAAAATATCAGAGTTGTGAAGACTATTGACAAGTTTTATAAATTGTATTAAAGGTTGTTGTTTTAAGTAATTTTTTGAGAGAAGAGGAACAAGGAAAGTTGTTTTATTTCTTATATTGTATTGTGGAACAATTAAACTGAATTCATGAAGAATTAAAGAACAGTCGATGTTATTATGAAATATATTGTAAAAAAATTTAAATAAGGATATATGCCTTCTGTTCTCTAAAGGGAAACTATGTATAGGAGTACTAACTGTCTTTAAGTTAATAAAACGAAGAAATTTTTTATGCACTTTTTCAATTGAAATGATCAGAGATTTCGTTACAGGATTCCAAATGACACAGTTGTATTCCAAAATAGGGCGAACAATCGTATTAAATAAACATTCAAGAACAAAACAGTCACTAAAATCGAAAGTAGTTCTCTTGAGTAATCCAAGGTTTTTGACAGCTTTAACAATAATGTTTTGTATATGTAAATTAAAGGTAAAAGAAGATTCGTAAGTTACTCCAAGATCTTTAATATTGTCCTTTCTAGCTAAATCACAATTGTTTATCTTGTAGTTATATATTAGAGGATGAGTTTTCCTGGTAAAAGTAACAATGAAACATTTATCAATATTGAGATAAAGTTGATTTTGTTGACACCATTGGCTTAAATTATTTAGTTCAGTTTGTAAAGAGATTTGGTCCAAATGAGTTGTTATCGTATTAAAATATCTTACTTACTTATAAACTTACGAAAGATCGTAGTAGAGAGTAGAGGCTTCTGCAATGCAGAATCTGCATACTGGCCTATCGGGAGCTCTATCCTGCCGAGCAGTCGACAGGTGGTACTCTGCCGACAGCGATCGACGATGTTCGCTCCCCACGGCTCCAACAACCCCCGCCGAGTCCACCAAACCCCATTCGGTCCGGAATTAGACGGATTTCTAAAAGATGCTGCGATTACCTCTGATTTTCCAAACTTAAGTACTCTTTTCAATATTTTAACGGAAATTATTATACAGTCTTATAAAAAAATTTAATTATTTTCTAATGTTACTAAGATAGGATTCCTCTGATGTGATTTAGAAGATAATTACTACGAAATTATCCCTAACTTGTTATGACATTAAATACATTTTCTCTGTAAATGTATTCTTTCAACAGTGATGCACTTGTAGTAGGGCCGTTAAAGGGAAGAATTGTTCAGATTGTGATAATATCACCAAAATTGCTGGAGGTATAGTTTAAAACATGCTGAATCCAAAATCGACCGGAAGCACTCTGGCGGAAGCGTTGTTTTGGACTTCCGGTCAAAAACAAAATGGCCGCCCGCGGGCCTATTTTCGGTTGTTTTAATGATAAAAAAATAATTTTGGTGACGAATATTATGTTTTAAAGGTCAAGGATCATGATTATGATACCAAAAGGTGCAATTTATGTATAAAAAATTGATTAAAATTCAATAAAATCTCTAAAATAGTGTGATAGAGTCAATCGGTAGGTTTTTTCTCAAAACATTGGTAAAGAAGTTTTTATTTCGACGGTTTTACATGTTTTTGAGGTGCTGATTCCGAATATTAAGTTTGCTGTCACGTGGTAGGTCGGCTTTGTATAAAAAAATTTCAAAACATTTCAAAAAATCTTAAAATGTTTTTCTCTATCTTCAGATTTTTGCTTATATTTCAAAAACTATAACTTTTTTGAAGATGATCTAAATTACAAAGTTAAAGTAAACAAAATTTACAATAAAATTCACTATTAAGCTTCCATTTTCTGAAGAATAGTAGTTCAGTTTTAGAGTGCTGAAAAGCAGCTATTCTTTTGTTCTTCTGCAAAAAAGTGACAAACATACGTTTCCACCCGCTAGAAAACAAATAATATCAAGAAATTTTTATGCCACGTGAAAGAGAATTTTATTCCTCACTAAAATAGTGCCCTACATTATCATTTACAGAGAAGGGGGAAGGAGATAAGCGAAAATCACGAATTAAGTGTTTTGCGCCTTGCAGCCAAAACGGACCTTCCTAGCTGTTTATCTCCAATTTTCGCTTTACTTTTGGTGTATTAACCATTAAGAAAAATATTTCAGATCAATTGATGACTAAGCATGGTCAAAAAAATAATATTAAATTATTAAATATTAGATAGCAAAAATTGCCTCAAAATTTTTACTTTAATTATTAGTTTTTCGTAATTTTCACAAAACTTATAGTTTCTCAAAAAAGTGCAGTAAAACTTTATATGTAGAAATTAAATGTTATTTCATTTGGTATAAAATGTTTGAAAATAATTTTTATTTATTTACAGATTTAGTGGAGAAATAGCAAGCATTCTTCACTTTATTGAAAGAAAAAAAAATCACTTTTCTTTAGAAAGCTCTAGCGGCGATAGCGCTTGTCAAAAGATAAAAATGAACTAATATGCTTGTTATAAGAAATTTTACGTGTTTAAAATTTGGTGCACTGCACTTTTTGAGAAAAATTTGTGGCAATTTTGGATTTAGAGTGACCTTTTAAATAAAAATAAACCTTAAATTCGGAATCAGCACCAAATGAGAACAAATACAATATCAGTACATTTAAACATTCCTATAATTGAATACATAGATTTAGTATTTTGTTGTATTTTCCGAGTAAAATAACATATTTAATAATTTAATTAATTAAGGGAATATATTGCAATAATTAATTGCAGAAGAACAAAAGAATAGCTGCTTTTTAGCACTCTATAACTGAACTACTATTCTTCAGAAAATGGAAGCTTAATAGTGAATTTTATAGTAAATTTTGTTTACTTTAACTTTGTAATTGAGATCATCTTCAAAAAAGTTATAGTTTTTCAAATATAAGCAAAAATCTGAAGATAGAGAAAAACATTTTAAGATTTTTTTAAATGTTTTGAAATTTTTTATACAAAGCCGACCTACCACGTGACAGCAAACTTAATATTCGGAATCAGCACCTCAAAAACATGTAAAACCGTCGAAATAAAAACTTCTTTACCAATGTTTTGAGAAAAAACCTACCGATTGACTCTATCACACTATTTTAGAGATTTTATTGAATTTCAATCAATTTTTTATACATAAATTGCACATTTTGGTATTATAATCATGATCATTGACCTTTAAAACATAATATTCGTCACCAAAATTATTTTTTAATCATTAAAACAACCGAAAATAGGCCCGCGGGCGGCCATTTTGTTTTTGACCGGAAGTCCAAAACAACGCTTCCGCCAGAGTGCTTCCGGTCGATTTTGGATTCAGCATGTTTTAAACTATACCTCCAGCAATTTTGGTGATTTTATCACAATCTGAACAATTCGAGTGTTTTTTCCCTTTAACGGCCCTACTATTGTAGCAGCAGAGAAGTCAGCATTTAACATAACTTATCTTTCAGTGTTGATTTTCAAGCAAATAATGTTGTTGAAACAATGGTTTTAAGAGTCGTCTCCAGCTACTTTTTTCAAAGAAGACGCTAGGTCAATATAAAATTTTCAAGAACACTTTCTCTAAATCAAGGATGTTTAACTCTTCCTTTATTATCTTCCTTGTGCCGCTCTGGAAGAAATAGGTATTTGGAAAACGAATAAAATATTGAAAATATTTAAAACTTTATTAATTTGAATAAAAATCTTACAGCAATCTGTCCTAAAAATAGGGATAAAAGAGATTCCTGACCTCCTATTGGTCAGCCAAGGCAAATAGAACAGTGTTCCACTCAAATTAAAAGCTAATCATATTGGCACTACAACCCATATGGCCAAGGCCTTTGATGCCCATATTCGTATGCTTGATAGGAAGGCCTTGATGCGGTGTAAAGCCGGTGGTCAGAATAATGCGAGATCCCAGTGTTAAGTTCCCTTTTATGCTTGGTTTTCAGTTTCATTCAAATTAAAAGACGCTGCAAACGCTCATATTGAGTTGTTAGCTAGAACATTTTGTATTACTTTATTGTGTTGTGTAATAATGTTTTGAATATGTTTGAAAATTGTTGATGCACAGAAAGGTGTTCTAAAAATAGTAGGCTGTAAAGTGAAATCCCAGAGAATGAAAATGTGTCCTTGTATAAGTGTTTCGATCTAAATTGAAGAACACAGTCGGATACTTAAATCTATTTAAGAACATATTTTCATCCCAACGCATTTTACAAAATGTTCAGAACTTTATCACGACACAATAAAGAGCTCTCTAGCTAACAATACAAACTAAAGAGTTATTTTGAGGACAAAAAAGTGTTCTAAAAAGTTTTGTGATTGTTTGTGCAGTTGCATCCTTAACAGCAGGAGGCTTAATGTGTATAGGGCAACATGGAGCCTTATTTGTTGCCCATAAACTACCATCCTTCAAATCCTATCATACTTCAAAACTCATTTAATAGGTAATTACAGCCGGATTACCGGACCATTTACTACTATACAGGCCGGATTAATAGTAGCAGCAACTCGGGACGGCTCTGTTCGGACAACAGGTGCTGAATGGCGCGGGGCCCCCTCCGAAGCTCCATAAAACCCTCCATATCGAGTCTGTTTCCTCCGATAAAACGCGGAAATCGGCCAGAACGTGGAGGGAATGCTTTATTTAGAGAGCTTCTCGAAACAGCCGAGAAACTGGGTTACGAGGATCACCGCTTGCGAAGAGGGGGCCCCTCCCCTCTATCATTCATCTGCTGGAGGTGGGAAGCTGTGGTCGTTGAAATACTCGTATCAATTGCCTTGGAATACAAGCAAACGGGAGTTCCTGTAATATTACAAAAAGATACATGAAATTAAAAGTATTTAAAACATACTTGAATCAATTTAATGCTCATATAATCAGGGGGTTCAATTAAAAAAAATGAAGTTATATTTTTTCTAAGTTTTACACACCAAAATATAAGAATATAAGTATCTAAAAATAAGAAACAGTTCATGATCTACCTTTCGATTATTTCATTCCGTAAAATTATTTAAATTATTCCATTCCATTCCATCGTTCCATTATTTAAATTATTCCATTCCATTCCATCGTTCCATTATTTAAATTATTCCATTCCATTCCATCGTTCCATTATTTAAATTATTCCATTCCATTCCATCGTTCCATATTTAAATTATTTTGTTTCCAACAAATGCTCCCTTAATCAAATATATCCAACAGTTGAATTCGGTTCGAATTCAGTTGTCAAAAGATTTCTTTTTTATGACCGAATGTTATTTTTTAACGCTGTGTATCAATTTAAAAAATTAAGCTAAATTACCTGTTACTTGAAAAAAAGTTTAAATAAATTAAGAAAGCAAAATAGTATATACTTTTACTTTTAATGTTGAAATATACGGCAAATCAAAACTTTTATAGCCTAACGGCTAATGTAATTGTCAATTGATAAATAGTGCAAAATTTAGAAAGAAAATTAATTTCTACTATTTGTTAGTTATTATTCGGACAATCATCATCATTTTCATCATATCTTCAAATTTCATGTTCATATATTTCAAATGGTTTTAAAAGGAAGCGAAATTCTCTTAAATGCAGATGAGTACACTTACATTATTTTATAGATTTTGACACTTTTGCGAGGCCACTTTCTTGGGTATTAACCCTCTCAGTCCTAGGCCGCCCGCGATTTCTCATTGAATCCTATGGAGAATTTGGATCGAAAGGGTTAAACATTCTCTAGAAGTTGAAAATGATATTCAAAATATAATATATCTTCTAAATTTGAAAATATCTCAAGTAAATTTTGACTAAACGCCTCTACAACCCAAAATCAAACAGTCTGTATACATCACTATGGCAAATTCAATAAACAAATCTAATAAAACAACAACGCGATGTATGGTATCTGGGAACAAACACCCCTAAAAAGGGCCGATGCATCACTGTCCCAATTACCTCTGCCATCCGCCGAACATATATAGAACCCACAGAGAGGGAGAGAGAGTATCCCTAATTGATATACAATGGCCTAATGTCTAATGGAAAGGCCGTAAAGCCTTCCGATTGCCAGTAATGAAGCAGGTAATGAAGGCCTTGCTCTGCCGACCGTGACGGACATGTGGTGGACACTGTCACACTCCACAGGCCCTGCTGCCCTCTGCCATCTGGACGTTGCGAGTGTGTGGGAGGAATGGAATATTGTGGGGGGGGGGGTGCGATACGTGTTTATCTTTGATGTAGTAGTTAAAATTAGGTGAGCATTGGATTTAGTTTTTAATTTATTCTTGGTAATCAAGACCTATTTCACTTTGTTAACTGTTGAAAACAATATTGTTGAAGTCATGAGTGAATTACAAGGGAAGAGGCTGTATGCGACTGCAGCTGTTCCCTATACCAGAGTCAAACCATTTTATAAATTTCTTAAATGAAAACCACTTTAACAATTTAAATGAAATCTCCCAATAGTGTCATGAATGTTTGTTTATAAGGAGTATGTAATGGTACATGAAGAAACAAAAAAAAAACCACTTTCTCAACCAATTAAAATTTAAAAAGATAGAAATCACTCGTTTCTCGAAACCACTGGACCGGTAGGAAAATATTTGAAAATTTATTAATAGTGCTTTAAATTATAGCAATTTTGAAATGCCTGCCTCATTTCCCATTATTAAATTAAATTTTAAAATTATAAAGTCTTAAAGGTTGCGTTGCTATTTTAAATATTAACTAGTTTAATGGCTGACCATATAAAAAATTCAAATTTTTAAACTCATCAATAAATTTTTTACACACCCCTCGTTAAAATAAACAATTAACGAGCTAAGAGCAATTTAAAAATGCATTTTAAAATGCTCCCATACTGAAGGACTTTCCTCGATAGGTGAAAAGGTGAGAGGGGTGATCTTTCCTGGGGGCATATCGAACCGAGAGATCACGTCTCCCTCATGTCACGCGATCGCATCTGCTCCCTCGTTAATTAATACGGATGGGCCCGCGGACGCATGTCGCCACAATGGGTCCCCGATTGGACGTCACGCCCGGACGGAGGCGGTCAACACAGGGGTTGATTGCGAGGGATGCTCTCTCTGGGCTCTTGACCGAGGGTCAATTTTAGGTGCTTTGCAACAAGCAAAGGAGAATGTTTGAATTGTGTGGAGTGGATATTGATGAGAGTAGATAGAATGGGATGCTGCACCAAGGGGGCGGATCCAGTTTGATTTTTGAAATGTCTTTAGCTGAAAATTTTTCAAAATATTGATGAATAATTTGATTTTTGACTCATACCACTATGCATAGGGTCTCTTTACAGTCCCAAAAAGCAATGAGATAATTTAATAAGATTTTTCAGAAGTAAATTAAGGGCTTGTTATACACTTCTGGGGGGCATGTCTCCGTGCCTATCATTTGTATTTGAAAATTTGTGGACCCTATTCTATACTTATTTTATTAATTTTCATAGTTTTTTTCTGTCCTTCCTTATACAACTACTATAAAGTTACATCAAAATTTCTTAAATTGAGCCTTCAATTTAAAAATTCATAACTTTTACACCAATTTTGCTTCAAACTGTCCTTACAAAAGGAAAACGTGGGAATCATTAAGAAATTTATCCTCGTCTAAATTTTACTACCCAACCTCTTATAAGATAGTCACTTTCTGAGATCACTACTTCCTCCTTCTTTAGTATATCAGGATTTTTCCCATTATTTTAGTTCAATGAATAGTTTTGTTTTTCAGTATAAGGAATGCTGAAGTTAATTAGTATTTTCTGCACTTTTTATCTTCAGCGCATTAAAAAAGTTAAATTAAAAAAAAATATAGTGCATGTTTTACTTTTGAAATGCAGAGAAATAAAAGGATTAATTATTAAAAATTAAGCTTTAAATCTTTTCTTGCACACAATAGTTTGTATAATTTATAAATTATAGGATGTTCAGTCGTTCGTTACTTTCTACTCATCTTTAACTCAACACATAAATTTCGTCAAATGAAATTAATTAAACAGAAAATGTAAAAAATAATTAGGATTTTTACTCTACTATCATTTGATATAACTTACCTTTGTACCTTTACTTTTTGTTGTTCAATACACCAGTGATAAATAAAAAAGTTCCATTTAAGTTCTAATTGCGCTATAGTATCTTCCCGGGTTATCTCTACGCTTCACTTGAGACGTGTTTCCGCTTTAGTAATAGCACCATCGTTTAAAATTATGTTGTCACATTAATTGATAAGAAACTCATTAATCTTTTCCTCTCATTAATGAGTTTTATTGGAAGTAAACTAATCAGGGAATAATTTGCAATTTGCACATTAAGGATGTTTTCTTTGCCCCAGAAAGGAGTTCAAGGAGTGTTATTATTATTATTATTATTATTATTATTACTACTATAACTATTACTATATCACAACATAAGGAGGTTTTAAATATTCTACCTAACAAAACAATTGAAGTTTTGTTAATTTGAGGACAATATATGTTTATTATTGTTGAGAGTTTGCTGTGTAAGTGTTACGGGCAGTGTGACATCCGGGCTTTCCTGGAAAACGAACTTTTCAATATAAAATGCTAATACCAGTGTCCCGTGTATAGTAATTATTTCATTTTTTGATAACTTTAACTAGTAGTTGCTGAAGTAGACTAAAAAAATTTATAGTAAGAATGCAATACCCAGTGTTGCCCTAAGCTGGGAACCTGAGGACCGGAGGGGTAGGAAGACTAAATTAAAGGCCTTATATGCCTCTGGGCATAAAAAGAAGGATAAATTTAGACGCTCTTGCTCCATTCCATGTTTCCGATTTTAATAAAAATTTTATAGCTATATAAAAGTTCAAAACCGTTTCTTTTTATTCTTGCTTTCAAGCAATCAAGTTCAATGTCCCTGTAAAGCAACACTACCGTACCACCCCTGTTTCCAAACACTTCAATACGCATCATTAACATCTTTACAGCTCCAATAACTCCCCGAATCCCTCATTAGCGATTTTACTGCGGTGCAAATTACGAAATCCAAGCCTATTAGAAACAGCAGTAACCGAAATGCACACACCAAAATACTCCGTATAAACAACATCCCAACCATCCCTTCCCGCTCAGAGCACGCGTTTGAAAGGGTTGAATGAAAACCCTTCTACTACACTACGCGAGGGCTCTTAAGACGATTGGAGGGAGGAGAGAGCCGCGGGGAACGATGTATGCAAACGAGGTTCCCACGGAGAATCGTCCGATTCCGAGAAGAGTTTCCTCATCGACTCGCTTGGGGACCGTCTCTCGTCTACTATCTCAATCCACTTGTCTTAAGTTTTTAATTTAATTTGTTTTATTTTTCACTTATTCATCTTATATCTGGAGGCTATAGAGTGTTTTCAGGTGACGTTACGGCTATTTTATTTTAACAGTTAACCTTTTGTAGGGCTTTTAACTGTTGCTAAGGCGGTTGCTAGGTAACGAGGTATCTGTTGCTAAGGCGGTTTTTAGGTATGGGGTCACGTGATTGCAAGTGCTCCAATAGAACAATTCCACGGCCAGTCATTTTCTGTAACTGTTAACCTTCTGTAAAACAAAATACTACAACCTTTGTTGCTAAGGCCGTTGTTAGGTCCGAGTCATGTGATTGAAAATGCTCTATATCAGCGATTCGCTGAATACAGGAAGATTAGGGGTGTCGCGAGGAGGTCAAGGGAGAACAAAAGTTATGAAGGTTTTGGATTAGCTTTTTGACTATAAGCAAAGCTAAAATCAGGTGTGAGATATCAGTAGATATTACAGCCATGCTCTCAGTATCAGTAGATACTATCCTAGTGAAATCAGTAGAATTTTGATTGGGGTGCTGTGAGATAACTAATTATCTTAAGGGTAACGAAACGTGGAAAATTTTGATCCCCCAGGGCCGGAACAATTAAACCTGATAAGTCATCAGTTTACCATGAAAAAATCCCTATTTGAGCTGATGATTCCTAATTTTGTTTTAAAAAGTGTTGTCTTAGAGCATCTTAGATCAGAGATTGTTTTTGTCTTGGCACCGTTTATATTGGTGTAGCCTAGATATTTAACTATAGATAAACTGGGTAATAAACTAATAACCAATAATGTTTTATTTTTAGCCTATTTTCTGGACTTTTCCTTACCTGGTCATTGCATGATAATTAAGAGAAACTTTAATTTTCTTAATTTAATTTTAAGAAATTTTCTCTGAGATGTATGAGAGAAAAGAGAGAAAGAAGGAGTGTAAAATGTGAATTAAAAGACGATACAGAATGAGGGAGAAAAATGGCAAATGAAAGACAATACTCTTTGTAATGGGACATCTTCTACATAATGGGACATATTGTAGCTTATAAACTTACCCTTATATATTTGGGGTCCTTTACCAACCTGAATTGCAACGGGGCCACTACCCCTTTACAGGTGTCATCTGAAGGGTCAGCCTTTGGCCCGGGGTGCGGAAACGGACTCTTCTTCATTGCCTTAATTACGGCGACCGCTAAACGGAGCAGAGTTGTGCGTGATTTGTATGCGAACGACGCAGAAGATTTATGTGGATCCCCGCATCCGCTGCTGCAAGACGGGTCTCTTTACGCGCTTTTGTTGGAGCAGTCAAGAGGAAAACACGTCTTCCTCTCTGCTGATATGATGGAAGACGTGTGAGGCGTTTGAGTTGTGGTTTCCGTTCTGAAACTGAATGGGGGGTGCAAGTTTTGAAACTTGGGGTGATTTGGTTTCGAAATTAAGTGGTGTGCAACTTCTCGCTATCAGAAGTTAATAAAACATTTAATTACTTCAAAAAGATGAGGCGAGGTCATGGGGGCCGTTCAAATATTAAGTATAGTAGCATATTTTGGGTAACACTAACTCCAGAAATCAAGAGTAATAAGTTAAAGAAAGTGGGAGATATATAGAGGAGATAATATTGTGGATGGGGAGGGACTGAAATACTTACGAAAACGTAGTTTTGATACTTTCTGATTCAATAAAGTAACTGGAAGCCAGATTGGCTTTCAGTAATAGCAATACGGCTTTCTCTTTTGCATTTACAGTGAAATGCAAATAGAAACACTATGCAGAAACAGAATAAAAACAATATAAAAAACAGTAGTTGTTATCATCAATGAGGTAGTTCCATATTTTTTAAACTTTCGATTTTGTGGTTTATTATTACAGCATATGTTGTGTCAAATTGAAATCTGCAATCGAAATTTATCTAAAAAATTTATTTACTTAGATATTAAGGAAATAAAAGTCGTCAACAAATGATGCAATCGCCCGAGTTGTGAAATGGTTGTGAAGCCATCGGGGCCGAGTGACGTCACGAACCTAAAATCACTAGTAAAATAAAAACGTAAAATCAATTATAAATCAAAACAAATCGTTGAATATTCGAATTCTTCCAACAGTAAATAATTTATATTTAACTACATTAAATTCTTTAATTTATTATAAAATTAAACTGATGAGAATCAAGCATTATTTCTTTTGGTATGTATTTTTACATTTTTTGCCGCTGGCATCACGTTTTTGTTTATTGTTGTATCAATTTTGTTAAATTAAAAGACATTTTTGATGCTTTATGCTTATTTCAGATTTCTATTTATTAAACTGTGATTTGAATAGAGATAGCCATTAAAAATTAACATCAAGGCGTTTGTTTTCATATCGTAACATTAATGTTAATATCAAAAACACGAATGTTCCTTATTCAGTGTTAACAATTCAAAAAATCTAAATCATGGCGTCGTTGTGCAAATGATGTCTGCAAGTCGTAGTAGACCGAGTTTGGGCCGAGTGACGTCACGAACTTGAAGCGCCGTTTTTCGCGCGCTTTTCAGAACGCGAACTTTGAGTTGCAATAAAAAAATAAAAAATTATCAGAATGAAAAAGTATCTCGGTTTTAGGGGTTTCTTGAAAAGCTGAATAGAATAAAAAAATAAAAATAAAATGTGGAACTAGTCCATTCCAATGAAGAGAATCGTGTGAGATTTCTATTTCTATCTCTTTTTGCTTTTTACATTGATTTTTGAAATCGTTGAGTCAATTTTGTAACGCACTGTATTTTGTTGACAGAGCCTCTCAGTAATATGCATCTAGTAGGTTTCTCTTTTGCATTTACAACAGATAGTGAGATGGAGGAAAAAGCACGATAATAGAAAAAAAAGGAATAAGATCTCTTGAATTAATGTCAAGATAAGTACAATCTGACAGACTTGAATCAATCACTCTCCTCGATACTAAACAATCCCGTAATACCTCCCCCCCCCAAATTCGACGTTTCCTCTCTCTTCACACAAAGATCCTCCGAAGCCTTTCTTTCAAATCCCCAGAGAGATGTCTTTCTATAATAGCCCAAATCAAAGACCCGATCAGGGCCGACGCCGATTTTTATCAATAACAAATGCCTCTCCATTAGACTCACTCATTACCGCTCGAAAGAACAAAAAAAAAGAACATTATTTACGTCGGTCCAACTCTTCAAAGTCGCTGTCCAACAATAAGCTGCCGCCTTCTTTTCATTCATCAAGAAGTCCCTCCCCGTTCGACTCTTTCTTCGTTATATCGTCATTATTATTATTATTTTGTTCTTCCGAATTATCGCTTGCATCGAGAACGATCACGTAATGCCATCCCCCCCCTCCTTCCGGTGATGACCGGATAAAGAGGGTCGAGTTGGATGACCATTTCGAACAAGGTGGTTGTAAAATAGATTTTTTTTTATTGTTTTTGTTGTTATTCGAGTTCCGGATTAAGGCATTTTCCGTCTTCATTAATGGATATCTGTCGCTGTGGAGTGTTGGGGGGGGGTTGGATTATGTCGTCTGCAGGAGGGGAGGTTCGAAGGAGTGTCGGGAGGGTGGTTTCCTGTGTGCGTCGCAATTAAAGGATTATATCGGCTGAAAAAAAATCTTGGGATGGATTGAACCTGTTTCGTAAAGGAAAACTGTTGTTGGTTTACTTTATAATATCGCTCGGGAAATGTTTTGCAGATCTGTCTCAAGGCGGAAGGTTAATTGTATCATAATTAAATGTAAATATAGGTTTTAGAGAGAATTTACAACAAATATTGATTTAAAATACAACTAACTTCACCATAAAATATGTTCATGTAATTTAATTATTGCAATGTAAATTGTAAGTGGTTTTCATGTTTTCGTCTCTCTTGGAGATGGAAATTTATGTAGGAATAATATAAACTTTTCAGAAAACCCTCAGAATACCTTTTTGTACAAGAAATTGAAATACATTAAACGGTTTATCCCGAAGGGAGGCATATCACCCACTATCAAGGGTATTTTAAAAAATCTTATATTCTGGTATCTGGCTTCTGGTATTTAAAAAAAATAAACTGGAATACTGGAAAACACTTGCTGTGAGACGACTGGCAAGGAAAAAGCTTTTAGAGAAAGTTAAAACCTACCCTGGGCTGTCGAGACATTGAAAAAGACTTACCTATCACTAAAAAACTAACAAGTTTTAAAAATAAATTTTACAATATTGAATGTTCTAGCTCTACCTTTCATTGAATTTAATTTTTGTTATTTGAGATAGTCGTTATATATTTTCATTAAGTTGATACAAAAGAGTTCAATTAGAAATTTGGTAACAATTATTAAATTGATTTAATTGACATAACAGCCAATACGTGTCAACCAAAATGAAATTCCTCCCACCTTGCCGACAGAAAGCTCGTTGTCAATGGAGTGCGACTATCTGATGATGACAATAAGGCACCGAGTGTGCCAACAGGGCGTGCCGAGAGAGATGACAATCTTTGCCACGCTCGGCCGTGTGTCAATCGGCGATGCTCACAAACGCGTCAATTACTTGTGGGGGGATGTCGCACTCGTTTTGTCAGCCGCTCCTTATCTCATATCTGTATAGAAGTAGATGTATTTGCGGGAATAATCATTGTCAGATTATTTTTTGTTGGGATGTGGTGTGTTTTGCATGACCAACTCAATCTCTGCCAGTCAAGGTCGTGGCGGAGTAATTGTTAGTGTGAATGTGTTGAGTATTGAAATTGGGAGACAATTCGTTATTATTTTGCATAAAAACAGGGCAAATTCCTCATTAGTTCTAAATCTTAAGTAAAAAAAAACCCATAAATAATACAAAAATAAAATAATACTTCCAGAAATAATAAATTACTAAACAAAACTTTTTAATTCATAGAATTGCAATGACAAACATAGCGTCATTTAAATATATTATTATTATTATTATTATTTTGAAAATTGTTTGATTTCTTGATAAAGTTGATATTGTTGGTCAAAAATCAAAACAAACCAAGTAGAAGATGTAAGCTACAAACTGTTTCAATATCAAGCAAAGTTTACATTTTTAATAGTTGGGGAAAAAGTTTTTATTACTTGTAATTATTTTTTCATTTCAATCAATACTTAAGCTGGTCAGAATGAAATTTGATACTATTTTATCTACTGAAAAATGATTTTCTAAATAGGAGATAATATTATAAATAGTTTGGTATAAATTTCCTTAAAAAATTTAGAAAGTTAAAATTTTGGCAAACAATTAAGTGTAAAAATATTAGTTTAAAAGAAGTTTAGTGGAGACTGGTAATGAAAAAATCACTGTGGCCGAATGTGCACTTTATCGAGGGTTCACTGAAACGGGGTTCGACGGCAATATCATTGATTGCATGTATAGAGACGACAGTATGCATTTGTTAGCTACAGGATCTCTTCAAAAGTGTAATTGCCCCTCGAACAAAAAAGCAGCATCAGTCAAACGCAACTACCTGCACCTATCTCGACACAGCCATCTCCAATTTTAGCATCATTTCAATTCCGCAAGAACAAATTGATCAGTGTTCCGATCTCGGCCGTCCATCCTGCGATAAATCGCTGCTATCTCCGCCAATAATCGCATTTTACTCCAGTCTGTCACTGAAACCCATCCCAACAACAATGGCCGATCGAGAAAAACCAGAAAATGAGCTGTCCACCTCCCCATTGTCTCACGCGCGACGCGTCGCCCATACCAATGAGCGTTCTCGCAGGTGTCAACTCGTCCAATAAGGAGGCGATAGCATCTCGCGCAGACCCCTTGGGTTTATCTCCAGAATTCGGAATGGAGGCCCGTTTACAATGGGCGAAAGGGTAATTAATGGGTGTCCCTTCGAATGGGTCCTGATGACGCGGCGAACTCTAATCGAAGGTCAAGGACGGTTTGTTACGCCACGCGTGGCATGAGCTCGATGCGTTATTGCCGAATATAGAGATGGGGGTTGATAGTGTTGGGTCCTTGAAGGGGTTAAATTGGGGGTTTTGCTTGGCCGGGACCACCCCGCATGGAAAACACTTGAATGCTTGGTTGGAGTGCCACTTGAATGTTGTAACATTAAATAACTGATGAGTTTCCTATAATATCTCACCCTCATTTCTTTGAATTTTCTTGTTCTGCTCTAAATTTTCATTCTTTCTCCCTTTCTTCTAATTTTTCTTTTCTTCTATCTGTCTCTCTCATCCTTTCTCTTCTATTTAACGTCTCGTTCTTTTATTCAATTTCAATATTGTTCTTAATGTGCCATTCCATTTTCATTTTTCTTATTTTATGTTTTCGATAATTATCTCTATTATTTTCACCTTATTCATTCTTTCTCTACACAATATCACTCCCCTTCTATAATTCTCTCTACCGTATCAATCTTTTTCTCTTTTCTTTCTCATTAATAAAGTATGATGCTACTATGTTTTTAGGAAGATTATAGCAATAGAACAGCAATTATTATCAAATCTATACGAGGCCCAACCTCCTTGCAGAAAAACTTGGAACTTAGAACGAATGACTTTCAACGAATTGACTTTGGAACGAATGAGTATAAAGGAAAAATAAAAAGTAAATGGGAGAGAGCAATAGAAATAAAGAGAAACTTGAGAGGAAAAAACAGGAATCTGCTACATAATAAATCAGAATAAAGGTAATTCCCACCAGAAAGCTTACCCAAGGTTAAATCTGAAAATTTTTGCAAGCCCGGGTGAAAAAAACTATTAACAAAAAATAATATTGATCAACGCACCATTGCTTTTATACTTACCCGGCTGCATTGATATTTTCCCCGCAATAACTCAGCTCTACAATAGTTTGTTTCCCTGCCCGACCTCAAGTTCAGCACAAAACAACCTGTAATCACCAACTCCCGCTTATCAAGTTCCAAACACACGAAATCGAACACCGCTACCTGAAAACCGAATCTTCCATTATCATCAGAGAGACGTTCAGGTGACAGCGCGTGGGGTCGTGAGTCGCGACAAATTCCTGAACGTGACGGATGAGGTGGCAAAAGCGCCTCGGGACACCAAAAAACAACGAATTGTGTCAGGGGAACAAACGCAGCCCCCCTTCCCGTGGCTGTGGGACGAAACTTGGATTAATCTTGGGCGAGTTTTTTTTTCGTATTTCATCGCAGTCGGTCTGTCTGTGTTCGGCTGATGGGCATGTTTCTTTTGGGAAGAATAAATGTTGTGATGGACTCTGGGAATGATTGATTGGGTCTGCCAGTGAGGCATGTTTTTTGGTGATGTTCTCGTGGTTTGTAGAGTTGTCAGAAGATTTCTGTATATGGAGTAAATATTTTGTTTCTGAAGACTTTCCACAACCCTCAGGGGATTATATAAGGATGCGGGGATAATGCTTTATTCGAATTCAGGTATAAAAATTGCAACAAAACAGCTTTTGGAGACAGGTAACGGAGCTGATTCAAGCAATGTGAATCACCATTTTGATTTCAACATCAAGTATCTATTCGTATAGTGGCAACTGGCCAACAAATGTTTTGTTAAGTACGATGAAATTGTAAAAACCATGGAATATATTATTTTACAATATTTATCTGTGTTTATAAAAAGATGCTTGAGAAAAAGTTTGAGGGGTTTTGAGTTTTGTAAATCCAAAATTTGACTGACTTGAAACAAATATTTTTACGAAAAATAATTTAAGAATACAGTTCCGGTTGCTATTGCCAGTTTTAATATCGCTGCATGCATAGAAGTTTACATAATAAAGGAAAATAAGAACGAACGTTTTTTTTTTCATCCATTAAAAAGGTAAAAAATGAGTTGACGATATGTAGTTAAACATTTGTGTAACCAGAAAGGTCATTTTTAGGGGGTATATAATTTATGCATCTTTTATTTTCCTCTTTGGACAGAAGTTGTGCATACCATTCATATTTTACGATGATTAGAATACATAAAAATATAAAAACTATTGTGCTATATCATCTCATATGGTTCTTGAACCATAAAACCCTAAGCAACCAACAAATAATGTTCGAAAATGTTTTATTTCTTTAAAACACTGAGGCTTGTTTTCTCCATTCAAATAAGGTCATAACTTAACCAAAATTTCCTGAGGATACACATCTTTCTGAATTCATCTATCATATCCAAATAAGCCGGAACACTGTCCCACCGCATGAAAAATTAAATTAGAAAGTAGTCGACAGAAACAAGTGTTCCCTTCTTTCCCAAAACAAAATGAAGCTCCCTGTTTCTGAAGCATCCTCATTTTTGAACCCCTGGCGTAAATTCGAATTTCGTACCCGATTTCTTTACCCCCACCCCCAGAGCGATTACCCTCCCCCAGCTGCGAGAGAAACGTTCCAAAGTTCCCCTCTCCGCGTTCGATGGATATTAATTTGGAAACTTGCAAATGTGGCGCGATATATCTCGAAGAACAAAATAAAAAGGGGCGCCCAGGTAAAGTTCGATAGCGCCCGAAGGTCGTTAATCATTGTCAGGTGGGCTCCCTCCCCTCCCCCTTCTCTCGCGAATCCTGCCCGCTTTTCGCCACTCTTGGCGACAGGTAGGTATTGTTTGGCGAAAGGCGAGAGAAAGTCGCATCATTCTGCAGAAATAAGTAAATTTTTATACAGTCAAATCTTTTAATGCGTTTAAATTATTAGCCTCGAGACCACTGCAAATGCTCCACACAAAAATAAACACTTATAAAAAAACACAGTAATAAAAACAACACTTTTTATGTGAAATCTTTTAATTTGTTAAAAATTATTAGCCTCCATACAACTACAAAGGCTCCACACAAAAATAAACACATACTCGTATAAGAACATTTTTTGTCCTCAGATAAACAAAACTTTAACACATTTTATTGTGTTGTGATAGTGTCCAGAATATGTTTGAAAAGTGTTAGAAATGTGTTCTGAAAATAATGTTGTAAAATATGTTTAGAATCTGAAAGTGTTCTTAAGCTTGGATCAAGACAGTATAAGAACACATTGTTTGTCTCTGTAAATTTTTAGCAACACTTTCTCACTCAACACAATCGCAAAACGCTTTTGTGTGGAAGTGTTAATTATTGTGTTTGCTTCGCGTTGCAAAAGTGTTTCACGCATTTCCAGTGTAGTGTATTTATTTCTAACTATTAACAACCTGAATTGGTATAACAAATACTGTAAAAGAAGTCAAACTTTCTTTCTTAAGAGAATTTGTTTTGAGGAATCAAGTTAATTAATGGTCCTCACTTTATTTACCTTTATAAGCTGTTAATCTTGGGTCTTCAGTAAATAAACATGATCACTTCATACCTTTGTATTTTTCTTCAGTTTAATTTGTTTATCCAGTAAGCATCAGGTAAGAACAATACAATACAATTTTGTCGTGTGTACATTTGATTTGAAACCCAAGAAGAACAAATTACTACTTCAAACGTTTTATTTAAAAAAATATGTACGAGAAGGTCTAAAGGTATTAAAAAATACGAATTTCGAAATTTGTATTTATTTGATAAATAGATTGAATATTTAAAAAAAACCGAGAAAATAAGAATTAAAACAAGCTATATTAATTTCATTTTATAAACGGTGATTCAATTAATTTGTTTTTAATTTTCGTCAGGCGTTCTTTCTTAAAATTAGATTATAATTTTAACAAGGGTTGGGCATAATAAATGTTTTTGAACCTTCTTATTTTTTTATAATTTTATATTTACGTCTTAAAATTTAAACGTTATCTACATTTTAATGGTTTTAACTATTTGAAAGGTTGATATTCTTAAGAAAGTATTTGCTTTTCCGTCCTATCAAAGACAAAGACCTTATTAATGACATTAATTACAGGAGCATGACTGTTTAAATATCTTTAAATTATAATATTATATAATATAATTAATAATATATAATTTTTATAATATATAATTTTTATAATAATATAATTTTTATATAATTAATATCCTAATAATAATAAGATTAATCCGAAAAGATGTTGTTTTTAAATCTTGAGTGTGTTGCGTGGATTTTCTGTAGTCGTTCCTTTAATCCTTCTTTCCATATGTTTCAATGAACGTTGCGAGATACTTTTAATTTTACTGAACCATAATTAGGTCAACTGGCATGAAAAATTTCGAAATAAGTGTATAGAAGTAATATAACATGGAATTTAGACACTAAAGTGGACAGTAAATTTCTAACGAATTTAATCTCAGTTTGCAATCTACGCTATGATCCCCTTGAGAATAATACTACGGTGGGTTGTGGTTCCATTACCACCACTAAAAAGGTTCGTAAAAGTCTAATCACCTGACCACCAATTATTTTTCTCTCCATTAGACCCAATGTTAGAACCCATTAAAGAAAAGAGTGACCAGCAGCTCCAAACGGAAGGAAGGCTCCTGCTCTCTGATTGGCTTAGCCGATCTGCCCACGCAGAGCGGACATTTGCGACCTTTTTTTTCTCTCCATGCGTTGTCCTTTTTCCTGAGAGACCTTATCTCCACCAGAGACGGTAAATGGCTTTTAACTCTTCTAATAAGGGGTCCTCCCTTAGTTACGTGATGGACGAATGAGAAGAGGGATTTTAGTGTAATACCATCTTTTTAATGTAGCAGTAACCTAGTTTTGTACGTGTTTTCAACTTGGTTATTTAACCTTAATAAATTAAGTATTAGGATAAATTAAGTATATATATCCTAACTTGTCACATTTGGGAACTTGAACCTTTGTGGGATATTTTATGATCACATACTTTAACTTTTAATTAAGTTTTGACAACCATATTATTTTTAAAAGATAAATGCAGCATCCCGATCATATTCAAACAGATAGTTTACTTTAAATGGCATAGGAAGATAATATTTATTTTTTAAAACAATAAAAGGGACATAGAATATTTATTTTTATATAAGCAATATAACTTAAATAACAAAAGAACAAATAAGAGGAGGAATGTTACTTATACATTAAAAAAAATCATATAAAATATACAAGACAAATTCAAAGTAATAATACAAGTCAAATTTATTAAATATGCTTAAAATAAAAAATAGAGATAAAATAAAAATTAGATATAAAAAAAATTAGATTGTATACAATTCACTGTAAGATAAAACGCAAATTGGGTTTAGGATAACACACTCCATTTAACTTTTTTAATTATTATACGTTAAATAAAAAAACAAGTATGCATAATCCTACAAATTAGTAATAAAATAAGTTTACTGAATAATTCCTTTTTAATTTTTACACTTTAAACATTCCCTTTTAAGAAGGTAATACATTTTCAAATACACTTTCTTTTACACGAATACTTAACAAAAATAAATATTATTTAACTTTTTGGAGCTTAAGTAAATTTCCGTCGAAAGCTTCCTGTAATCATAACATTAAAAATTTAAAGGACTTCCCTGCAAGTCTATTCACGTGATATTTTACTCATGAATTAAGAATTTCCGGGTTGCCAGGTGGTGAAAATTGAAATTACACAATGCCTAAAAATCATATCATGATAAAGAATTATTTGGATATTCATTGAATAATGATTTATATTTTCTATCCTGATCCTCCCGTACCCTTCTTAATATCCCCGAATTTTAACGTCATAGAAGAACCCTCTATTAAAAATAAACCACGAAGAATACGAGAAGAAATACGAGATTATGTAATATCTGGATGACCCCCTTTATCAGAGAGGGCGGAATCGGTGCCAATAAATGACTTTTACCTTCCCAATTAGCAGCTTTTGGAGATGGATCTTGCAGATAGCGGGGAGTGTTTCGGCCCGAAAAAGAACAGCAAAAAGAGCGTTCCGTTGTGTCCTGGGAAAGAACACCGTTGTGATCCGATTTTACGCTCCGTCGGGGTTGTCGCCGCTCGTTATTTGGGGCGAACAAGAGACAGAGAAACGAAAAAAATAATTTTTTTTTCTGTATCGATATTGCGGTGAGAACCCTCTGTCTCTGTGTTTTTTGCAGTGGTTACGAAACTCGTCCAGATCGATTGAATCGGTGGGAGGAATCCGCTTCGTTAAAAATTTGTGAGCTTGTTTTTATTTAATGAAAGGAGAAATAAAAGGATTGCGAAATTGTCAATTACATGCACTACGAAAAATAGGGTCAGAATCCTTCTGAAACAATTCAAGCAGATTCTTATGCAAAATGACCCTCTGAATCCGAATCTGACCCCCGTTTTTCTCCATCAGCCTCAGATTTGTTTTTCAATGACTTAATTTGATTTGCAGCGTCAAAAAGCATTACTTTAATCCAGTGCTTCTCAACCTTTCAATACTAGCGACCCAATTTTCAATCGTAATTTTCATGGCGCCCCCCTTTTATACAGTAACAACGTATGTAAAGCAATAATAATACATTTTGAAGCTAAATCTACAATTCCAGAAGAAACCCTGTTAGGAACCGCTGCCCAAGGGAAATGGGAATTCTGGAGGGTCTTCCCCGGAAATTTCTTAAAATTTTAGTGTGATAAAAGCGATTCTAGGCTATTCTATTACATGAGAAAATTTTTTTACTATTCAATTTTCTTGAAATTTATTTATTAATTTTTTTTGTTGAAAAAAAAGAAAGAAAATCAACTTATTGGCTTTTTAATCTTTCATAACTCCAGTTCTGTTTGACTGTGTCCGTGAAAAAAAATTATCTTCATGACTTATAATTTTATATAATTGTTTAAAAAAAACAATGTTGGTGTCCTTGAATTTTTTTGAAAATTATACATATTTTTTGCAACATTATAAGGTATGAAATCTTAAATTCATAAAATGGGTCAGCCATGGGATCAGGAGTTATATCAAAAAGAATTGTTTTAAAATACCACTTTGTAGGTTAAAGTGGTAATTTATTTTGCAGTGGCAGTAACTTATTTTGAAATTTCGTATTAATGAATAGAACAATATTTCTAAATTAAAAATAAGTTTATACTTTCGAATTTTCTGGTACTATTTTGATTATTAATTGATCATTTGAGCACTATTTTAAGTTTATTAAACATTTTAAATTCATGAAAAATTGTCATATAGGTATATGTTTTAAAATTTTGATAAGTGTAAAGAAAAACTGAAGAATTTAATAGTTTTTCAAAAGTCAAGTTGTTCAACCTAGAACGTCCTAATTCAGAGGTTCCCAACCTTTTTGCACCTGCGTACCACTTGACTTTTTAAGAAATTTTGGAGTAACACCAGACCTAAATATTTTAATAAACTTACAATATTTACTCTTCTAAAAGTGTTCAAAGGCTTTTTGAATTAAATTCCTGAAAAAACTTCATATTTAATGGTCAGATATTTGTTTATTTATAACATGGTTATAATAAAGGAGAAATAAAATGGTATTAATTTACAGTTTTATTTATTACACCCATAGGTCTAAAAACATACAAATGAAAAATTAGTACAAACTCAGCAAAAAATTAATCATCATACATTACTGTCCTCGCTATACATATATCTCTTTGACTCACGCGTACCACCTGAAACGTTCCCGCGTACCACAAGTGGTACGCAATTTCTTTTACAAGCCAAATAAAAAGGTGATACGCAGAATTTTTGAATGAATGTGTATTTCAGGCACTGTTGGGGGATATCATTGATTTTGTCTGCAATACAGTATTACGATTAAGGGGAGGGGATGAGGGGTGACGCTTTAGGTCCCAAAGAAACTTAAAAAAATACTTATAAAATGTTATGATGAAGAAAATTTTTTAATCGTATACTTCAAACACTGTCAAATGGGTTTATGAACTATTTTGTCTTTGGATCAATGTCAGTGAACTCGAAAGCGGCTCAATAGACGGATATTTTGTTCCACAACTCGAATAATCGATCGAAAGACAAAGTATGTAAGAGCATTCGTGCAGGTTCTGTAGCAGTAACTCCCATCAGTGATTACATTATTGCGCGCGATCACTCGGTCAGACAGAACCAACTCGCACGGACGGAAATTCCAGCATGCTTCGGCAGCCACTGCATGCGTGTGTGTACTTTCGGAATGAATAACTCAGCTTTTTTTAAAGTTCAAGTGCATTCATTCATTAGGACGCAACATATGCATTTAGTATTTGCGATCCTCTTACGTTTGGGATATTCAGGGATGGGGATCATGGGCGTAGCCAGGTTTCATGTTAGGGGGGGGGCAAGGATACTTACCTTTGCTCCTGATGTTGCGAATACTAGTGAATTATATATATTTCCATGGTCCCCCCCATACCCCATGGCGAGTACTTTTACACGCTAAATTTTAGGGTACTTATACAAAGGACTTCAACGTTTGCACACCTAACGTAAAAATATGGGCAATCAATGTGAGCTTAAAAATGGAAGGTCTGGGGGTCCTCCCCCAGAAATTTTTTTAAAATTCGCCCCTCAAAATAGTGTTTTAACTCATTTTGAGATTCTTTGGGCCGAACAGAACTGCTTCTTGTAAGCCACACAATTTTCAAGGAAAATTATGTACTATTGCTTTAATAAAGTTTTCAAAAAAAAAAAAAAAATACAAACTGAGAATTTAGGGGAGGGGCAGCTGCCACTCCCTGCACCCCCTGGCTACGCCCATGATGGGGATAAGCAAATCGAGAAATGGTGGAACCAAATTTTATAGTGTTGTGAAATATCGATACTTATATCGAGGGTTTTAACGTAAAACGTTTATGTTACGAGTAATGGGATAAATCCGGGCATTAATAATGTCCACGTATTTAGTGAACAAAGTATTCGTTATACAGCGTTTAGTATATCGAGCAAAGTGATAAATACTCATTGATAAATGTCATTGAATTTATTAATAATGCCCGGTTTATCATCACTTTGCCCACAATATTTACCTTTCACGAACTGTTTACGGAGGGAATGGTGTAATGAACCATGACTATATAAATACTGGAATGAACTGTAAGAGAGAACATATTAAATAATACTCCAACTTTACGTAAAACATTATGCACCAAACATTCTGTAATGAATATTTTAGTATAGAAAAATAAATATCCGTTCTGATATTTATTAAAGTGTTAGTAGACATTCCTTTTATTTTCTTTCCCAAACTATGAACAAACTTTCCAAATTCCCAAACTTTAACAGTCACGTCGGGGCCAGTGACTAAGTTATCTTATTTTTTTATCCCTGACTATTTAGCATTTGGTACTCCTTATTGTCTAGTTCTCTAGTTATGTCACAAAAACCCTATGTGCACAAATGTTTTAGAGTAGGAGTATTTTGATTTCTGAATGTACTTTAGTTACTATATCTTTGTTTCCTGACGTACTTATCAAACACTCTCAATTGGAGCTGTCACAAAAGCAAGCTAATGCCGATATGAGTTATGGCCATTCGCTTTTTTCTCTTTCCGTTCGTCCTATTTATCCCCTTCCCATTAACGATGCATGAATCAAAGGCAGACCATTCGTTTCTCTTTGCCAGGCACACGTTTCATATTTAATAACCGCCCGAATGTTTTATTAATATTCTCTCTCATTTCTAAATATAGGCAAGTGACGTTTCGGAGAATTTCGGCAAAATTTATAACTCCCGGGACAGAAAAAAAAACGGTTTCCCCTGAGGTTTATGGCAGTGAGGTAGTTCTCTTCTACCGCTTGGTAGTAGTGTGCTGTTGTAAGCTTTTATGATAGGTTTCCTAGGTAACTAGATAAACAGCAAAACATTTTTTTTTCTCGTTATTGTCATTAGCTAAATCTTTCCTACTCCACTTGCAATGTCTGACCTAAAACATTATCCAAAGTTATAAAAATAATTTAATGAGTAAGTAATATTTTAATAATTACTAGTGTAAATATTTTAAAGTGCAAGAATTATGTTTTAGGTAGGCAAGGATCCTACTGCTTTTGCGAAGTAAAGGGTGTTTTGAGTACCTCATCCTCATAACAAACCTTTTTACCAGCTAAATCAGTATACACATAATTACGAAATTTGTAAAAAAAAAAAAAAAAAAAAAAAAAAAATAGGAAAACACAGTCAACCGTAAAAAAAATTAGAACAAATATTTTGTCAACTTTATCATCGATTATTGTCCATTTAAAAAAGTGTAACAAGTATTGCATTTGAATTTGTTGTGAACATTAGAATGGTATGAGTGTCAGGGATTTCTAGACTCTAGAGGGAAATCCTCGAAATTCTTACCACTATTTAGCTGATTTTTTCATTGGATAGAAAATGAGTTAAAGTATTACTTTTAAAGGATATATTTTAAAAATATTTCTGGGGGAGGACTTATTATCTTGGAACTCAATATTACATCCAACAAACATTAAGTATACACCAATATTCAAATAATTTCTTTATCTAGGCTACATTTAACCTACAATCTATTTACTCGTGAAGAGGGGCGTAGAAATAATTTTGCGTTGAAACCCCTCCCGACAAAAATGTCTGGTTACGCTGGCGTGATGGGCCAGGTACTACCTTTTGAATATCTGTGATACTTGAATTCGAGTATCAGCCAAAAACTTTTTCCATCTGCTTCCCTAAGATTCAGCGGCATATTAGCATTATTTCCCTACGATACTACGTATTACGCAAATGACGTTCTTTTCGGAAGCCGATTTTCGAACGCATTGTTCTTCTCTGGCGATAAACAGGAAGTTCGTTTTTCTAATGAGCGGCATTCCCTCGTCCTTCATGAATGAAGCATTTAAAGCAGCGGGTAATTGGTCCACTAAAGAATTAAAGAACAGGATTTTTTTATACTCCTTTTATTATATTGCGGCGGTTTTGTCGTACCGTTGTCGGGTTCCGGTTGCCTTTCCTAATGAGCGGTCACACCATAGAGTCGCTTTTGAATAGAGTCCGCATTGAACCTCTATAGACCCAATACTTTCTGTCACTCATAACTAGAGATGCAAAACGCCTCTTTGCTGATGCTCAATATTTTCGTTATAATTTAGCGGGTTTTTGGTAATCCTAAGCATGTTAATTAGAGTTGTAATTGGTCTCTCTTAAAATACGCTGCAAACTTGGCGCATCAGGAAGTCTAAACATGCGCCGAATATTTTTTTTCTCTGACATTTAGAATTTTCCCGTTGGCCTGCTATTCAGAAAACCGTTTCGCAAAATGGCTCAACAAGCCCCAGCACTAATCAATTTCATTTCCTATAACAATCCCTAAAATAATGATTTGTTTCCCTCAATAAATACTCATTGAACTAATATAGACTAGCGTTGGAGATATATTTGGGAAAATTTCCACTGGTTCAGCTGACCAGTGCTCTGGAGAGCTCGTTGTTCTGCAAATAGCATTACTGGTCCACCAAAGTAAGAAAAAATACAAGTGGCGATGACAACAAACAAAATATAAATTTTAAAAAGTATTTTTCCACTGAAATGCCTGACATAGTTTCAGGCGAAACGTCTGAGCTTTTATCAGCTAGTGCTAGACCTCGGCAGTTGAGCCCGAAAAATACTTTTTCAAATCTTGCCTGCCGAGAAACCCTTTCTGTTTTAAAATATAAATTGTATAAAAATAATCTGGGTTTTGTGCTCAAAGTAGAGTAATGTCAAGAATAAATAAATTATTTTAACTATCAATAGATATGCCATAATTTTTTAGTTAAGAACAATGAAACCTTTTCGTGACACTGGTCCCAAATTCATTCCTATAAGAGGTCCCAGATAGTTTTGCATGGTGTCACGGAACAACAGACCACTTGACACTTCAAACGGTGAAAACCATTTAAAAAATGGCTTAAATATGATACAGATTTATTTTTTTACCGTAAAATATTGTTACCAAAATTCTCTTCATTGCAATCAACTAGTACTTTGGAAGGTTACCTTCTAAAAACTTTTTGTTTGTACCATCTAAAACTATTAGGACTTCAAAATCACTACAAATAAATAAAACTCTTGTACATGGGTATTTTTTTTCTCATTAATACACCATCACTTATGTATTCCTCTCATATAGAAAATTATTCATCAATATTCAAATTGTTTTACCAAGTAAAAAAAAGGGTTTTTTTTCACTTTCAGTCTTTTCTTCTATGGGTCTATTAATTTATTGGCTGCTGTTTGGCTCTTGACCACGCAAGGTCTGCAGAATATGCGCGCTCTATTTAATCTTATTTCTATGGGTCACACCGAGAATGATTTTCTCGCGGGACCTTCTTTTCGTTTTGTTCCGAACTGATATTTTTTTCTTGTTCGGAAATGGAGGCAGTTTTCTAATCAGTGCACGCCCGCCATTAGAACCCGTCATTACGCTTTTCGAGAACGGTCGCCCATTAGGGAGAGAGAGGCCGGCCATTGGTCAGAATCGTTCGATTTTTCGTTCCGGGCGAGGGAGTAACATAATGAATGAGTCAGAGGGAGTCAACTCATTCATTGGGTTGAGTTGTGACATTGTACTACCTCAAATATCACTTTTACATGATGTATCATTATCATGTTATTATTATGTACTTATGTACTATCTTTTACATCAAACGTCACTCATTAAATATATTTTCTCACCTCAATTAATATACACAACTCTTGCCTCTAATAGTGTCATTCTTGTCTCAGATGTTAACATACATCAAATTTTATATCCTTTTCGGAGTCAAAAGAGAATTTACTACGTCCTAATCTGTAATCCTAGTCCTGTTTTTAAACACTCACCGTATAATTTATACAGTGTATATGTTACGGGCTTTATTACGGGGTTAATTAATAATGCCGGCATATTTTAGGCATAATAAAAAATACTCATTCATAAATGCCATTTTTAATTTATCACATTGTCCGTAACATATGTTTTGAAATAAAAAAAACCCTATGAGACTCTTTAATATGGTATTTGGACGATGGATTAGAATTACAAAAGATATCGCAATTGACATTTTAAAAATCTAACTCTCTCTATATCAAATCGGAAACCATTTATCTGATTTTATTCCCAATTAGGATGAATTTTGAGATAAACTTTCTCTCCAAATAGTGATTTAAAATTTAGCCTGAAAAATAAGAATGGCTATATTTAAATAAACAGGACGTTGTGTATAAAATATCTCAGATTATACGACGTTCTTATGTCTAAATATTTCAGGAGCTGTTAACTCTAAAACGAGAATTTATTCTAATATATGAATTTTTTTCATACGTTTTACTGATGGTAAAGCCAAAAAGTACCATAAGAGAGGGAAGGAATTTATACCCCAGAGATAGAAGATCAAAATCAAAATTTAACTTTATATTAAAAGCAACATTTTTTGATGATTATGCAAGGTTTATTCGACCATGTATCTTATTTTAACTCATAAAAAATTACACTAATAAACAATGTATCACCATAAAAAAACTTTCTTGGATATTTTTATTGCAGCTATCCCCAGGTTTACATCCAGAGTAATAAGTTATCGTTCTTTTTTTTAAATGAAGAAGTGAGGAAGATAGTAGAAAACTACATACGTTTTTCTGAGCTTTGAGTCGAAGGGAAATGAGGGAGAGCTTATATTTCAATCGAGGTATTGCAACACTCAATTGAAATGAGTGAATCACCATAAGAGTCATTTACTCGCCTCTAAAATAAAACTAGAAAAAGGAAATGGCTTCTAATTTGTCGAACCCTGTGTTTTACAGATTATCGTTTTGCCTTTCCGAGGAAAATCAAAATTAGAGTTGAGAATATATGTATTATTCGGGGTTCCTGCACTTACGAAAATCAATAGGCAAAAAAAAAAGAAGGTCCAAATAGAGTTTGCATGATGATTAATGTTACTTCTATCGCGTTGATGGATAAGCCTGTTATTATGTGGTGTTTCTGGAGATTTATAATGCTCGAATGCTCGCACGCGCGGCTTTTCATTTGGACCGGTGTTGGAAATTTTACCTTTTCTTGTTCTTTACTTTTCTTGTGACTTGGAGAGAAAATGGATACATTCCCCATGTGACTTGCCCCTGCTGTCGTTTAGACTGGGAAATGGGTAGGCCTGAATGATATTTTGTTCACGATTCCTGACTATTCCGATAAAATCTTGTTAGTAATTAGTACTTTCATTGTTACTACGTATTGCCGAATTACCATAGAATTTAATTCAAAATTTTAGTTTCATTCGGCCAATATAAACTGAGGTTATACCAATTCTGAAGATTTGAATTATACGCATAAAATGGATTTATATGGTAATTAGTATGTTATATATAAAATATTTTTCCCTATCGGACTGTTTAACTCAGCGTTCGAAATTGGGGTGGTTTGCTGGTCCGGGACAACTAAAAAACGGCTCGGACCAGTGGAATCAGAAATTCACTGGTCCGCCGGACCAGTGTGTGTGTGGTGAAAAAATATCACACCCTCCAGTTCTATCTGTAAAAAAAGTGCGTTTGATGATTGCATTTGGTGAAGCAAGTACATATTTTTGACAGAACCCGAAATATGGCGATATGATAGGGGAGCCCCCGGCGAAAGAGAAAAATATTATTGAATATGTGTAATCAATAGTTAATTTATAGTAATATTTAAACCGGTCCTTTTTAATTTGTCGGACCAGTGATTTTTTGTTGCGGACCAGTAAGATTGGCAAAGGGTCCGCAGGACCAGTGGTTTCCCCCCCCCCAATTTCTAACGCTGGTTTAACTGGTTTAAGATGCGATACATATTTACAAATTTTTTGTTTTGAACTATGCACTTCTAAATGGTAAGTAGATTTTTATTGCGATCTGGGTGTTCTAAATAGAGTTTCGTATGCTAATATTGAGAATGATCCTAAAATTTGAAAAAAAGTATACCGTAAAGTTTGAGTTTAGATTTAAATATTGAAGAAAAACATGGATAACTTGAAAAGGTGGTGGAATTTGACGTCAGAATTAATGATATTCATTTGTTTTTATTTTATCCTCACTCGTTATTGAGTAAACTATTTATCTTTAAGTTTTATCAACCCAAAATGAATGGGAAAATTCGAGAATACTGCATATTTTGATTTACTTTAAAATATAATTAATCGTAACGTCACAGGCGCGTTTGTGGAAAAAATATCTTAACAAAAGTATTTTTAGTTGAAAAAATTCCTTAATGAATCTGAAATTTTGCATGACGGTCTAATTTTGCATAAAAAATACTAATCAAAAAGGTCAAAATTTTAAAATTTAACATAGAGAGTTTGAGAAATAGAAGGAAGAAAAGGAAAATTTATATCCGATGTCCATAGTATCTTAATAAGATAGAAAACGTTGTCTCAGAAAAAGGGTATCCAGGAGGGGGAACAAGAAGCAAAATAAGAACTGATCGAGTCCATTTCCGATCTATACGAGAGGGAGGGATTGGGAGGGATGATGGAAAGAACAAAAAGAGCAGCCGATAATCGTGGTTGATCGGTGGCAGCCATTGGGCTTGATGATGCTCACTAAACATGGAGCTTCTGCATCGCAGGTGTCAGCGCTAATCCGGATTAATGAAGCCCTAAATTACTTGTCACCCAAGGGCAGCTGCCTGCTCCTCACGTCAGTCACCCGCCCTCAGCCCCAGAAAAGACGACTGTCGAGTTTCTTCTGTGCACGAGCGTCTTTCGAACAAAATAGGTAGAAATCACATATAGTTGACATTTTCTAAGTTATAATTCAATCGCCATTTTGAAACAGGAATAAAGACCAAGAAAGTGTTTTAACCTTTTTTTTTATCCAGTGAATATTCGACTCCATTGATATTCACTAACTTCATTCATACTACCTTAATGACACAGTTCCATAATACTTTTTAATTTTCACTTTTGTGTTGTGAAACAAGCAGAAATATAATTTAATTGTCGATTTGAATGCTTTTTTAACTTTTCCCCCTGTACTGTATTTTTAAGTATAGTAATATTTCTTCGATGATTATTCTGTATTTTAAATAGGGTCCTGAACTTCCAGTCAAATTTTTTTGGTTATATACAATAAAAAATTCCATTACTTCTACATGTTTTTTTTTTCTCGATTTTCTCAAAACTTGGTCATTTGTCATATTACCCTTTTCAAACTGACGATCCAATTATAATCCATATTCTCATTATATAGTCATAATTATAGTCCCATTCCGACTTGGATTCATATTTTTCCCTCAATTGAAGCAATCTGTTTATAATCAGTTATCCAGCTTATTGCCATTATTTATTTACTCATTTTCTTAAGTTGTTATATTTTGTTTTTTCATTTTTTTTGTATTTTATGTAAAATTCATTCTCTGTCGCCTGAATGGGAATTGTCAAATTTCCCCTTGGCGTCAAATGTTTTTTTTTCCTTGTGTTTTTGTAAAAAAATTTTTGTGCAGCAAATAAAGTTATTATTATTATTATTATTATTATTATTATTATTATTATTATTATTATTATTATTATTATTATTATTATTATTATTATATTCTCACTTATTCTCTTCATTTATTCTTTTACTCCTTATTACCTATTTTTTAATATTATCTAAATATCTTTCATGGGATTCTCTCTGAATTACTCTTCTTATTTGAATCATAGCAGTTACCTAAAAAGGCGCGGATCCAAGGGGGGGACACTTTTCCAGAACATCACCTTTACCGTTTGAGAAAAATGTCAAAATGTTGGGGATTTTCTAAAAAGTATCACTCAAGATCCCCTTTTGGTACCGCTGGGGGGAATGGGGTTCCTCTCCCAGAAAAAAATTCCAAATTTGACCTGTAAAAGTAGGGTTTTAATTAATTTTGAGTACTTTTTTTGGGTCCAAGGGGGGCACTGTCCAGAGTGTCCCCCTTGGATCCGCACTTGCCGTTATGTGGACTAAATAGTTCACTTAATCCAGAGAGCTATAACCGATATTACTATAAAGTTAGTTAATCATTCGGGACCGATGAAAAAGCCCATGTTACAACCAACCAGAGTTCGACTGTGTCATAAAAAACATAAATAACCAGGTAATCGTTCCCTGTGATTTCGCGATACAGACATCTGTTTCCTCGGAGCCCGCGATCAACCGATAGAGAGAATCCAGTCGTAATGTTCACACATTTGCATTCGGCAGCGAATCACGCCCATAAAAAAAAGGCCCCCGCCAAATAATTATCACACAGGAAAGGAAGCGCAAACCGCATTTCCACCCAAAAAACCACCCTCTTTAATCCCCCATTAAGGGACAGCTGCCCCCTCCCTCAAAGGGGGGGGATCACAGAGTCTGATTACAGCGACTCATCAGACAAATTCGAAACCGTGTATTAATCAATCTGTAGGGGGGGTAGAGAAGATAAACCGAAGATGGACGCGCTCTTGTCCTAATCTGCGACCTTTTCGGAGGGGGGGGAGTGAAGATTCGGTTGCAGCTGGTGTCAGGTGAGGTGCTCCTTGTGGTCCTTCTTGCACCTGGTGGCGGAATCTTAATTGTGGAGGGGGGGGGGATTTGTTTAAACATGAGACTTGTGTAGGTGATGGATCATTTGGAGAAACTAGTTGGATTTGCAGGTTGTTGTCCGAGTTTTGTGATTGTTGCTTGGCTTCAGGGTTTGCGACGAGCAATTCAGGGGAGTGAATCAAAGTTGATGCTTCCGAAAGACTTGAAGCATGAGCCTCCCTCCAGTTCACTGGATAAAGCATACGAATGTCTTAAGAAGAGCTGCAAGAATAATTGAATGTAATGAGTAAATTTGAGGAAATATTTCGAACTGGGTAAATAATTTTGTGACTTAAATGTATTTTTAAAGAACAAATTTATTTATTGAAGAACTAATTTATTTATTGAAGAACAAATTTATTTATTGAAGAACAAATTTATTTATTGACAAAGAAAGAAGGATTTTACAGTTGAACATGTACATAACCTGGAGGAAATAATCCTGTGCAGGTATAATAGAAATACAATGAGATATAATAAACAAACATAAAATTACTGGCAAAATTAATACTTAGAATTGAAATACGAAATAATGAAAAATGTGAAAGGAAAACAAAAAAACGAATAAATATGTATTAAAAAAAAGGTGTACTATAGTCTGTGTAAATAAAATAGGCGGTTTGACGTCATTCTTTACTATGGCAACGCAGAAGAAATACATTGAGAAAAAAGTCAAGGTCAACCGCCAATTCTATTTACACAGACTATAAGCGTTGGCGAAACGGTACGGTGTCGGGGAGTTATTAATTAATTTCAGTCAGTTTAAAAAAGTTGTTCAATATCAGTAATCAGTAATTGTTAGTAAATATAGTTTTAGATGCTTTTTGAAGGTTTTACTGGTTACACTATTTTGTATATTTAGTGGTAGGCTATTGAAAAACTTTGGGCCAATAAGATACGAAAATATTTTGCGCATGATTTCTTTAGTGGGATATGGAATTTTGTAGATTTCATTACTTCTTCTTGCGTTAATTAGTATTTTTCTTTCACATTTATTAATTTTATAGACTTCATTTCTTCTTCTTGCGTTTATTAGTATCTACTTACGACAGTTTATTTTTTAATTTCAAAATATTTGTATTGGAAATAAGAAAATATAGTTGTAATTTTTTTATCTTTATAAATGCAACCACCGAATCATTATAATACAAATGCCCAGCTCCTCTTTAAGAGTTGGAAATTAAGAATCAGCTAAATAATCTCTATTGATGAAGTGGGCGGCCTTTTCAGTTAGATGGATTTTGGTTATAAAATTGGTGGATAAATTTAGTTGAGTGCTTAGTAAAGTGTATCGTTGATCCGTTTAAATGTCTCCATCGAACCAAAATCCAACAAACAAACTACATCAGTACCGTTTAAAGAATTTAGGATGAAAATTTTTTCCATTTTTCTTTAAAAATACAGTTTCAAATGTGTAATAACTTCGAAACGTCTGGTCCCCTCCAAAAAGAACTCTTCTCTACTGGTAAGATGTCTCGAGCAATTTTCACAACTTGAATATTAATATTTACCCTAACACACAATTAACACACCAACCAAAACTGCCACTTTTTTTGTATCTTGCAAGAATTATTCTGAACACAAATATTTGTTTAGAGTGAGAGGAAGAATAATTCCTCCAAACGACGCCCCTGATATCGTCTCATGAAATTACCATCAACTTCCCCCAATAAAGTCATACGCGAACCAGCTCCCATATTAATCACTCCAAGCACTTAATCGTTCATACTGCGCATTTAACTTATTACACATCTCAGAAGGAAATAAGCTCCATCTCCCAACATCCTTCCAAACTTTCCATCTGATGAATAGCTGCGAAGACCCCAAACTCCCACAACCTAAAGAAAAATAAAGAATCCTCCGCGCCATCTATTAAGAGCCTTCTCTCGCGCAGATCCCTCTCCAAATTAATTTGGTCCTTTAATTATTCGAAGAAGATCCCATCTGACAGCTCTTCGCAGCCATTGTCACTGCTATTGTCATAAATCATGTCACTCTGGAAGTCCGTAATGGATTCGAAGCTTTCATTCACACTGTCCGGATGATTCTTCTGTCATTCGATTCGATTTCTCGCGCCTAGAGAAGGGTAATTAATGATTGTCATTCCGGTGCATTCGATTCTTTATCTGGAATCGGATCGAGGAAAATAGAAAATATCAACACACCCAATATTGAGTTTAGCTGTTTTGGTTGCTTTTACGGTGTGAAAAAGTTGCTGTTGAAAAATGACAGGGAAAAAATGTGACATCATCGTTAATCATCCAGGGTGTAGTTCCGGAGAAATTATATGATGTTTGATAGATTATTTATTTTTTAGAAATTCAATTTAACATGATTTACTTTCAGTTTAATTAATTAAAAGCATCTTTGAGGTTCTAATGTTCTATGATTGATTTCATAATGATTAAAAACTAATCTAATGAAAAGTAGGCACTATAAGATCGTAAAGGCCCAATTTCTTTTACGGAAAAAGTTTTTTTTGTAAGTTAATTTTTCAGAAACACATCAGTATAACACGATCCATATATTACCATAAATTCAACGTCCATAATATTTTTCAAACTGTGCAGTAATAATAATAAAAAAAATGAAACGTACTATTTTTTTTATTTCTACCCCTTTCTTACATACGTTTACCATACAGTGTTTTCTTTATTAAAAATTTATTTTACTATCCCCCACAATTTTTATCACTCTTTTGGTATTGTTTCATTAGGTGCATGCAGAGAAACTACGGTATTTTTGACGGATTACTTCCTAACTATATAAAATCCCACTAAATTCACTTGTATAATGCCTTTTGGAGAATGCTCATTACTACAAAAATCAGAACGAGAACCTGTCTTTCACAGACTCAACCAGGTGAGTTTTTGTATAATTTTCTGAATACAAATAGATTCGATAAAAATATTCAAACGTAATAATTAATAAAATATTTTAATACATTTATAGGTCGATTTAAATGTTTCGTAGATTCCACCGCTCATTGAAATACATGTCGTTTGGAGAGAACCAATCAGAGCCCAGAGCGTCCTCCTCCGCTCAATCAATTACGCGTCCTGATTAATCGATTACGAGGCCGCTCCGATTAATCGCACGGGGCGATGGCGGAGGCAGATAGCCGCCCTTATGGATGGACCTTCCGATCGGATGCGAGAAAGCCCGTTTGTCATGGGGCGCTCGTTCTTTATCTCGCGACTTTTAATATCCAGGAGGGGTTGATTAGCCGCGAATTATCTTCCTTAGGGGGCCATTTAGAAATGGCATCGCTGGTGGTGGATCTCTCTCGGTGGTGTGATTCTCTAACCAACCCTCTGCATAATATGTTGTAGAGTGGAAATTCGTTGAAGCTTGAGACAAGTCGTAGTAAAAAAAGTAATACATGGTGGAAGTTTTGGCTTCCGCGAACACGGTCGAAAGGATTTGGATTTTGTTGGAATATCAGGGGGGATGGGTTACTTTTAGTTGTTTTATATAATAATTCTGACCCCCTCTGGCTTCGCCCTTGTTAAAGGAATTCCAAACAAATTTGCTCACGACCTCGAGATGAGACGTTTTTATTCAGATCAGTAAAATGCCAACAGAAATTCAATTAAATGTCTAGATCTTTTTTACAATTTCAGTCCTTTCTTCGAAAGAAACAGGAGCAGTGCAGAACAGATGTGAATTCTCCATTCTTGTAGAAAAGTTTAACTAACAATGCTCTATCTCGTAATGAAAGACATTCTGCTGGTATCGAACGAGGAATAGACGAATTAGTTTTTATTTACTATAATTTATAAATAAAAATAAATACGTTATCTACAAAAAAAATTTAAAATACCTCTGATCATGTAATTGCAATCAGAAATATTATCTGGGCATTACAATTTTATAATGATATTGATACAAAAACCAAAATTTTAACATGAAAAGTGCTTGAAAGTTAGCTTGAAAAATTTTTACACGTTTTAAACCAATCTTGCAACTAGCAAATTCTACTCTGCCAAGAAATTTTTTCTAAAAGGTACCTGTGTATAATCTTTCGCTTGGAAATCGAAACTTTCTAATCCCCTGACCCACTTTTAATTCATTTAGTAATAGCATAAAAAACAACAAAGTTGATGTAAATTAACATTTCTGAATTTTTTATTTACCTAATTTAAAGGTAATTGGCAATACATTGGGGAGTTGTAGATTCGTCTATATGTACGCCCTCACCGGCATCTTTTAATCGGCCCAGTTTCTTGACCCTCCTCGCCATGCCCGACTCACTTTTCCTCCGAAAAATGCCCATAATAAAAACCGCAACCGTGCTTCCTATCCCGTCATAACTCAAGACCCCTGTCTCCATAATTCATCTTCACTCTGCCGATTAAACTTCTCCGTGTAATAATTACCCCCTCCCTCTAAATTCCTCTCTTTTTTCCCCTTTTAATATTCGCCCTCCCTTATGATGATCATCATCTCCGATCATTAAGAGTGGTGAGAGAATTGTTATTATTAATAGTGCTGGGCTTGTTAACCTGCTCTCTTAATGGCTGGCAAATTTGAGGGTTATTGTTTGGAGGTTGCTTTTTTTGCTGGACTTGCTAAGAGGTTTTTTTTAAAAAATCGGGATGTCTTAAATTTATTTTGATGAAAAATTAAGAAAGTTCAGAAATTAGGTGTGTTGATGCCTCATTAGATGGGTATAATATTGTTATGAAGGATGACTACTCGGTAGTTATATTGCTTCTGATGAAGATTGTCGAAGGTGTGTTATTATTGTTGAGATTGAGGATTGCTTTCATTAAGGCCTAAAGTGTTGTTTGAATACCCTTTAAAAAATTGTTTTCGTACGAGGTCTCCTTTCGAAAACCTTGGACTACGGATTTAAGAGATTAAGGACTATAATTTAAGATTCTTTTTTTTATATTTTAAACCTTGGGCTGTGCCTTGTAAACAGAATAACAGCTAGAAAAGAATTGGAAATACCAATTCTAAACTCTGAAAAAATTCTACCAAACTCTACATTTAAACAGTATTATACATAAATTAAAGTTAGGTTTTACTGAATTTCGAATCGCTCCCTCCCCCTTGATGAGATTTCGTGTGATGTGGGGTGACTCCCCCCTCTCTCTCTCTCAGCTTCTCACGTGCGATTTTCTCTATAACTTTTAAATAAATTAGTTTGTTATTTTCTTGAGACGTTAGTTTCGTCTCGTCGCCGGCATGACGCTTAACACATTATAAATTTTTTGATACAAATTCATGGAGAAACTAATAACATTGTCTAGTATACGTTGTAGTTAATTATCATCATTGACTGACTAATGATTCACGGTTTTTACCAATGTGCGTATTTTTCTTACCTAAACTGGTTGGAAAAGATCAAAGAAAAGATATATACATTCTCTAAATTAAAAGATGACGTGATTATTTTAATTCACTCCCCCTGATGAAATTTTGGCAGACCCCCTCCTCTCCTTTTTTCTACCTCACATAATTTAAAGACGTCTCCTTAGAGACGACCTTTTGACGACAAAAAATATAACACAGTTATTATAAGCATGATAACTCACTTTGAAATTTTATAGCGTCCTCAAATATTTTCCCAAATCTTTTCATTGCTTTTGACAACTGAAGTCCGTCTTCTAGGATAACGTAGGTGACCCCACTTTACTATGTGGTTCTGAATTGTCCGTATTCTAGGTAGTCTACTTTTATAATTATACCCTAATAATTTGGGTTCCATTTTAATTTTGTTCATGACCCAAAGAAAGGTCTGATGGATAACGTTATTTTCTTCACGGTTTCAAAGCGCTACACTTCAATGCATAATGGCTAGAAAGAATAGTTATTTTCAAACTAGTCAACTTAAAAAATAATTCTGTCCTCCCAAAACTTCCACGTTCTGATTATTGGAAAATCCTTACTAACTGAGATGACTAGCTTCGTGTAATAGGCTCCTTAAATACTCGTCCGCGACACGCAATGATAAAAGAAACCATCACTGCTGACGTCACCACAAGGAATCGATTCTCTCCTTAACCAAACACTCGATTTTTTTTCCTCCCTTTCCGCCAGGTCGGTCCAAGCTCGCTGTTTACACACTTGAAGAGGTCCTTGTTACCTGAGTCAATACCTGGGGCCTAATTACCACTAAAACAAGGGCCTAAAAAAAGGGGGGGGCAGAGGAGAACGTGACTTTCTCCTTGTTTAATATCGTGGAACATCTCCTTCGGACCGATTGATTGCACCCCCCCTACGCAAAAATGAAAGTAGTCACGCGAAGATCGCCAGGAGTAGGTGAAAAGAAGTTAGCCTTATCTAAATATTTATTGCCTTCGAAATCGATTTGTGGATACTAAATGAATGTGTTTTTTGTGGGTCGAATCAATTTCGGTGTTGTTTCGGGATTTTTGTTTTGAGTGATGAGTTAAAGCCTTGGCGCCCCCTCTATTACGTTGCATGGTACGTTGCTCCGTGTTGGTTTCTTTATTTTAAGGTACAGGGGGAAATATCTTTTTAAGTCAACCTTAAGTAATGTGCTTTGGTGGTTGTGATTGTTGAGAGTAAATCTTATAGATTAAGTAAATCCTCACTCTTGTCACAAAAAAACGTAAAATTAAATAAATGATATTTGCGTTCTATAAAGAAGATAAACTTTAAAGCTTAATGAAGTTTTCTTACTTGAGGTTGAGGACAACCAATTCTTTATTTATTTTATTCATGAACTTCAAGCGACGTGCAAATTTAGAGATGTTTTTTTTTAGGAATTGCATGGTTTAATCGTTTGGATGGTCCAAAACTACAATGTAGTAAAATGAAGTCTAAAATTTTAGCACCTTCACAACATTTTAAGTACACATTTACTGAAGGAAATGATTTTTAACCTTAATGATAAAGTTTGACAAGCTATATTTATACAAAAATAGACCTGAAGAATAAATTGGATTAATTTTTCTGTTTTCTATATTCCGTTAAAAATTAATACATTATTTGTTTTAAACAACAAAGATAAGAAATACCGAAAGTCCAAACTAATCGATTCAATAATAGTTATAAATATTAATAAAACATGAAAACAAAAATTCGCGATACTTGACTTTTTGACATTTGAAATATTTTGGTGGTTTTTAACAGGTTGGATAGCTGAATTGTAATTCAAAAAGATGTATTAGTTAGATACTCGTATGCAATGTAAACTTGTATTTAATATTCGAATAAATGACGGTCCTCGAGCTTTAAAAGAGTAAAAAAAATCACTAGGTTTCTATTCGGAAATATTCAATACAGACAGCACCGGTCGGCAAGAGCCGCCCAAAAGGTGGACCTGAAACAAAAGCGAACATATCCTCGACGCCAGTGCCCCATTCAACCGCCGGCCACCCCTCCGAACAAAAAAGAGCTCCGAAAAAAACACCCGAAACAGAACAACATGAAAAGAAGGCAGCCCCCCGCAGATCGAAGCCTCGGATGACTTTTTAATGAATATGATTAGTGCGCGAGCAAGCAGGTGAAGAACGCAATAAATGTCTCTGCTCGCTACCCCTTTATTACCCGCGGAGCCTCTCTTTTAAATGTTGACACTGTAATTAAGGTCGCCTTCTGCTGCCGCTGCGACATTTCGCTTTTAATGGAGGTTTCCGTCAGGGTTAATCGAGAAATTGAGTTTTTGAGGGTTAAGGACCCTAAGGGGGAGGGTCGTTGATGTGGTAGGGTGTTTAACAAGGTTTTGTGGCATTTAGGGTTGAGGGTCAGGGTTTATTTTTTGTTCTGTGTGGATGGTTAGTTTGAGGAGATTGCACAGTGGAGCATTTGGTGTGTTTTCTTAGTGGATGGTTCTTTTTTCTGCCGTTTCTTTGTCAGAAGGTTGTGCTGCATCAATGCGGATGATTGGTCTTTTTTGTGACAAAGAAAATGTATTTAAAAGGTGATTTATTTACTGTTTTGTTGTAAAACGGAAAACTCTAAAGTATAGCCAGCTCTATCTCTCTTTTTTTTCTCCTAAATAAGGTATAGTGAAGCACAGGATTAGGAGATTTAAAGAGATGGAGAGAGGATGATTAAGTGAGGTTCAGGTATGCGAAGTAAAATGGGGGAAAGAGAAGAGATATTTTGAAAGATGGAAGAGAGATTGGGAAAGAGAGAGAGTAAAAGAAGATGTAGGGTATGGAGACACGAGCATAGAGAAAAGTGAAGGAAAGAGAGAGATAGAGAGAAAAGGAGACAGCAATGGAATAAAAAGCAAAAATATGAGAGAATGAGATTGGGAGAAAACATTAGTCAGTACATTATGAAGTTACATGCTCTAAAATTATTATCAGCAGCAGTATGGTTAAGATTAAGAATTAAGATTTCGTTGAGATAATTTTTTCTACTACACTACCATTTTAGAGATTGGTATTAAATAAATTCCAACATTAGGTAACAATAGCGAATTATTTTTTTTATAGAGAAGTACTACTACAAATCACCTAAGTATAAATGGTTCGGTTATCGGTTATACAAATGCTAAGATCATTTATCCAAAGTGGAATCGCATTTATGCTTATAACAACCAAAAGAACCCACCCCCGTTCTCCACATATAAAAAAAAGCCAATGCTATCGATAACGGAAAAAAAACAGAGGCTGAATTTCCGTGCGGTCACTTCGACCGAGAGGTCACTCTCGTGTGCGTGACAGGTGCCTCCTCATCAACACCTTCCGCACGCGACGACCCCTCCTCGATTTCTTTATTCCTTCGCCACCGGAAATAGCAGACGATTAAACCAATTACCCCCTGAGCAAATAGTATTGACCGCTGCAGCCGATGATAGATTAATGCACGATTAAAATATCCATTGGAGGAGAGTGGGGTATGTATAGAGAGAGCATTGAATAACTTCCTTCGTTGTTGTGTCCGTAGTCATCTACAGCAGAGGATCTCTGTTCTGTTCTGTCTGATCCCCCGATCAGCTTTAAATTAAAATTAAACCATACCCACGAGACCATACACCCCCAGAAAATATAAAAACAACTGAGGATCGGAAAGCACCTTGGATGCTAAAATCCAAACAAGATAAAATTTGTTCAGGTGAAGCCGGTACAGACCCACACTTCGTATGTTCTACATGTTTTAAAAGTCTCCAGCCCATCCTTAAAGGAGAGGCCTTTTAAATGCCCGCTGAGAAAACGAGATAGGCATGTTATTTGCTGGGGATGAAGACCTCGGGATGTCAGGGCACCCCCAGGGCTGCTTTTAGGGTACCAGTCATGTGCTGGGGGCAGAGGTTCTCAAACTGTGGGTCGCCAGTCAGTTTTTGGTGGGTCACGACAAGATTGTGAATTTAAGAATTTTCTTAGGAAATGGAGTTGTAACTGCAATTTATCCCAGATTAAAAGAATCAAATTTCCCACAATCAAACAATTTGATACGCTAAGAGCTCAAATCTTTCTTTTTAATTTCTAAAATGTTAAAAAATTGTTAAAATGTTAGTATATTCTCTAATGCATGTAATTTATTACTGTTGGATGCGGTGACCAATAACCCGTTGCAAAATATGTTTTTTGGAATTTCCCAGGTGCCCCCCTCATGTTATTACATACTGAAACCTTATTACCTGCAAATTTTCAGGTCTCTAGGCCAATTTTTGATTTCTACGCACCTCAAAAGTAGTTTTCCTATGTTTGTTTATAGGGAAAATATTGAAAATATCTTAATTTTTTTTGTTGTTTTTAATTTAATAAGCCTGAGCGCTGTAAATATTGATTTAAAACTCCTATATCACCTGAGCTATCATTGTCCTAAGATCCTATTGGAAAAACATTCAATGGCACCTATCTTTTTTTCAGGGAGAGAGAGAGAGAGATATCTTTTTACCACTCGCCATTTGGCACCCAGGTTTAACATACCGAAGCCTTTTCTATACATAGTACCTCTATGGCATTGTTGTAGTAAATTGTCCTTTCCCGAAAATTTCATTTTGTCCCCCTAGGGGCCAGGAAGCCAGGCCATGTCAACTGGGCAGGGTCGACGATTCCATTTCTTTTCAGAATAAATATTCATGAGGGTGGCCCCTTTTTTTAGGGTTAGATGAGGAGATTCTATTCTGTTAACAAGGGTTGAAGCCTCCTCTCCGAAAACTAATTTCGTGTTCTCGTTGGCCTTGGAGCAATCAATTAGGGGCGAATTTGTTCGAAATTATTGCGACTTGTCGCGATGAAGAGTCGGTGGAGAATTTCCGGTTGGCTAATTTGAGTCGTTTCCGGCCTTCTTACAGGTGCTCGTCCTTTTCTTAAAAGCGCGTCGTTGTTGTAAACTGTGTTTTTGCTTTAATGACTCCGTTTAGAAGTTGAGGGGGGTTTTTTTATTAGGAGGATCATAATTCTGAGAAGTATTATTGCGTCGGACGTTGACTGTGAGTGCCCAAGGGTTGTTGAGATGTGGTTATGTCAAGAGTTCTCCTTTAATTTCTTATTTTGAACCTCAAAGCTGAAAAATATTTATGCCTCTGAAATGAGAGTATTTTGCTTTGCTTTCGAATAACTTTGCAATAATTCTCTTTTTATTGGTTAATTTAAATGCCTCTTATTTGAAATAGTGGTAACCTCGAAAATTTCACTCAGTTCCTTGAACTTCACATTAAATTAATTTTACTTTTTTATCTTAAATTTTATACTATTCTAACTTTTTAGTGGTTACTTCAGGTTTATTTAACTAAGTTGTGCTGTATTTTTTAGAGCGGTTAAAGAGTTAAAAATGCCATGTTACTTTAAAAAATTCAAATATACAGATTTAAAGTTAGACTTCTTTGAACAGTAACAAGTTATGAAAAAGAAACAAAACAGAAAGTGGAATTGGTTAGTCATCATTGTTCCTTTGATCCTTTCTTTATTTGATTAGTTCATTCCTTAATTGAGTCCTTTCAAATATTTTAAAATTTTGAATTTATAAGTTTGCACAATCCACTATTGTTTAATATTTTTTAGTTAATTTTTCAATTATTAAGCTTGTATTATACGTTTAATAACACTTCTCAAATTTTTATTTAAATTTTATCGAGATAGATGGGATTACCCTGTTTGAAGCAATCACACGGGTGTGAGTAGAGATCCAAACGAATTAACACACTAAATGGATTTCAATTGCTTTAAAAATGCTTTAAGAAGTTAAATTATATTAATAAAAAGATAAATTGGAATTGAAGAGAAAAAAGAAACCATTTGTCATAAAATGTTAATTTTTTAACATATCTGGTTAACGAAGCAGCTCATTTCCACATTTTAAGTTTAATGAAATTGTCTACTTTTCCAACAAAGCGACTCTCCATGTCCGCACGTGTCTCTATATTATACTCAACTACTCATATTTTTACATATCGAAGAAATTGGGTATCTTCATTCGTAAAAGTTTTTGTCACTAAAAGTTTCTTTGAAACCTAAATTTCTCATCTCTTCACCCGTAAAACTTCATAAACAAAACTGTTCTACTTTATTCCATAAATCTCGACCATTGATATGACACAGAATAATCAAATTTAAAGTTATAATGAAGTGACGAATTCTTTAACACATAAATCACTTAAAATAAAGCTTCACACACTTTCTCAAATGTTTTATACGCTTAAATTTCAATTCAAAATTTTCATCCTTAATACTGTTTTTCATACTCTATTCAAATCGCCAAAATCATTAATTTTTTTCTTCGATCAATACAAACTAAATGAAACTCACACCAAAGCACTAAAAAGAACAATCGAATGAAAGTGAGGCTTAGACCAAAGGTCAAATACAACCCAACAATGTTTATTCCTAATGTCATATGGGTACGATTCGACTCGGAATTTCCCACAGTTCCCTTTTTCCATTCGGTCGCTAGTTGGCCACTGTTTAATGCGAGAGGGGGGGTGTCCATTGTGCCCCTCATTAGAGAGAGAGAGAGAGAGAGCGAAATGAAGGATCCCACAAATAAAACGATAATCGGCGGCGGAAGGGGTCACGGCAGCAGATATTATTTTATGGCGGCGCTTCTGCTGCTCTCGGCCACGCCCCTCTGCTGTAGTTGGTGCTTCGGGGGTCTTCTGTAAACTACGTTATACCCGAGGGATGCTTTTTTTTATGAGATAGTCGCATTGGAGAATCTGGAGGATGTGTTGTGTTGCCATTAGAATTTAATCAAATTTCAATATTTTTAAAATTCTTCTCGTCTGTTTTCTTTTAGTGATGGAAAAGTATAGATTTTATGGTGATAAATGAAGAAAAAAACTTTTGTTGTCTACAGTAAATGAAGTTAAATCAAAACCTCCTTATTAACCTCTTTAAAAAAGAACTTCAAAAAATCTATTTTCAAACTGAAAAATAAAATATGTGTAGGGAAGCTGAGGAATTTTCCTCTTTAAACGTCTTATCCAAAATTTAATATCTGTTGTCTGGACTAGGAATTTTTAATCTTTTTTATTCCTATTAAATATTCTTCTGAGGAAAGTTATTTCTTTCAGAAACATTGAATTTTTTAACGAACGATCTCACATGTTTACAGGTTAATGTTCTGCATTGCTTAGGTAGTTGAAGAATGCTAGTTTAGATTTGGATTCTTTATTCTCATCTAATCTATGACCTGTACAGTTTGAGTCTAAAGGGGGAATCAGTGGTAACTCCAGTGGTTTTGAATTTATTGTACAATAGTGATTTTGTCTATTTTCATAGCATGAATACACGCTTTGTGCAACGCTTTTGGTGGTTTTGAGCTAATGAATTAATAGGGAAGGTAGGTTAAAAAGAGATTATGAACTTACAGTTCGAATCTAGGATCTTCGTGTAGTTGAGGTATCAAAAAGTTTGTATAGCCGTGACTTTAACTAAGTTTTCTTTCATTCATAAATGTTTATAAACATACCTTCTCCATGAAAATTATGAGATTTTATTCAAATTAGGGAATGCATTTTTACAGAAATTTTATCTCCAAGGTGCTGCAGTCTCATAGATCCTCAGGAGTCAGAACCCGTCCCTGAGAAATACTGATGCTTTAACAGTTACGATTAAAATAACACCTCTTTTGTTTATTCCGTCCCCTTTTATTAGTATGAAGTTATGATGACCTAATTTTATACTTTCGGGTTCTCGAGTATTTTTACTAGCAATCGAATACATATTTTCAAATTCCTTAGTTGCCTAAAAATGTTTAAATTTTACTTGAAATTTTTTTCGAAATGCTTAAAAGTATTTCCATAATTAGTTAAGATATGAAATTATGTTATTACTTGGTACTAGAAATACAAACCAAGTAAATTGTGCGAGTTAATATACAACTATCCCCTAATCTTCGTGGCTCTCTTTCGGTGCCCTCGATCTTGCCGCTCGTAAATTTCCGCAGTAATCTGCTCGTTGAGTTTTTACGCTGGCCGATTATTTGCGGAGCGCTTTGAACACAGAGAGAGGACCGACCTCCCTGAAAAAAAAATCATCGCCAACGATAACAATGAAAGAAACAGTAAAAAAAAATCATCGCAACGCGTTTACGATGTCCACTGCAGTTATGCCTCTTTTTGCTCCGGTAAATACTGATGAGGAAAAGAAAGATTCGGAATCGATGAGGGGGAGAGAGGCTGTTGGAAATGATTACGTACGTCAAAAGAACAGTAGGGGGAGGGTCGGAATGATGCCAGATTCGCTGATGTCTTCAGGAAGGGGAATATCGATCGGGCCTTCTTCTTTCTTGCTGACCGATACCTTTCTTTAGACGTCTTCTGGACAATGCAGGTGTATGCGGAGGAAATTGTCCTCTTTCTTGTTTTCTCTCTTTTTTTTGGAGGGGGGATGTCTTGTTCTTGGAGGATATTGCTGACATAACCTTAGAGGGGTCCTATGTAAATTGAGCCTTATCACACATTATTGTTACATTTCAAAAACCTTTAGTTAAACAGAACACCATGCTACTTTATTTCAGCTTAAGTGTTTCTGAAGGATTATAAGCACAAAATGTACAGCAAAACCTGAATAGAGTAAATTTGTTTTGTATAATCATTATACAGTATAATTTAACTAAATTAGTTTTTCGCTAAATATGCAATAGTTTAAAATAATAATTTCCTTCAATTATATGTTAAGGGTACCTATTATTTTAGAATATCGGAAGATTAGACTTCTAACGAATTTTATGGAATCTCAATGGGATGAAGGCGATAAGTATAATTTCTTTAAAAGACATTATTTAGAGTTCCTGGAATAACAAAATAGTTATTTTACAGTTTTTAGTGCAATTTACATTATGATGTTGGATGTAAATAATTCAAAAATATCAATTCTTCACAATTTTCTACATGTTGAATAGAATCGTTCTGGAAAATATTTTTCCCCCATTATGAAACGTATATTACCCTACATGATTGAAGTAAAAAATTCACGAAAAGTGATTTCCCGACTTAAGTTTGAATTATCGCGAATCGCGAATCTGATATAAATTCGTTCAAGATTCTTTCCCTTTCCCCGTCGTTTCAACTCAATGTTTTCACACGTCTGAATTACATCTCAGGCGCAATCTTCGAAGTGTGCGGGCAGTCACGTGCCGGTGATAAATGTTCGACCTCCCGGGCCCAAGGCCGCCTCATCAGGCCGTGTTTGCAGAGCCCTAAAGCCCGTGAAATGGAAGGCCCTCACCCCGGATACGTACGAGCGCCTCATTCCAGAACGTGTCAAATGGAAACAGCTGATCCACCCCTCTAGGCTTCGAGAGATTTAATTCGATTATCACCTCAAGGAGACGCGAATGTGCTTAGAGCTAAGATTTTATTTACTGTCTGAGAATTTTAAATTATTTATAAAGCCTTGGTTTGTTTAAAGTTATATACGTTTGTGTTGTTTCTTTGTTGATTGGATTGGGTGTAGCATGAAGGTTTGGTTGGAATTGGGCATAAGAGGAAATTGTTTTTCTGAGCTCGTTACTTGCGGTGTGGTCTGTTAATTAAGGTTCAAGGATGTCATGATGGATATTTAAATTGCTGTATTTAGTTTTCCAAGGGTTTTACACGCACCAGACAGTATGTTAAAGTATTTTTAAAGTTAATTTCTAATTCAATTTAGTTTATACATCAATTTTAACAGAAAATGTAGTTTCACACACCTTAGGCTACTGTTCTACAAATCTCTTCAAATTGAATTTAACGTAATTTCCCTTTTACCTTCATTTTAATTTAGTAAAATTCTTTTATATATTCTCTCTTTTTATCGCTTTACAACTGTTCAACAGCTACTAATATTTTTTTAACTTGAAGTACCTACTATAAAGTTTTAGTGTTTGAAAACAATATTGTTGTTGGTTTTTTTTTTCTTTGAACTAGAGATATTTTGAACTTACACATCTGGGAATTCACAGTAGATGGATGCATTTTATATTTAGGTGAGTTAGTATGTAATTTTTCAAAAAAGTCATGGCCTCTAAAACTATTTCTTCCAATACTTGTATTTTTCATCATTTTAAATGCCGTTCTTTAGTAATATTTTTAAACATATATAGCAGAGAAAGGTAGTGAAAATAACTTAATGTATAATACTCAAAATTACCCCGTGATTATTTTTTTAATGGAAACCAACAACATTTTACAGGTAAATTAATTTCAATAGTTTATATCGAAAATTTCTATTAAAAATCACCTTTTATCACCTTTAATTATTTTATCTCTTTAAAAAGGTTATGTTAATTTACGTTTTGACGCCCCTTTACAAAAAGGGATTACTCAACTTTGCGTCAGTGTTTTATTTTCCCCCTTTTTTTATTCATCAGAAAACTCAGAGAACTATTAATGGTTCAGGATATTCATCTTCAAGAAGATATTAGGCATTATAACTAGCTCAGGTAATAGTTTAATCCTTCCTATATATTCCCATAAAAGATATTATCTGATAACCATTTTTTGTTAGTTCAATTTAAAATAATGTTTTTAACCCTTAATCCCCAAGACTACATATTTAAACTACATTACTTTTCCGTATGAAACACTCTTTTCGTTTTCCATTCCACTTTCAATTACTCTCTCAATCAGCCGCCCTTCCCTTCACGGGGTCACGTGGAGGGCGCGAAAATTGAATTCAAAATGGAAAAGAGCGCGCTGATTTACGAGGAAGGTCACGAGCCGCGAGGAGAGATCACTCAGGGAGATTGGGGTGCAATGGTCGACAATCCTAAACACAAAACTAATGGCCAAAATAAAAGTACTGGATTGACACTTATTTGAACCGAAAGAGGTTGCTCACTCTTTGTACTTGGCAAGCTCATACTCTCATACATGATCTCAATAAGGGTTTTTTTTGTGATTTCAGTCCTTTCACTATACGAAACTAACAATCCGAAATTTTTTATGAACTAATAATGAATTTTTTATATATGTACGAATTTATGGAGCATTAGGGCGAGCGCGCACGGGCGACTTTTGTCACGGTGACAAAGACAAAAACAACGTTGCTAAGGCTGTTGTTAGGGGCGGGACATAGAAGTATCCAATAGCAGCATTCGCACATGACATCACTGGAGGATAAAAACAACGTTGCTAAGGCCGTTGTTAGGTAAAGTCATGTGATTGAAAATGCTCTATTGTTTTCTAATGATATTTTTGATACTAGTAATCCTGGTCGCCGTGACTTTAGTCACTCGTGCGCGCCCAGCCTTATATTTATTATGAATGTTCTTCCCATTTTATTGGACCTGGAATTTTAAACAACCGAAGTAAGAACGAAATAAGAATTTTTCATAAGCTGATTTTATTTTAGGTCCACTGCAAATGGTGTGAAACACTTTTGAAACGCTTAGTAAACACAATTGTGAACACTTCATAACATTGTATTGCGATTATGTTGTGAGTTGGGATTGTTCTATGGGAGAAGATAGTGTTGTAAAAGTGTTGCTAAAAATTACATAGACAGAAAAGCTGTTCTTAGAGTTTTTCGATCCAAATATAAGAACACTTTAAAATTCTAACCATATTTTAGAACACTATTTTTAGAACACATTTCTAGATAGAACACAATTTCAAACACTTTTCAAACATAATCAGAACTTTATCATAACAAAATAAAGTGTTAAAGTTAAAGGGATCTACTTAACAACACAGCTAAAGTGTTGTTAATTTGAGAACAAAAAGTGTTCTTAAAAGTGTTTATTTTTGTGTGGAGTGTTTGAACTGTCATTAAAGTTGGCTTTATGGATTTTTGTTTTATTTTAAATACATGTCGCAGATACTAATGTATTTAAGAGGAGACTAGTGTAAGCTACTGATGCTGTCAGAAGATTACCGAAGATTTTTTATGAAGAAAGCTTAAATTATGTTGAGAAGAGTAATGGAAATGGTTGTACACTTACCGACGACATCTTCAAAATTCAATACTTTTAAACATAAACCTCCACCTATTCAATTCACCTGAATAAACCCATAAACATGTACGAAATTATTTAGCATTATTTTTTCTCAAATAGATTTTTGGGAAAATCAAGTTAATGACGGAAATTCGTGATAACAATTCTCTATAATACCATCGCTCACGCTTTTCTAAAACTTTCGCTTATTTCACAAATTTTTAACTCCCACTTAATAACTTTAAAGGTATTCAAGGTATTATAATATCCTTTAACTTTAAACTTTTTGAACACCGCTTCTCTGTTTAAAGTTCACAGTTCACATACGTCCAAAACAGACCTCGTCCATCATTTTAATTGCAGAGCGAGGGGTTGGGAATCCCTCAAATCCTCGATTAAAAGCCACGTGAAATCTCTTCACTCGATCACCCACCAATCTCCAATTAGATAGTTTAAAACCCGAAACTTCCCAAAACTCCTCTTCTTTGAAAATTCCCCGGGATTTTCCCAAATAGATTTTTGGGAAAGTTTTCCGGGATAAAAACACTTCCATGTTGCCCCCAAACCCTCTCGCGAGAACTTTTAATTGGTGTCTAATTTCAAGAGAGTTTTACGTGAGTGGCATCACCTGAAGAAAAGTTTCAGTAATAAATTCCCTGAAAAGAGGACCAACCCTTACGAAAAGCTCTTTCCCCCTGCAGGAAAAATGTCTAATTACTAAACTTCTCCGAGCGTGGATTATTATCGCGGTATAAATAAATAAGCGAGTGTGAAATTGCCAGATTATGGTTTGTTGAAGAGATTTTAATAAAATTTAACTGGCAACACATCGAAGTCGTTTATCAGCAGCGCCGTCTCTCGTGAAGAACCGGAAGTTTTACTTTTAATCACTGTTTTCGTGAAGTTTGCGTTCGGAATTTTTATGCGCCCCTTTTTGAAACGCGCTGCCCTCTGTTTTCAAAGATGGATGGGGAGGAGGTTTTAATCGTATTTGTAACGAATAGCGCGTGAAAAATGGATGGAACCCACCTCATATCCATCTTGTTGCGGCATATTGTGGATAATTTAGAAGTTTCGAGTTACCAAATAAACTTTTAAGTACGTTACTAGGCTTAAGTTTGTGTAAGCGCTTGAATTTTTATTGCCAGCTCTAATCTCATTGGTCGATATTTTTGTTTGGACGTCATCTAACCTGGTTCTACAAAAGTTTCCCCAACATTTTTAATGCAGTTTGATCAGTTATGACAAACACAATGTAAAAATGAAAACTTGTTTCTAAGAGGTGTTGTACCGGTAAACAAAGAACATATATTCTTGATACATTCTTTTAGCTCACTAACTTGAAACAATTTAAGTTTTGATGCTAAGCTTGTAGTTAAAACGAGTTAGAAAGGTCTTTGCAAGAGGTTAATTTTTACTCGCCTAATATCCAAATGGAAATTATTGACCTACAGCACCATATTTCACTAAAAAGACAATGGATCCAAATTATAGTTAAATAATTAAACTTAATTCTGTACTTTTAATTAATTTATATTATTTTTTTTTAAAATCTCTACAATTCAGACTTGTATGAAAATAAATTTATTTGCGTAAAAATCTCATAACTAGCCTCTATAAGTTATATTATCTCCTTTTTATACCTTTTGGTATGGTAATAGAAAAGTTTTAAGAGGCACGTGTAATTTATTTTTCCCTAATTGTCTGGGACTCTTCCCAAAAAGGTTGGCCCCTCTCCTAATTTAAGGAAATATTTTCTCCTTTTTGTAGGATCGACGAACGTTCTCATTTTGTGTAATCTGATATGACGGACGTCCTTTCAGTGCAGATGTGGGTGTTCGTCAGGGTGACCCTTGCCAGATTCTTCGATGTATCAAGGGAGAGAAGGGGTCACGGAAGATTCTCCTCCATCAACACCATCCGGGATATTTCATCCGCTCGGATCCACGAGGGTGACGGTTATGGATGCGGCATCAAAGGAACGCTGTCGGAGATGATGGCTCAGAATGTTTCCCAAGTAAAACCTATTGGATGAGATTGTCAGAAAAGTTGGTTTTGGTGGAGACATTCTGGGGAGACCGGAAGAGTCTATTCCAGGTGCTCAAATTCCATTAATCATGCTTGTTTTGGTTACCAACAAAGCATACAAATCATGGCCAACAAAAAGAATAACGTTTTTCCCCCCTTAAAATTTAGTTGTTTATTATATAAAAACAAATTTATTATGGTTAAATAACTTTATCTTAATTATTCATTATATAAAACAATAGAAAACTAAATCAACCATTAGGTTAAGTCTTCTTTGCTATTTAACCCTAGTTTTTTTAACAATACTAAACAGCAATAAATTCCTAGAAAATTACTAATAGTTTTATATTTTTTCCTCTAAAAGGCTCTTGTGTGATTGGTCAACAAATAGGATGATTACCATTTCTCTAAAATTTTTCTTTCATATGGAAAAATCCCCTTGGGCCCCCTTGGCCCCTTGGGCCTCCTTAGTTACTCTTACCTATGGTAAAGTGAGCATATTTCGTTTTGTCAAAAGGTTTTATCTTTTTCAGCCAGAGGCGTTCCAAGACACTAAAGAACTAGTTTTATGCTTTTAAATAGATCAGGGCCCTCTTCAAGCATATAATGAGCATTAAAATTATGAGCTTCAACAGTAACTGTTGAAGCAAGAAAAAGTAGTTTTACAAATACGAGTTGTTTACGGATTAGAAAAAGAACACACAGTTGAACGAAACATTATTTTTTAAATCTTAGGATTTTCTAACAATAAACAAGGAAATGAAACGATGATCTCAATATGGTGGATATATGAGGATAAAACAAAACGAAATATATGTTCAAAATGTGCTCTCAGCGACATTTGTAACTGTTACAAATGTCGCTGAGAGCACATTTTGAACATATATTTCGTTTTGTTTTATCCTCATATATCCACCATATTGAGATCATCGTTTCATTTCCTTGTTTATTGTTAGAAAATCCTAAGATTTAAAAAATAATGTTTCGTTCAACTGTGTGTTCTTTTTCTAATCCGTAAACAACTCGTATTTGTAAAACTACTTTTTCCTTGAGAGTGCTTAATGCAGAGAAAAAAACTTACATTACATTAACTCCACTGTCAACTTATACTTCAGAGAAAATACCACAAGAGTATTTAAAAATACTTAAATACAAAATTATAAAATGCATAGAGCAAAGAATTGTTTTAGTGCCTGGATTGGATATGTTAAAATGACTTGATTTACTTAACATCTGATAGTACCCCTTTTCTAGAGCCCTAGAAAAGAGCTTTTAACCCTTCTTTTTTTCTTTCTTTCTTAAAGAGCTTTTCTAGAGCTTTTTAACCCTTTTTCTAGAGCGAATATGTAAGTATTAAATTATTTAGTAAACTTTTAAAAATAGTCTAAAATGTTACATTTGTCACGATGGAATGACCCTTTAGTCCAATGATGGGAATAGGTGTTGCCATTCGAATTTTTAACTCTGAAATCATATCTGCCAGGGTTTAACTTCCCCTCAGCATAAGATTCTTATCCCTTAAGATAACTTCCAACGAAATTTTATTCAGGTTTTGTGAGTGGAAATACTTTTAAATAGGGGAATGTTTAAATCAAATAATAACCCTTCACACTTATTATTAAATATACATGTAAAAAGTCTCTAGTAATTATATTTTCGACGGAAGCTAATTTTTCAAAATTAATAATCTTTAAAACTGAGAGGGAGGGTAGGATTCCATCTGGAAACATTGGATTATACGCCTTTTGAAATAATTGAAAACAACGTTTTTATTTGCACAATTTTAAAAGAATGTTGCTTCTGTGTTGTTGCTGCTTATTCTTTTAAAATATGTGCAAATAAAAAGTTGTTTTCAATTATTTCATTAAATTGCACAAGTTTGTTTTTCGCTATACGCCTTTTACCATTTGTGTTCTTTTTAAACTTCCATAGTCTTACAAAGGTAGTTTAGTAGAAGTGATAAATCAGACTATAGAATCAAACCATAATTTTTATTAAGTTATTTTAGTTACTTAAAAATTTATCCACCGCGTTTAATAATCTTATCACGTTGTTTTCTTTATTTTCGTAGTAAGAAAGGCTTCCCTGTAGAACTCGTTTCTCTGCGAGGGTTCTTACTATGCGGAGAAGACAACATTTCTCAACCCAAGCTTTTTATTTTTGAGGTTGGAAATTTTAAAGATTAGGTACACATATCATGATAAAGGAAGAACAATACCTTTAACCTTTTGAAACCCTTTGAAATAGGACTGAGAAATAATACATGAGTGTGAACTACCATGACTATACAAACTAAAACCGACGGCATTAGTGTCAAAGTTTATCATCAGTTATGACAAAAGGCGGGTTGTAAGCACAACTGCGTGTGACCATTTCACTCAGAATTACTTGGGAAAACAATTCTAACAGTGAAATCAAATTTGTATCATTCTCAAAAAATGTTACAAAAGAGAAAAAGCACAATCTGAAGAACTGATTAAGTATTATTTAAAAAAAAAAACAAAAAAAACCCCGGTTTTAAATGTAGAAAAATGTATGTTGTAATATGCTTGTTCAAATTTTCATGTCTTCGTCGTTTCCCAATTCAAATTTAAAAGATAAATTATGAAAACTTTAATAAGAAACCTATTTTATTATGCATAATTTGAAATATTCATTCTACAAGAATATTTCAAATCTTTAAAATTTTTAATTGCATTTAAATTTTTTTACACGTCTTAAAATGTTTTGTGCCCAAGATTCTTGAGATTTTCGAAGTTTTAATAAAAAGTAAGACCAATGTCAGTAAATCAATGTTTACTTTCATGACTATAAGTAATAAGTATCACTACCACTGACCGTTTCAGTGAGTTGGCTGGTGGGAAAATGTTCTCATCGAAATAATATCCGTCCATACCCCCCAGAGGTACAATTTCCTTAGAATAAATTGCGATTTCGTGCCTAATCCGAACCGTTATCCCCCCTCTTACCCACCTCAATCGAACGACAGATAACAGGTGTCGGATTCCGCGCGTGAAGTCGGAATGGATAAATAATGGAGCTGGTAAGAGTGACACCGGTGTAAGACAAAAAATTATCATTTTGAAATAAGCATGGATTAGTTTTCTTATAGTTGTTTTTAGTCCGAGTTTTGGAAAGGTATAACCTCGCTTAAAATGTCACATGTACTAGTTTTAGTTACTCGTCAATTCCTATTTCAGAAAGAGTCAAGGCGTAATTATTAGAGAAATGCTTTGTTTCCTAACAAAATCATCATATTTTTAAGTCCTTGGCTTCAAAACATGCCCTCATCACTAGCAGCAAAAATTTAGGTAGCATATGTAGCATCCTAAGCGACGATGTATATATTTCTCAAAATCGCTTTGTTTTGAACAACAATTATTTTCTGGGAACTATAAGAACCTGCCGATTGGTAGCCTATGTGTTACGTTAGTTAATAGCTGCTAAGTTAAAATAAAAAGTTTCTACTTTTCTTGACAAATTGCAAAATTACAAACAAAAGGCGAGATTTTCGAAGATGCATGTGTAAAAAATCTGAAGCACGAATTTTTTTTACATTTTTAGCCCAAATGTAATCACACAAGGAGTTCTATTATAACACATTTTCATTTTTTAAAACTATCTTTACACTCAAGAAAGTGGAAAATGGCACGAATTACGAAGTAATTTATCTCAAAAACTTTCTGAATGTATATATATGTACGTACCTGACAATTATTTGTCTTTCGACATTTATTAAGAAATGCAAAAAATTCGGATTTTAAATTAACCGCCGTAATTTATCACAACCGTTTTAAACCGGTGGCTAGGCAGAAGTTTTAGTTTTTTCGAAGAGTTTTTTTTAGAAGAAAAAATTAAATATTTTAAGAAATATATCTTTTTGTTTGAGAGAATTTGCATGCATCTCTTTAGTACGGTAGTTCCCCAGTAAACAGAAAATAATTGTTGAAATTTTGAGTTGATACTTTTGGGGCTTCTTAAATACTATGTCAACTCAATAAAGGAACAACGCCAAATGTCGTTACAAGAAAAATCCCACTCTCCAGTCACTCGCTACAAAATTAAGATGACTTGTGTCACTTTCACTCTAAACAGATAAATTGAGACATCCTATGGTAGAAATGAGGCACCCTGTTTTATCCTACCATGATTCGCTTCTAGCACGATTCGCTCCTGTGCAGCCTTCAACTCTTCATAAAACAATAATATAAAGATTCATTTTGTTTCCACTCAAATGCAATTGCGAAAAATGTTTGATGCTGTAAGGTAAATGGTTCAGTGAGATTTTACCCTAGAATGTTATTAGGAATTGTAGAAAAATTCTCAATTTTAAAATATTTCCATTTTTTTTTTTAGATTACGGATAAGGTTAAGGTCGCAGTTACAAAGCAAATACTGTCAAACAACTTGTTATGCAACCAATCACAACAACCAATTGACGCCTTATTTTATGATGAAACATTTTTTTCAAGTTTTAAAAAAGTACTTTCTAAATTCAATATCATTCAAAGACTGATAAAAGTATATTCTAAAAACTTATGCCATTTAATACTAAAATTTCACACATTTTGTCTGAAATTTTTAATTTTTAGACTGATAATTGAAATTAATTGTAAACATTCAGTGTCATGTAGATGTCTCTTATTATTTTCGATCGCTTAAAAGATATTGTTTAACAAGTCTGGGTTTAAACAAAAATATAAATGATAAACACTAAAGTAAACACAATATATGTTACTGTTACACAAATATGTTGCGATTGTGTTAGGTGAAAAAAAAAGATACTAGTTGTAAAAGTGTTGCGAGAAATTACAGAGAACAATTACTTATAAGTTTTAGATCCAAATCTTTAACTTTAGTATTCTAACTATAGGATTCTAAATATATTTTACAACACTATTTTTAGAACACATCATTTCTGGGTAGAACACATTCTTAAAACGTTTTAAATATATACAGAACACTATCACCACACAATTATTGATATTTAAGTGTTCTATACGTAACACCACAACTAAAGAATTGCTAATTTGAAAAAAAAAAAATAGTTCTTAAATGTGTTTATTTTTGTGTGGAGCGTTTGCAGTGTAGTTTGCATGTAAATATCAGTAAAATTAATTACCATATGTTTTACTTAAGAACTTAAAAGGTATAAAAGAAGTATTCCGATAATAATGGTTAAAAAATAGTTTATAGCTTAAATCTTTTACCTTATAGAGAACAATAAATCCAATCGAATAGAAACAAAATACTTCATAATGTATTAATTTTCCCAACATTGCCTTTCTCAGCGAAATGCGTAACTGTTTTCACAGCCAATAACGGTTCACTATTCATAAAACTCTTCCATTCGTTTGAGCTCAAAACCTCATTGTAATTATTTAAAATGAAGCCATGGCACATCGAAGCGAGTTCACGGTCCTCGTGTTTGTCCGCAAGGGACAAAACGTCACACACGTTAGAAACCGAAACGCTCACACTCAAGAAATCGGCGCATTCCCTCTTGAGGGAGGGGACCTGGTACTTATCGGCAGCGTAGTACAGCTTGAGAGCGCTGTCACACTGCATTTCTTCCACAGTCCCGGTGTACAGGAAGGCCAGGAAGCGGGCGAGCGTGGGAGCATCCAGGTCTTCGATGTCCACTGTCCCGGACGCTGTCTCCCTCATATCGTTCGAGAGCAGGCGCTTGAAGACGGGGGACCTCGTGCTCAGGATGTTCTTATGGGTTGGGAATGAAACAGTTCCGCAGCTGATTGGAAATCGGAAAATTCGTGGTCCTGGTAGAGGCACATAAGTTCTTTTGAAAGCACATTCACTGCACTATCAGTTAGGTTTAAGGTGGCAGCGCGGAGGCATTTATTCTCGGAAGAACAGTCACAATTATGTTGAATCAAGACGGATTTTTCAGGATAATACGACAGGCGGTTGTAAACTCTGTTGTCACCATTAATAACCTTTACTCGCAAGGATAGGGTGAGGCCCCTTTCCATCAATTCTGTCTTCTTCAATGATTCTGTGAACATCCATGGATTTCTATCGCGAAAAACGTGCTCGTTTTCTTCATACCTCAAAGCAGTTCCGTCATTGCTTAACAAACACATGCTGATTTGAACCAAAAAGAGGAAATCTTCATTAGTTGTCTGTATATAAAGTTTTATTTTGGCATCGTCACGTACTGAGCCCGAAGTTAAATATATTTTTTCTTTTTTGCGACCGTGATAATATCTGATGTGTGAAATATAATCAGTGCATCTTAATAGTAATTCTGGAACTATTATTAAGGATGTATCGACTACATCTATAGTCATAGTACACAAAAGCTGTATATCCCTTATCTCATTCTTCCATTTCAGCTGCACAGTCAGTTGGTCCTTATACTCAGGCTCATTCTTTTTTATGTGGGAGACCACTTCTTGGAACCTAGGTCCAACGAAAGTGTCACCCGATGTTCCCTTCTTTGGTTTTATTTCTTGTGTGTAGATGAGCGATCCATCAGAACCAATGAAGGACAGGTCACTAGAATTGTGTATAAAGACACTGTGACAAAAACGCACCTCTAGATGTTCGTCGCGACCACTGAGACCTTTCGGGTACAGTTCGATCTTGAACATCTCGTCAGACCCATCTGAACTGGAGATATGATTCCCGTGCACATCCTTGTGCCAGCAGGTAAAGTTCTCGATTCTCCATTCGACGACGGTTCTTCTATCCATACTGATCACTCTTCTCCTGATTGTCACCGTCACCAACAAGTAGATCGATCGGAACAAATCACAAAGAAGTTTCAGTATCCCTCATAAGTGTAAGACGTTAATCAATTTCAACAAAAATTCAGCTTTAAAGCACGCATCGCTATAGGATCAACGCTCAATCTGAAGACTGAGAAGCACAAGGCACTAAAACTCTCTCTTTACACAAGAAAACGAAGATAAGGTTTTGATGAGGGTACACCAGTACACTTCGATTAGATAAAAACCACTTGTTTGTCAAACACATTGAACTGAAAAATGATGGGCGTATTATCATTAATGATAGGCAAAGTCAATACTTTATGGAAGTGGTTTCCAAAGTGGGTGCCTTGAGGAGTTACTTCTGAATAGGATTAAAAGAATTTTTAATTTGTAAAAATAATCAAGTTTCAATAGCAAAAACTGTAAAAAATCTAATAGCTTTTGTGATTCTATCTTTAGAAAAAGTTAGTTGCAAATTTATCAGAAATTACATTGGTTAAGTAACAGAAATTGAGAATTCATAAAATTCAAAATTTAATGTTGTCAATATAACTTTATTATAATAAAATAAGATGGTTAAAAAGTTAATTAAAAAATGAAAGGTGATTGAACAAAAACTTCACTTAGAAAATTGTGTGCAATTTTGTGCTATTTTCAGTTTAAAAATTGTTTTATTTCCATTTCTATTGCTATTTAATGGACAATATATTCCATCCCAGAAACTACGTATTTAAAAAACATCATAGCTCTGTAGTGTGTACTCAACGTACTTAACGAAATTTCATATGTGAGATTTTAATATTAGTATACCTACTACTATCAATTTTATATCGGTTTTAATCATTATTCTTTTTTTCTTAATTTTTAAAAGCTAATTTAAAATAGTTTTGACATGCAAATACGCTATGCCTTATTATTTTAACCATGTTTTTTTTAAAATTGTAATGCTCTAAGGACCTTTTGTCTTTTTACCTTTTGTCTTAAAATAAAGAAAACCGAACAACAACCGGTAAATTTCATGGGTTAAAAAAGATAGGTTCAACCAAAAATAGTTATTTTTTTTATAGTTTTGACACCTTAAGTATTCTGACTTTACGAACTGAATGAAAAAAATGTGAAAGCAAGGATATGTGATTTGAGTACAAATTTTTTTGTTCCTTTATATGATCGAAGAAAAGTAAGAGGAAAAGAAGAAGTAAGAAAAGCCAAAATTTCAAAACCTTTTCAAATGAAATTGATGACACTAAAAAGTCAAACCGTCCCGTTTTTCCTTCGTATTTATTTGCTTGTGAACAAATTACACACTTCGCTCAAACGACTGAATTCAAAGGCAAAACTCATCCCCCTTAAAATAAAAAATGATAATTCCCCCCATCTCCAACGACACAAAAAACATTCCAACCCCCTTGTAAGACCTCCCCCCCTAGAGGTAAAAACCCACATTCGCAGGCGCCTTATTAATTGATTAGTTTTATGTTCTTTCACAAAAAAAAGAGGGAATGGAGCTTTTCTCTCCTCCTGTAATCACCGACGACAAAACAGATGTTTCGTTTTAAACCCGATAATTTACGATTCGGCAAATAGCGGCGCTAATAACCGTGGGTTCGGGCGCCCTCAGAGATGGAACACCTTTTGCTAAGAACGCCGAGCTTCAGGGGTCTTCCATAAAAATTTGCTCATTTTATAAAATGATCACTTTAAAAAAAAGTAACTGAAAAATACATGAATAATAATACGAGGCATAGACTCAACAAATATAAGAAGAGCTAATGTTAGGCTCTCTAACAATTCACCAGCTGACATCTTCAGCGTCCAGGGTTCGGTGGGGGGGCACAAAGCTGTGGTTACTGTGGTGTGAAACTCTAGTTTCTTATTTTGAAACTCCTATTTTGTTTGGGTACAGTGTTATAATAAGCAATAAAAGTGTGCTACCACTAAATATTTTACAATCTTGTTAAGAAAAAAAAGGCATCTGTTATTTTTTCATCACAGGCTCGGGGCAACATGGATCCCGCCCTAATGAAAATCAGACCTTTGTGCAAAATGAATTTTCCTACTCTACTGTTCTCTTTCAATTTTTTCAAGTGTTTTTTCTTCTTGAAACAGAAAAAGAAAACGCCTAATCCCATATGTTGGAATTTTCAGAACCGTAACTCACTCATTTGATTGTTTTAAAACTAAGTTGCCACAGCATTCGATTTTCTCTTTGTTTCATCAAATGGCACATATCGTCGGCTGAAAGGAGAATGGCAATAAGTCACTTCGGGCTCAACTACTCTGTACGTGATCAAGTCAAATATGGCAAATTTTTTTGATGATAACTTTTCAGCTCTGGGAATTTCGATTGTTCATTGGCGATTTCAAAAGTATTATAGTATTGACCATAGTATTGACCTTTCTCCTGTAAACCGAAGATATGCTATTAACCTTTATTATGCCATGCCTCCCCAATGCCCTTCTGAAATTTCCAAGTTCACGAAAAGCCGTATCTAGATTTTAGTTTCTTCTTTCATCAGAGCGGTGTTTCGCCCCATAACTTATTTGTATACTTGTATACATTATAATTACATGCACATATTGTGATAAATATAGCTCATTAGAAAATTATAGGGTTGGATTTAAACCTTGCCGCATATCACAAATATATTCACACGCACAAAATTATTGGAAATTTGACTCTTTAAAACAGGGTTTCGACGTGTTTTTTTTTTTTTTTTGCTTGGTTTCCATTACCTTATCGCTGAGGCGCGTGCGCGCTTTAAGTTCAGGAACACTGTCCTAAATGCATTTAACGTACGACCCCTTCGAGGGAAAAATTATTCCCAAAAAGACCCTCAATGAGAGAATATAAAAAAGAAGAAATGGGATAGCTGGCGAGTAGCATTTACGACCGTTTAATTACAGATCCAGAGTAAGGTCCTTGGTGCAGAAAATTCCGTCCATTTCTCCAATGAGAGACTCGCCTTGTTCTATTCAGTCCACTGTCTCTGTGTAATTTGGGGGCTTTATGAAAATAATCGTTTGGGAGAGAGATGTTTATTGGGGTAGAGGAGAATCGTTAAAAAGTTGCCTTCGGAGAAACGATCGCAAAAACGCCCCCTGCAGTGTAATTAGAGCGATTCCAACTGTTTGATCGTGTTTTTAGGATTGTTTTATTGGTTGATTGAACTGCCCCGATATTCTCAGCGATGAAGAACTGTTCTAATGCATCGAAGTAGGAGAAAGTGCAGCATAAAGTCTCAAATCATAGATGAACAAATTTTCTCAAAATTCAACATTTTTTTTTTACTAGTTCAGCTATTGAAGGTTCTTTTCTTGATTCATCTAATTGCAGTGTCGTATCCAAGAGGCACTCCTTTGAACTTTTGACAACTATTTATATGTACTGTTTTTTTTTTTCTAGAAAATTGTGTGTTATTTATGGAGCGGTTCTCCTCAGATGGGGCGCTATGTGTGTGAATTCAGGAGAGGGCCAAGAAAATTTTTTGCAAGTTAGCCAGGCAAACCCGCTGAAGTTTCTTTTTTTAAGAGGGGTTGGTTTAAACTTATTTCTACGGGGCCCCTCAAGAGTAACTTAAAGTAAATATTTTGTATAAAATACTGGAGTTTTAGGTAAAAAGGGGGTGTCTATAAGGGTTCTCCCCCAGAAAAAGCTTTGAAATTTTACTCTTGAAAGTTGTGTTTTGAGTAATTTGGGTGAATTCTAAAATTTTTTTAATTTGTTTTGCCTGGTGCATAGTGTTCTGATATGAGCCACGCGCCATAAAACACCAAGCAACCCTTTTGGATGACATCCCAATAAGATCGCTCCTACGCCGAGTCGCAAAATTTCAAATGAGAAACTAGCATATAAAATGTGGTCAACGTTATTAGAAACTATTTACATTTTTCTTTTTAATTACCTTAGAATCATAATAAAAGGTTCACTAATAAAATTTAGAATTTAAAATAGAAATGACTTCACTAAAATGACTTTACTTAAAATAGAATGATTTACGTAAATTTTTCCTGTGGAAGGGGGGAAGACGACCCCCCCCTTTTCCCTTAGTATGTATGGGCGCCCATGAGTGTCACGGTCACGTGCCCCCCAAGGTTCAAAAAAAGAGTTGGAATACTATTTTAAGGGTAAAATTTTGAAAACTTTCTGGTGAAGGACCCTTAGTTTCTTCTCGTTTTTGTTTCGTATGTGTGATAGAAGAGGGGAAGAATAGAACTGATTAAAAATAAAACCAACTTAAAACTAAACTAGATTAATGTTTTATAAGCTGCTACAAAATACTAAAGTATATTTTAAAACTTGTTACAGTTACGAAAAATATCTTGTTATAAAAGGGGAGAAAGTAATCTTATTTACCAATTTATAATAATAATAATAATAATAATAATAATAATAATAATAATAATAATAATAATAATAATAATAATAATAATAATAAATAATAAATAATAAATAATAAATAATAAATAATAAATAATAAATAATAAATAATAAATAATAAATAATAATAATAATTTATTTTCCATAATGTACAGAGTGAAATTTACAAAAATATTAAACAAAGAAAGAATACATTATGGATAAACCACCACTTTAGCAGTCTGCTGTTATGTGGTGGTGGTGGCAACATGCGAGGAAAAAAAACATTAATACAAAACAAACTTTGCAATTATTCCTACAGAACTATACACAACAAATTGTACGTACATAAAGAATAAAAATATATGACTCTATTAAACAAATAATCAGAACGCTCTGTACTATGGTAGAATGTCCAAATGAAGAAAACACTGTCAACCAAAAAATGTCTCCACATCATTGTTTAATAAAAGCCATGCCTTCAGGTTACGAACAAAAGAAGAAAACGTTACCGAGGAGGAAACAGAAATGGGTAAAAAATTGAACAATTTTGGAGCGGTAAATGTAAAAAAACGCTTGTAAGCTTCGATTCTAGGAAAGGGAATAGCAACACGGTTCAATTTTCTTAATCTTTCTGAAAAAAACATTTAAGTTTCCCTGTAAATGCCCTCCTCTTTGAAAAAAAATTCGTAGAACGCGATATATATATATAAATTTCTTAGAGGAAGAATTCTTAAGGACATATATAAAGGAAAAGACGAATCCCGTGTCCTGGCTCCCCTCACTATCCTAATTATTTTATTCTGACAAATTATTAATGGATATATAGTAGAATAATTAGGTTCCTCCCCAGCATGATAAACCATATTGTAATTTTGAATTGACTAATGAGTAATAAACAGTTCTCAGAACAGATACCGGGCATAAAAATTTTAAGTAATAAAATTTTCGGAGAACTGCATACAAGTACCCTTTAATCTTTGAGACATGTTCTTTCCAATTAAGCCTTTCGTCCAAAAAAATACCCAGATATTTGATATTACCTACATTTTCAATTTCAATACAATGATCACATGATCCATTTCCCAACAGACAAGATCTGCATTTAAAGAATAATCTTATATTTTCCCTACCTTTATCTCTGAGAGAAAAATGAATAAATTTTGTCTTTGCACTTAAAACCATTCTATTTTTAACAAACCAAATTTTAAGTTTATCAAGGTCATTTTGCATACTTAAACATAGTTCATAAAATTTTAATCCTATTTATTTATATCCTATAAATACCAGCGGATATTCGTGTATCAAATTTTTTTAAGGGGTCAAATCTAAATTATCTAAAAATTTTTTCCTAAGAGAAAGTGTTCTGTAGCAAAAAGTCCAGGAACAACTGAATGAGACCATTTTTATGCAATGAAAAATTGCATGATACCTAAAACTCCATGAATCTGAAATTCTAAAAATTATCCAGGAGAACTTCAAGGAAAATACATATCTGTTATTAATAAATAAATTATTGTTATCTGTTATTATTATTGTTTTTAAGTCTATATCTATGTTTAGTATATTCCTCTCGAAAGCTCATAATAAAAAATACAGACCCGGAAAATAGATACTTTCGTCTCCGAACAACATCCATTCGAATCATTTACTCGTACTTTTTCTCCATCACCACCCCTCAATTTGAAACCACCATTGTCTTAACCGGATTTCCCGAAACAATTAACAAACATCTTAATCGCCAGTCAGAAGGAAAAACAAACTGGAGCCACACAAACAAAAACCAACTTCGCAGTAGGTAAAACGAGCCACTAGTCCCAAGACAACTGTATTTCAGGGTCAATTATGCCAGTAACAAAACACAAGCGATTATCATCGCCTTAATCAACCTCAAAAGACCCTTCTCGAATTGAGTCATTGCTCATAAATGCCTAATCGCTCGAAGACCCCTAATTTAGGGGTTCGCTGTCACCTGGTTCCCACCACAGACGAGGGACCGTCTCATAGAGTAATAACAAACTAGAGGGACCACAACAATGGACTCTAACCGTCTGACGTCACACGGAACCAACACGTGACCTACTGAGCTTCCAATTGGTTACCACAGAACAGATACTACACTAGTAGAGTTTGTAGTGAGATATGATTTGATATTGAGAGTTTGTTTACCACCGACACGTGACTTTTTATAGTCTCGAACCAGATAGGCGGTTAGAGTCCATTAGATGTATATGTGAGTGAAAACCAAGTGAAAATTTCTGAAATTGATGATTAAAAGTAGTGTTTTAACTAATTTGTTAGATATATGAGTGGCACGGTGGCATCTGAAGATAATCGCTTCTTGGGCGCTAGAGAATTTTCAAGGAGAAAAAGAGCATAGAAATAGTTGGTACAGTTTAGAAAAAAAGAAATTACAGAAAAGCTTAGAAAAACAGTACAGCATAAAAAATCAGACCTGAATCCATGATTACATATCATGTGTTTATTTACGTTTGTTGGTGAACTTGGGAAAAAACCATTCAGTTATACTACAAATACAGGGCATAAAAGGTACGCTATAAATTTTAAATATTCAGAGTAATAAAAGCAATGCTCGGGAAAATATTGAACAAAACATGATCAGGTGGACATTGGGTTTCATGCACGCATTAAGTATTGTTCCAAAAAGGACCAAAAATAATCGTTCAGTTTTCAAATGGCATGTGATGATTTCTCTCTTTCCAAATCGACTCGTCTCTGTATGGAAGCTCCAATGTTAAGTTGGCTTTTCTCATTATTAAGTTTACGTTGGGCACTGAGGGATGGTAACGGACGCTCTCTCTGTATAGTATCTATGGACCGTTCTCATCACCTGGCGCAATTAGAACCATCCCCCGGAATCGAAGAACCCCCGATTAATTGTGGTGGACCAATCGATTTGTGTATGTCAGTGTTGCCTTTGAATAGGAGGAGGTTTCGAATGCTTTTGAAGTGTGTGGGAATGGAGACTCTTCTCAGAAGTATAATTGTTAGCGTTCCTGCGTAATTTTTTCCCGATTCAAAAGGTATAGATTTTCCGATAAAAATGTAACGGAAGTCATTTATTTTACTTACTTTTTCACTATTCGGTTGGAACTTAAGCCCGGTAGGTAGTAGAAATCTGCAGTAGGCAACAAGTGCTGTAGATTCAGCTTGTAATTCATTTATAAACTAATTTAAATGACTGAGAACCATAAAAAAATACAGGTCACAGAATACGAACAGAAAAGGAATACACGACATGCATGCGCGCAACGTGGAATAAAATAATTAAGCTTTTATCGGATATGACGTCTCATTTTTTTTGAAAAATAAAGGTCGTCGTAGAAGTATTAAGAAGTCGTAGTAGTAGTACTGTGGGCATTTTTAAATGTACTTCACGGAAGTAATCCTTCTGGGAAAAGTTTGTGAGGAATCGTTGTAAGACCCTATAGGTTCTTAAGCAGCGTTCGAAATTGGGGCGGATTGCTGGTCCGGGACAACTAAAAAACGGCTCGGACCAGTGGAATCAGAAAATCACTGGTCCGCCGGACCAGTGTGTGTGTGTGTGGCAGTGGCGGATCAAAGGGGGGCACTCTGGACCCAAAAAAGGTTCTTAAAATTAGGTAAAAGCCTACTTTTACATGTCAAATTTCAAAATTTTTCTTGGGGAGAGCCCCCATACCACCCAGTGGACCAGTGGTACCACAAGGGACATGAGTGATACTTTTTAGAAAATCTCCCCACATTTTGTGTCAAAAGGTAAAGGTGATGGTGTGGAAGTGCCCCCTTTGAGCCGTGCTGGATCTGCGCCTAGTGTGTGGTGAAAAAATGTTTCTCGAGTATATGTAAAAATATTTCGACGAGTTGCAGTACAGTGATAGAGGTATTTTTTGAAACGTTTGATAAGTACGTATTGATGATTGCATTTGGTGAAGCAAGTACATATTTTTGACAGAACCCGAAATGTGTCGATATGGGATAGGAGAACCCCCGGCGAAACAGAAAAGAATATTATTGAATATGTATTAATTTTTAACAGTACTATGTGGTACTCATATTCAGTGCAATAGTTAATTTATAATATTTAAACCGGTCCTTTTTAATTTTTCGGACCAGTGATTTTTGTTGCGGACCAGTAAGATTCGAAAAGCACTGGTCCGCAGGACCAGTGGCTTTTTTTCCCAATTTCTAACGCTGTTCAAGTAAATATAGCTTCCCTCATATTACTTTAAATTGTCTCCTTTTTCTCCAGCGTATTTCCTCTCTCTCTCTCTTTCTCACATGAGAATCTCCTGCCTCACAAGTTTCCTCGGAAATGCTCCTTCAATTTTTCTCCCGCTACAATCGGCAAACCTACCCCCACACCCCCCAAAGGCAGTTAATTTAATTAACATCCTCTTCCTTCCTTTCTCGCCGCCAAACGAAAAATCATCGCACAAACAAACAATCACCTCGAATAAAAAATGGCCGCCCGAGAGAAAGATTCGATTCCTACGGATCGATTCTCCGGCGAAGCGGATGATTCATTTCCGGCCGAATCAAATGGACGAAAAGTAATTAAAATTGTAGCGATTTTCACGGATACCTGCCCCTTGCCGCACGCGATCTTCGATCCGTCCCTCCCCTTTACGGGGGGAGGGAGGAAGACCCTTTCATTCCGGTCCTTTAATTTTTCATCGTCATCAGGGCGTGAATCATTTAACCGTCTTGATATAATCCCTTGCTTCCGTTATCTTTGGAAGGAATGGGGGCACTCGGAGTGAAATCGATCTCTGTTTGAACACCTTGAGCGTCTATTTTTGTTTGGAAGGCGTTGATCTTTAACAGCTAGGATTCACATAAAAGGGAATAATGTAAATCTATTTAATTGTAATCCTAAAGCAGAAAAGTTCCGTTATCCATAAGAAGAATTTTTTTCTGGTAAAATCGCTAATGTTTAAACACCGTGAGCTTCTGTTTTGACATTGTTCTCTGTTATGAATTTACAATAGCGGTTTGTTCAAAGAGGGTTACAATTATTACATGAAAATCGTAAAATATATGATACATTTGTGATAGCTGAGACCTACTTAAGTATCTATAAATTGATTTGAAAAGAACTATACATAGAATTAATTAAAATGGAATACGTGGAATCAGTAAGTTATTAAATTTAAACAATTTAGTTTTGTCTTGAACCAGAAATAAATTTGGCATGACCTAAGGCAGCCTATTCCGAACATTTTAAATTACGGAGCTCTTCAGAAGAAAATTAATCATGGAGTACTTTTCAATTTCAAATAGGTAGATTACGCCTTTTAATAAATTAAGTTTTCCGTAATTACTATGTAAACATAAATTTACATCTCCCACATTATCTATTTTAATTACTTGAACTTATATTAAGGACTTGCCTTGTTTGCCTTGCCTAAGATACTAAATATTTCTACAAGAACCTCGGCTTAAATATATATTCTGAATTTCGAGGGCCCCACTAAAGTCGAGGCCCTTTAAGGGCCTATATCATTAGGGAGTGTTCACCCTCACCCACACCCCACACGCCTCGGCTATTAGCTTTCATTGGAAAATTGTCACCTTACTTTTTAATTGAAGAATAGAGAATCGGTGAATTATGAAGTCCCCCTCAAAAGTTAAAAAATTACAAGTTACAAAAGAATAAGTTTTTTTCTTTAATAAACAATAATTAAAACAAAGATACAACTTGTTTGACCTGGTTGCATAGCAGTTTTCCAACGCCAACCCCTAAATTAAAAATTTTAATGGGAGGGGGGACTGTGGGTTTTCCTCGGAAATTTTTCTAGTTTTGGCATGCTGAAAAATGTTTTTAAGGCGCTACTTTTAAGGATTGAGGGCACTGCAGCACCCATCTCTAGAGGGGCCACTTTTACCTAAAGAAAAGGGGCTAAATTTTGGGGTCTAGCTCAAGGGGGATCCTCGGGTCCGGACCCCTCACCTTGGTCGACGCAATGGGCTCTCATATCAAACTCAGATAATTTAATTTGAAATGTGTGTCTGATCCTCAAGATGGCAGCACGAAAAGTCCCAAGTGAAAATGAATGAATTTATTAATTTAAATTTTGAACACTTCAAAGACATATTCATCAAGAAATAAAACTTAATAAACTTTTTCTTAGATTCATGAAAAAAGTAAAAATTGCCTTGTAATGTGCTCCTTGTTTGTAGAAGAATCATGTATCTAGAAATTATTTTTGAGATATATATTATAACTAAATTCCCTCTATACTAATCTCATTAAAAAATACGAACAATTGAATATTGAATGAATCAACCATTTCTTTCAGCTTGGAAAATATTTTTTTTTAATTGTAGGCAATTAAAGAAGTTAATAATCACTTTTCAATCTTTCCTTGATTTCCACCTGTGTAAAATAATGAAAATACTACCTTAGTGCGAATAAACTTTCAATAAATATTAAGATTTTGTATAGTAAAAAATAAATAAACTATGGATTTATCCAGAAATCCCACCTCTAAACTTTGTTTATAAAGCAGTGGTTCCTAATCAGTGTCCACGAATTTTTACCCATCACATTACAAATATGACACCACACTAAACCTATACAGGGTGTTTCAAAAGTCCGTTTCACGGCTTTTATCTGGAACCAAACGTCTCCTAAGGTCCTGAAAGTAAGGTCTACCCCTATGTAAGTGACCCTGGAGAATCCATTGAGAAGACTTACAGCGCCCCTAGCAGCGAAATAAAAAAGTTAAAAAAATTCATTAGGAAACTAAAGGAGATAGAGCAATTATCTCAGTGAGAGTATTGTTGCCACTGTTATTTATTTATTTATTTATTTCACCATACAGACTTACAGTCCATTTGCATGGGAAAGGAGAGAAAAAAAACACAAATACCGAAAATCAGACAATAAAAAAAAGAATAAAAAACACTCACAAAACACATATTCTAAAATACAAGAAGAAAAAGCATATGAACATCAAAATGCAAATCAATTACTTAAAAAATCACTCTTTAATTTACTAAAATTGTCAAAAAATATGTCACTGTGATTTGGTAGACTATTAATTATTTTAATAAATTGCACAATATTGTTTGCCTTTTTAAATAATCTTTTGAATAAAAAGGTTCAATTAAGGTTGTTTTATTTCTAGTTTGATATGTGGGTACATGTACTTTAAATAGGTTTAGTATTAGTAGGACAATCAACAAATCAATCAGTAACTCACTAAAAAAATTTCATGAAAATATCGTGAATATGTTAAAATTGCAAATTATATAAATTAGTTAGCTATTACAAATAAAAAACTAAAAGAGATAGAGCAAAAATTTCAATGAGAAAATTGTTGCCAATATAATAAAAAAACACACTGAAAAAAATTTCGTGAAAATATCTTAAATATTCGAGGAGATATTAGCAAGTGAAAATAGCACTTTTTCAGGCCTCAAAAAAGAAAAAGTTCGAAAATTTACAAGTTTTTCAGTGTTACTTAGTAGTTTTTTCATTTTTTAGCTAAATAAAGACAAATGTTAATAAAAAAATCAAAGAAACTTGTAAATTTTCGAACTTTTTCTTTTTTGAGGCCTGAAAAAGTGCTATTTTCACTCGCTAATATCTCTGCGAATATTTAAGATATTTTCACGAAATTTTTTTCAGTGTGTTTTTTATTATAATTGCAACAATTTTCTCACTGAAATTTTTGTTCTATCTCTCAGTTTTTTGTTTGTAATAGCTAACTTCCAAAGTCTGCCACTGAGGGCGCTGCGGTCGCTTGCATTCGGTTGTGAATAGTCTATTTACTATACCGTTGCCTTAACTGCATAGCTTTAGCTTGCTCCGTTAGCATTTATTTTAGGGTAAAGGGACTTTCCTTTACACCCTGTATATAGTTAACACAGTCAATACGAGATTCCTCTGAAATTTATTGAAATTTTCAATTAAGTTACAAAGGTGATAAAGAACAATACATAAGCTTTTAGAATATGGCATTTGAGTTCAAAAATGTTGCTACAATAGAGAATGATAGTAATTACAATATGGTAACTGACTGACGTGTGTCTGGTAACTGACTGATATTTCTGAATCTCCCAATGCAAAAATTCAAAATAGTGTACTAAAATTATATAAAAGAGTTAACTCAAGAGATTGGCAATTAAAGTAAAAAATTATAGGTTATATCAATCAATAAATCAATCAATCAATTTATTAACAAACACAAAAACAAATTACAAAATTTAAAGAAGAATCACAATTAGTTTACACATAATTAAAAAAAAAGAAAAAAGACAATTGTAAATACATCCCAAAGGGGTCACAGCTCGTCCATGAGTCCATTATATTCTGATGACAATTTTTGTTTACATATAATTTTATCATTACTTTTAACATTTCTTAACTTTTTAAATTTTGATGATCAGGTTGACATTTTCATGGAATTGCCCTACAACTAATTTATTTCAAATTAATACTACCTAAAATTTCCATTTCACATAAAAAAGAACAAACGATGTTTTTTTAATATTTTGACAAAAATGATGAGAGGGAATAAGACTAAATTGATGCTGGACAAGAATAATCAAGAACCTGGTGTTGCCGTTCAAATGTTTAGTAATAATATAAGTATCAAAATTTAAATAAAAACTGATACCTGCAGAAAAATATTAGTACAAAATATAAAATTCTAGTAAAATTTATTCTTTGCCTGAAAATTGGGTGTTTTTTGGTATCAGTGAATATGCAATATGCAGAATGAAAACCAGTGGCGGATCCAGGGGGGGCACTCTGAAAAGTGCCCAAAAAATCACTCATAAGTACGAAAAAAAGTCCCAAAAAGTACACAAAATGAGTTAAAACCCTACTTTTACAGGTCAAATTTCAAAATTTTTTCTGGGGGAGGACCCCCATACCCCCCAGCGGTACCAAAAGGGGATCTTGAGTGATACTTTTTAGTAAATCCCCAAAATTTTGACATTTTTCTCAAAAGGTAAAGGGAATGGTCTGAAAAAGTGCCCCCCCCCCCCTTGGAACCGTGCTGGATCCGTGCCTGATGAAAACACTGATGTATTTTAATACCAATAACTGACATATGACAGAACCTATAACTGACAGGGTGTCAATTACTGGAAAAATATTAGATCTTAAAAATTTAATTTCAAAACAACATTTTAAATTGCTCTTACTATATTTCTTAGAATTTTTATAGCATTACCTTTAATTTCACTAAAACACAAATAACTGACACCCATGTCAATTGGAATCCAGTAACTAACACCCCATTTTAAAAAAATAAATATTTTTTTTTTTCAAAAATAACTATTTAGCATGATTTTATGTACTATTATCAACTGCACGTTGGTTCAAATAGGTTTCAAAAGGAAAATTTGCTTAAATTAGACACTGAACAAAAATGTATTTCCTGAATTTCAGCATTTAAGCCAACCTCTAAAATTCAGAAGTTTCTTGACACTAAATCGGAATTCTCACTTTATTTAATTTAGACCCTTTTATGGAAAATAAATACTGCATAAAGTTAAAGAAAAATGTCTAAATTATTAAGAGAGACCACCATTTAGTTCAAGCTCCCAAAATAAAGCTTAATATTATGAATTATTTCTTAAAGTGTCAATTACTGGTGCCACTACCCTATATGAGTAGTTACACTTTTTCGATTTAGTACACACCAAGATTCAAGATCTAAGAAATAGAAATAGATAGAAAAGATATAAATCAAGTAAATGTAATTTTACTTTAAAACAAAGTTCCTATGAGTCGCATTTGCTGTTTATAGAATGATGTCAAGGAAAATTAACTTTACCGTGGTTTTTGACTTTGTGGCTAATACATTCGATAATAAATACAGCTGTTGAGAAGCATAACCCCAGACCAAGAATTAAAAATGCCCCACTGACTTCATTCAATGATAAAGGATTCAACGTTTCTTCCGTTTCTTGGCGAGAAGATAGCCACATTTTGAAGAAGTGATCTTCGACAATCTTTTCAACAAGCCCAGCTTCCAGAACCCTCAAAATTATAGAATCAAGTTTCATCTTCACTGGACGAAGCCGTTTGTTGACGATCATTCCCCAATAGGACAAGCAAAACCCTTCAGACTGGTATTTGGTTGCGAAAGGTGGAACGCCAAAATGTACTTTTAAGTGAAGAGAAGAACCAAAGTAAGCCGCATTTGGTTCGAATTTTTTTGAATAAGGATTGAAATAGTCATAGTACCAGCCGTTTTCCATTATTGCATCGTACACATATTTGATGTCATTGTTTTGTGCAGTTCTCATAGTAAAGGGTACTAAACCCGTTGTTTTAATGAAAGCTTTGTAGTTGCCGTTCTGAATTTCTTCCGATAGCTGCTTGATGTTTTTGGGGGGTACATCCATGATTGGGACGGATAAACATGAAAGTATCATGGAGGAGTAGGAAAGAAAGATAATCATTGTTCCGAACCACCAAGACACTATGAAAATCACCTGGGAAGGTCCTTTCATGCTTTGAGTGACTGATTTTCCCAATAAGTTCCCGAACATGGTCAGCCATGTTTTTGAGAAATCGGAAACTTTGAATAACGCTTGAAAAACCATCGGTATCACTACAACGACAGCCGCAACCATTGCCCACGTTGTTTCGTCGAAGGTATGCAGATACGCATACACTTTCGGTTGCATTTGAGGTAAATTGGTTGCAAAGTTGACATCCGAATACATGTAAGGAATTGTGAAGTCAACCAAATCCATGATATTGAACTCAAATATTTCTGATGATATTCCTATATCGGCTCTTCCATTCCAAACAAGCCAGGGCATTCTTACAGAACTGGAATTTACTCTTTTTCTAAATTCAATCAGAGGAATTAATGTGTATTCTCTTCCTAAAGCCTCCATTATTATCGTGAAAAGCAGTGCTTCTATTCCCTCAGGCGACTTGTTTTTTGAAAGGGTAAACAATTCCGGCTGGGGTGTAAAACCAACTATTAAAGAGCGGGGCATTTTGGACAACAAGGCATGTGTTCCTCTCTTACAAGTGAGGAACATAAGTCGTGGGGCTCTAAATGAGTAATTATTCATTATTCTGTATTGATTTATATTTCGTAAGAATCCTTAATGTTTTTTCTCAATTACTGTATCGATTCCTTATCCCATAATGCCTTTTTCGTGAAAATGATACAACAAAAAGTATACCATTTGGTTAATTTTATCTATGGTTATTATCTTGGATTGTAATTTGATTGACCTTATTGGAATTTTTACACACCAGTTTTAACGCTTTTACCAATACCTTAACGAGTACAAAATCATCCAATATTCAGTTCATTCCTTTTGTAATTATGTATAAGTACGAAACTTCAATTTTTTATAAAAAAAATGTAATGGTCTTTAAAGTATGTATGGTACATATATCTTTTTTATGTAAATCATTACTTTTGTGTCATATCATTACAAATCAGTATTGTAAGTTTTAGAGTAGGTACTATCGAATCAGTGCAAAATAAATTGCATCAAAATTGAGTAGGGTTTTTTAGGCAACAAACATTGATTAGAATGTCTGCCCAAGGTTTTTGACTCGTCCATTTAAAAAAAATTATCATGATGCGATATTGAAAGTAATTTAGTAGAAAGTACGCCAAATCTCTTCAAATAATGTCTGAGCTAGTTAAATCTACTCTACTAAAGGTTTTCAAAATCACCGTTCAAAACATTTCAAAAGGTAACTCAAACCAGCAAATCTGGTTCATGAAATAAGTGTTTGAAATTAATTTATAATCACGGAGACCAATAATGGCTTCGATATCCGTTCAAAACTTTATTGTTACCTTAAAAATATCCTGATTTAAAAAAAAGAACAGAGTATTATTTTCCAATCACAAGAGAAACATTTCTTATTTCTAATTACTTATTTGATCAAAAAAAAATTTCAGATTAATATGAGTATTATGTTTTTTGAGTTCGTAGTTCTACGCTACTGCATTATAGTACGTAACTAGGTTTCGCGTTGGGGCAAGCGTTTCTGTATTTAACGGGGGAAAATGTTATGTTCTTAAGGAAACTTTCCAAGTCATAGAAATCGCAACTCATAGGCATCTCATAGAAATCTACAAAAATTTTACGATATGTTTTGGAAAGGTTTTGTAAATCCCACATCGCTCGACTCGCTGAATTATACTGTTTCCAGAACGGCGGAGTTCTGATTACATAGAATTTTGCTCAAACAAATCTTCTGGTTTCCCACATCCTCAGAACATTATTAAAAACAGGGCAAAACAATCAGAAGCAAGGCCCCTTCGACAGAGGCATAAATCTCCATGGCTCGCGTGACTGCCTGTGACCGTGATCAACGCGTTTCGATTACGATGACTTGATCGCGTATGGGGGAGGAAATAAATTTCACATGAGGGGTGAAAGGGGTAAAATGGGAAAGAGGGAGGCGACGCTTTAATTTTTCATCTAAAGAACACTGCTGCAAGGCCGTGCGGGGCTATATTATGTTGTAGAGAGGCAGATGCAAAAACCCAAAGGTGAATTTTTCGAAAGGAATTTAGAAATAGAATAAAGTTATGCATTTTATTATTATTTCAACTCGTTATATCAATTTTATGCACATGAAATGAGTAAAAGAGTTAAGTACTAAACTATACTCTTATTCATTTTGAATAGACACCTGAAAAATAGTGCTTTCACCCCGCTAGAAGCGTAACCATAGTTATGCTCTTCGCGCAGTCTCAGTGACCTTGTATTATTCCAACTGAGTTGAGGCTAGCTTGAAAATCAATTGCGCATAGTTGGGAGCTGTTAATATTGGGGCGTAAAAAATACTACAAGAATTTTAAATTTTAAGTTATTAAAATTTATTACAGTTTAAAAAATACGCTAACTTAAATAATTCAGCCAAAAATCAAAAACTCATCTCCAGGAACTCAAATAAATAAAAATACTTGGAAACTCCAACTCTCAAGCGTCACCTCCAGCCATGGACCGGTTTCGTCCTTGTTAGGACTCATCAGCACGGCATAGGAAGGTAGTTCGTAGTAGAAGGTAGTAGGTAGTAGTTGTAGAAGGAAGTAGTAGTAGAAGGAAGGTAGTTGGAGTTTCCAAACCTTTCCCGAACCAGTGGTTATGGTGAAAAATACTCCCTTTTCTCACACTTGCCAATATGGAAATTAAATCTGTCCAGGGAATGCGCAGTTCATTCCGGCAGATAGTGGTTGACTAATCATGGTCACCACTTTTTCCATTATAGTCGGCTTGACTAGAAGCCTTCCTCCACTCTCTTGCGTTACCTTCCTATGCCGTGCTGATGAGTCCTAACAAGGACGAAACCGGTCCATGGCTGGAGGTGACGCTTGAGAGTTGGAGTTTCCAAACCTTTCCCGAACCAGTGGTTATGGTGAAAAATACTCCCTTTTCTCAAATAAAAATACATTTTTAATTGTGTGGCCATCGTATAAACGATGCATGAATGAATAATAACCACCCAAGAATCTGTTTAGGGTTTTTCTTCATTACGCTAGTTCTACAATCAGTCTTTAGAATAAAGTCTTTAGAATAATTTTTAAAAAGTGAAAAGTAAGTAAATAACTACCCTCATTCAACATGTATCATCGTTGTTTCAAGCTCAATATTTGGCCAGTTTGAGTAGGCGTCAACATGTATTAGAAATCTTCCTAAATAAACGGTTTCGCGAAAAAAAAATAACAACACTCGAATTGCTTTAATTACCAGGTATCGCTCCATGGATGTGGTGAGCATAGTAAAACTATCTAGTTTTTTGTCTCCTGAAAAGTTGACGAGGTAAATTGAGTCATGTCATTATGGGGCCTTAAACGACCTTAATTAAGCGACCATATGTAAATTTCTTTTATTTTCAGTTTCATTCTATACAATCCATCCGTGAATCAGTGAAATGATCAGTTAAAATGATTAAATGATTGATACGTTAAATGAATAAAATTCTGTTTATCATTTAGTTCTCGAAATAATTTAATTTGTTTCAAAAATTTTCTCAAATAAAAAGTTTATGCGACTCTGTTGAAGTGACAACTAAAACGAAGCAATATAAAAGTTCTATAAGAAAATAACAGTTCTATAACGAGATGAACAGTAAGTGATCAGCATCAGTCGTAGACGGCGCTCCCTTTGGTGAGGCTCTGTCTCTCCATCTGGTCCGAGGCTATGGAGGTGCCTGTGGCTATTCGGCTGGTGTAGAGGATGAAAGCCAACAGGCCTATCAGAAGAATAAACGCCACGCTTATCAAGCTAAACTGAAAGGGAAATGTTAAGGAAAATCTCCGAACACAATTAGGATTATCGAACTGAATAAGCATATTCGTACGAAATGCATAACGCTGAAAGTAAAATAGTAGAATGAAAAGAAGAGAATTTGGTGGAGTAGTATACGGAAAAGGTGCGGAATGAACAGAGTCTGTTCTGATTGATTAATAAGATATAACTATAATAGGGGCTCGGTGATTTCGACCCATCAGAGCAGACTCGGTTTATTTGGCACCTTCTCCGTAAACTCTCAATATTGCCAATATTTTTTTATACGTGAATTCTCTGAACGTTAAATATTTTTCTTCTGCTTGAAAATCTCAATTTGAAACAACGTAATACTATTTAAAAAAGGTATTGGACTTCCTGAGGCTTTTTCATACTGCATAAAAATTTCAAAATTGAAAGTTTTTAGTTTGTGCAATTTAAAAGAATAAAAAGAAAGCAGATGCAACTGTTTTGGAGATCACTGATGGACCCCCTTCGTCAGTACTAAAAAATCCAATGAAAAATCCTTTTAAATTGTGCAAATAAAAATTGTTGAGTTTTGAAATCTTCGTAACTTTTGATACATCATAGATTTAATTTAGTCCCGTTGGATTTTGCGGAACTAACCAATTCTAAATCCATCGTGCGATATTCGAAATCGACAACAATCCCGATGTGTTCTATAATTCTCGAAGACACCCCAAAGAATACTTCAACGAAATTTCCGTCGTTTCACACGGACAAATACACCATAAATCAATGACTCCCCCCCTTGAAACTTTGGGAATGCAGTACGTTAATCATTGGAACGGCTCCTCCAAAATAACAAACATCGAAAAGCAAAAAAAATTAACTTTTCCTCCCTAAAAAAAATTTATCACATTCGAATTTTCTTCTTGGCTCATTTGACACTCGGAACGGAAAAGCGGGGCGTGATTAAGCGGGGGGTCTCCCTCCTCCCCCCAAAACAAACGCGAAAGCTGAAAAATTGCGAACGATTTGTCGGAGGGATTTTTATAAATCACGCTGACCGAATGAAAGATGCGTTTTATGCTGAAATAAAGAAGAGAGAGACCATGTGGAGATAAAAATACACTGAGGTGGCATCGAGATGAGGGCAGTTTGGATTTAAAAAATGCTGCTAGAAGGTTCTCCAAAGTGCATAGTTCAAGGAAGGACCACATTTGTTTTTTAAAACGTCCCGCGGGGTACACCGGAAAACCAAAGGGTCTACTAGAGACATAGGAATCGTGGATACCATACGGACTGTTCTTATTCAATGACTCTTTTATTCTTTGTCCTGAACTATGAACTAATTAATTTTTGTATTGAAAATTTTATTTAACACTGTACCATTTGTTTTGTAAAGTATTTTAATTATATCACTGTAAACTGAGAAAATTATTTTTAATTTTAGAACTATTCTTGTTTTATTTTCCATTGGGCGATATTAACACTAGGATGGGTCAAAATTTTTTTTTCACATTTTCCTTGGCTTGGGGCACAGCGACAAAACGGTGCCAAATGGTCTTAAACTAACATGTGTGAAATTTTATTCCATTAAAAATAACTCTTAACTGCCTCCGGATTGATTTCAAAGTTTCGAGCAATGAAGTTCCATGCCATGTAAAAATGGACTAAAATCGGGCTTTTACCTCGATTACATGAATCCTTCATGAATGTAAATGGGTACAATGGTATAAAAATCATCATTGAAGAGTATAATATTAAAAATGAAATTAGAGATGAAATACTTGAATTGTATCACACACAACATATTTTGAAATATCTCAATGAATAAAACAAGCAATCAAAGATTTCTTGCTAGAATAAAAAAAAACAATGTGTGAAGCCTTTATTGGCGGTTGAATAGGATGGTAAAACATTGAATTTATTAAAAATGTATGTGTCAGAAGGGTGGTATCTGTTATGGCATATACATGTCATCCTGTCAGAGAAAAATTCAATAATAGTTTAAGATTGGGGATTCCCTTAAAATTTCAGTGGCATATAAGGGGCAGTCCACCCCAAGTCTCTCCAAACGAGTCCCTTATGTTTAAAAATAAATTAAAACCCTATTTGAACTGAAAGGAAAATAACGACTGTCTCATTTTGAAAAAGCGTTCTCCTAAAAAAAAAACCAACCCAGCTTGCATAATCCTTAAAATTATAGCGTCTAATTTCTGTCTGATTGTAGGAAAATGTTTGTTTTCAGCTATCCTGTATAATAAAAGGGATGAAGCCCTTCGGATTGGTATTTTGTAGTAAAAGGTGGTACCCCTGAACTTTCAGGTGACAAGAAAGACCCCATGTAACAGGTATAGTATGACATTTCAAGAACTTTTAACGATTTATTTTCACATCAATTTTAACCCCACATTAGATAATGCTTTTTAAAAAAAAAGTATTATTTGTATCATTTTCTCATTGCCACATATCTATCACCAAGACCAGATTGGTATATTGAGCAGTCAAATTTAACGCTATTTATACAAAACGAGGTATATAGAATAGTTGTATATTTATGTTAATTTCTTTTGTAAACGCACTTTTGCATATAATGTCTTTTTAGTTTTTTTTAAAGAAATAAAAATACGATTTCATAAACTAGGATGCAAAGTAGTTCTTAGTAAAAATCAGCATAAAGTATATTATCGACTTATTGGCCCGTAAAGTGCATTGAAAAACATACATATTTATCGAAATTGGGAAAAAAGTGTTATTTATACCCATTAATCACCTAAATCACCAAGTCATCCCATGTTAAAATCTGTAGAAAGACTTTCCACTACAAATATTGATTTGAATGACGCCACAATATTTGACATGCATATGAGAGATTACAAATGTTCATTGTAGAATAATTGAAGTTAGGTGAAAGTATGCCACCTAACTAATCGAATATCGCCTATAATAAAGTTGGTAGAACTCTACTAAAATGCTTTTTATATCACTGATAATGAAATGCTATTTAGATAATCAAAATAAAAATTCTCTCAAAATCCATGGACCTCTTTTCTTTCATTGTAAACAAGTATTTTTATAGATCTTTTTACTCCAGTCTGTGTCAGGGTCTCCAGAGTTTCTAAATCAAGAGCCCCATTTCCACTACTCAAAGTCAACCGGGCACATAAAATCTAAGGGCCAAAACATCCAGCTCATCATGCATGTTTTAATCATTAAATTTAAACAAATTTTCGTTTTGAATATAAGATGTGTCCAGGATAGATCTAGGCCATCGTTCAATAAGGGATTTTGGGATATAATATTAATTAATTATAATATTAATAATGTAATATTTGGGATATTACGCCCTTCCCATCAGGTATCAGATATACTTTTTCGTATTGTAAATCAGAAAATTTCTAAAAAATATAATTTTTAATATAAATATAATTATAAAAATATAAAATATTTATAGTAAAATTCTTTATCATAAAAAAGGACTAAATTAACTTCATATTCTCCTAAAAATTTCAATATCCTCCTCCAATTTTTTCTGTCAACGCCACTGGATGTGTCTTGATTTATTTTTTAAATATACCTTTAATTATAATTCCCTAAATTAATTATAAATTACAAAATTTCAGTCTACAACTCTTCTTTTACAGTCAAAACTTATATTCCCCAAAAATTCATTCGTTAGAAACTGGTTAAATTCAATAATACATAAAAGCCGGGCCGGATTCCGGGAAAACAAAGTCAGCTATCGTGGTCCGCATTTTAAGAGCTGGTGCGTCGTATTTCTTCCAAAACCTCTGGTCTATGACATCTTTAAAATTAACACATTTGTTTCTCTGATTGGTTCTACAACATACCCTCCTCTATTTTTTCCTATCTCTACGCGAGAGAGCCGACACATTACTCCTCTCGTTCGATAAATAGATCCTCCCCCCCGACGAAAAAATTAAACCCTCCCCAATTTATTACGACTCCAAAGAGAGAGAGAGAGAGAGAGAAGGTAGGTAGAGAAGAATAATAAATCTCGAACCTCGCGCTGAGATTCGCTATTCATTATTTTATCATACGCCATTTTTTTTCTTATACTCTCGAACGCAACCTTTTTTTTACCGAAATGGAGAGGCGCAATTTATTTCCCAGAATCCCTTTCGGAGAACGACATTAATAAAACTTAAAGTATTATAACATTAGTTTTCGTTTTTGGGGAGAAGAAAAAAAAGGCATAAATCAGGAGACTTAATAAAAAAGTACAGAATTGGGAAACTCACTGGGGAAAAATAGTTTGGTACGGAAACTCTTTCTTTTTTTTTTTTTCGAATTTAATAAATGATGTCGAGTTGAGTTGTGTCGGGAGGGGGAATCCCTCCCGGTATCCTTAATAAAAGTCGAAGTAATCATGTACTCCCTCTTCCACGTGCAGTTAATAGAGTCCCATTTTTTAAAAAGTTTGGTCATTTTTCATTGACTCATTTTATCTCAACTACAACGAGTTCATCTAACGGATATCTTGTAGATCGTTTTATCCAGAAAATATTTCAAAGAGATTGATTTAACCTAGTAACGGCAGAAAACAAATTGAAGCACTTTAAGTGAAAATTACTGAACTCAACAATACAAAATTATTAATTAAATTAGAGATATATTTATACATCTAATCACTTAAATATTTCACATATTATATGTACTGAATTTTTATATTTTATAAAAATGTCTAAATAAACAGTGTAAAATATTTTGCTAAGAGTATCTAACCTGGGACCCAGAACATCTGTTGTCACTGTATTTGAGATATAAATGTAACCTGATTCATTTTATAGTTGGAGCATTGATTTACAAAATATAATGGACTACCTACTTGTCTGCATGGAATGCTGATAAATAATTTTGAAAGTGATTGAATTTGATATAAGATTTCATAAAAGGCAAAACTACTAGGGAATTTTGATGTATCAATTTAGAACTGTGTATTTGATTCATATATCTGATAATAAAATCAAATAGTTCTGACTGAAATGCTACCCCGAAATTGACTAGTATTCTCCATGCCGAATGGCAAAATATTCCGTTGGAAAAATTACAACGTCTGGTTGAGAGTATGCCTGGAGAGGTTACGGAGTTACTGTTGTAATAAGGGAGACCCAGCCAAGTATAAAAACAGGACCGCTTAAATCCATGCATATCACATCGCAAAGTATAAGAGAAGATCAAAAGTATAGCGAGAAGGATACGAGAACGGCACTGGTGGTTCGGTGGTGCGACTTGGCCATGTTGGTGATATTCCTGGCCTCCTCGGCACTCAGCTCCCCGGTCCACACGGTGCACATGTGGTACACCTGCACATTGGGGTTGAAGGACTTGTGGTCGAAAGGAGCGCTGTCCCAGCCCTGGTGACACTTGCACCACTTGCCTTTGGAGGAGTCGGGCTCGCCGTTGTGACACTGCACGTTCTGCAAGAAAGCGTTTGCGTGAAAGATCACCCAACCAAAGGCGTAGGCCCCCGAAATACGTGAAGTTATATTAAACATATTTCAATTCTCACTCCCTCAGAATTACAATATCACCTTATACAGGGTGTATCTGAAATGATGCGACAAACTTTGAGGGGTGATAGTACTCTTCAAGACGAACAAGAATTGGTATAGAAAGGGGGTCGCAGATACGCCGTTAAAGAGCTAGGACCTAATGTAGTGCGAGTGCGTTTCAAAAGGCCGTTTTTAGAAGACCTGTGTGTCGAAACAAAACATAATAAAATGAAAAACATTATTGCGTGAGGTACAGGAGTATCCGTACTACTTAAATCCTCAATGTGATAGAAATTGGACCACTTGCTAAACCGTAGGGTGAGTTTTAAAACGTGCAATATTCATCTTTTAGCCAAAGAATGGAGTTCCCTTAATGGTACTTAGAAAAATGATGATCGGGGAAGGAATTTTCAATGATTATACATTGATCATTGGAACTGTATGATTATTGAAAATTCCTTCCCCGATCATCATTTTTCTAAGTACCATTAAGGGAACTCCATTCTTTGGCTAAAAGATGAATATTGCACGTTTTAAAACTCACCCTACGGTATAGCAAGTGGTCCACTTTCTATCACATTGAGGATTTAAGTAGTACGGATAATCCTGTGCCTCATGCAATAATGTTTTTCATTTTATTATGTTTGGTTTCGTCACACGGGCCTTCTAAAAACGGCCTTTTGAAACGCACTCGCACTACATTAGGTCCTAGCTCTTTAACGGCGTATCTGCGACCCCCTTTCTATACCAATTCTTGTTCGTCTTGAAGAGTACTATCACCCCTCAAAGTTTGTCGCATCATTTCAGATACACCCTGTATATCTACGTTTTTTAGTTATGTCACTGAACCCCCTTAGCAAAATTACTTTTGTTGTTCTAAAGCAGGCCTGCGCAACTTTAATCAAGATGCAGAAAAAATCATACCAATCGAGCCAAGTTATCTATCTTGGCCTATTTTATGGGCCGAAAGATCGATCCGATTGTTCAGTACATTGAGAGAAATTACTAATAAATAATTTAATGATAAAGAAAAAGGATCGCATGTTAATGTTCAAACCATACTTCAGTTTTAAACACTATAATAATTTAAAGAAAAATTTTATACATATGTATATTTTTTTGTAATTTAAAGGTTTCTTAATCATTGTTTGCTGCCTTTTCAATAATTGACATCATTTGTAAATTAATAAACGATTCAACACTTTTTTTTTCGAACGGTGAATTCCCTTACAAGCCTTTTAAGATTTATCAAAAAAATTGAAAGTTTTGAATGCTTTGTTTTTTCAAACATTTTAATTTTAGAAACATTCTAGGCTTATGCTGTGCAGACCTGCTCTAAATCATGTATATCCAAACTGCGTCACTGCGTTTTGCAAGTGATTGGTAGGTAGGTAAAAAATAACTATGCCCTTTTAGTAGATTATTATATTAGGTCAAAATATTGGAATTTCCAAGGTTAAATATAAATGAATAAAGACAGCGTTATTTTCTACCTGTAAGGAATTAATAAAAAGAGCTATTACATCTGAAAATTAAATTTGACGATGTAATATTTTAAATAGTTCAAAAGTTACTATTTAAAGACTTTATTTACCTACTTCCCTACTATCTAAATCTAAAGGGAAACCAAAAGACAAAAACTGAATAGAATATTTAAAACTTTTCAATAATGTGAAATATTTATCTTTTCAGAATCTTACTATTGGATAGTTGTGACTATTTAAAGACTTTATTTACCTACTTTCCTACTATCTAAATCTAAAGGGAAACCAAAAGACAAAAACTGAATAGAATTTTTAAAACTTTTCAATAATGTGAAATATTTATCTTTTCAGCATCTTACTATTGGATAGCTGTGAGCTAGAGAAAGTTTATGGGCACCGGGCTTCCCATCTTTGAACTGCACGAATTCTTCTGGCGTCATTGCATTTCGTAAAGTCACGCAGTCGTTCTTTTCTATGACAAACGCCTGAAAAATAAACGAGCAAATTAATACGATCACCATTTAAATTTGATTTTTCTAAATCCTATCACAAAAAAGTTACTTTAAAATAATCACAGGACATATCTGATGACTTCATCGGGGAGTGAGTTGGGAAATGAATGAAATAAAATGGTTGATAATGATGATAATAATAATAATAAGGGTAATGACACTAATGATATCCAGTGTGATGATACTATAATGATAATAAAATTAATAATAACAATACAGTCGACTGCGCTTATTGTGATCACGGTTAATGTTATCAATCGGATGTTATCAAAATTTACCGGTCCCGATCACTCCTATTTAATTCAACGCAAAATGTATCGTTTTATGTGATCAATATACCGCTTAGTGTTATCAAAATCTGGTGAAGTTCCCTAAAAACCTACTTTTTCCTGTTTGAAGGTCAATTTTGATACATAATCTGACAAAATGAGTCATTAAAATACTTAAATTAGGACTACATATAGTTGTGATTTTGAAGCAAACATTCGTTACACTGTTTGAAACTTTCTAGTATCAAATCGCTTATTATTATCAATAGGATATTGTTATCCTTTTACTCTTGGACAAAATTGACCACATTAAGCAGAGTCAACTGTAATAATAAATAGGAAGTTCAACTTTTCAATTACTTAATCCAAAAAGGAGACGAATCAATTGAAATCTAAGAAGCAGAGAGCTTGGAGAAAAAAAAAGGAAAATATAGTTTCTTTTCTGCGCTTCTGAGGGTAAATAAGAGATGTGATGTGCGCGGGAGCAATCAATGTGCACCGCCCTAATGACCGGTCCCCTGGGGCGGCACGGAAATGGGGCATTAGGATGGAGACAGGGGCTGCAGAGAAAGTGCCGCCCTGCCAGCGCCACAGGTTGTCTCAGAGTACCCAGAGTTTTACAAAATTCTTTCTTCAAATAACGGAAATTAACCGGCAGCACTTGCCGATTCACTTCTGTACTTTGAGGAGATATATGTTTTTTCTTTTTCTGTCAAATGAGAGATACTTTCCATTGTTTAAAGAAATTTCAGAGTTCTCTTAGATTAGTTACAGGAGGTGGTCTATATAGCAATCAATATAATTATAACTAATTTTATAGACCCGAATGACAATGTGACGTCATCGGCAAGCATATTATACAGATATCTAATGAAAGATTTCTTTCGTTTTAACTAAACGACCACGAACCATTTTGAATTGCACATAGTGTTTTTGAAATTTGTTCTTTTAATGGCGATTTTATAGAATATAAATTCTTTTTTGGAAGAATTCACTGAAAAAGAACGTTTTAAAGGCATACGAAATTTTTTCGGCAAAATGCAATGGAAAATTTATACAAAAAGCTAATTTTTACAGTGCATTGTAAAACACTTTAGACAAGAGTTTTTAAATCTGATGAGAGTTTATAGGTATAGGTTGTATCTGAATTGGTTCAACAAACCTTTAGGGGACTACTTCTCCAGACAATTCAGAATCAATAGAAAAGCGGACAAAAGTTGCTAGGAGCAATGAAAGATGGGTTGCTGGGGCTAAAAATTAATTTATTTTCATCTGCTATTTGCTTTGATGCTTTTTCTAGTTCCAAACGAGGTGGGGATTTGTCCTACCAATACCATTAATTTTAACCATGCTTTAAATTACAAAAAAAAAAAAAAACGTGTAAAGTTTCGTTCTTAAGAGGTCGTCCTTAAAATGAGGCATTAATAAATTGGTTATCACATTTTGAAAATGGAAGGTAACCTACTAAGAAATTATAGGAATCTGAAGGCATTTGAACTTGAATTGCTTGCATTCAACTTGCATTTGTTAGAAAAGAGGGAAATTTTTCGGTAATGAAATTTAAAATTTATCACATAAATAACTTTGTTTGGAGATTTTACTCGCTTTATTGCAAGGATTTTTTACAACTGCCACACTGATTTAAAACAACGAAGATTAACTTTCGAGCTAATCTTTCATTCCAGTGCCTCAAGGTGTCACAACAGTGGGATCAAGAGGATTTAGAGTTATTCTCTCTATCTTAAAAAAGATAAAAAGAATACAAACTCGCAATTAATATCTGTTCATTCGAAGGAAAGCAATGTAAGTCAGAGTTGTTTCATGATTTCAGAGAGGATACAAAGCTTACAGAGCGCATGTAAGCGATAATCGCCATTATAATAATCTCAATTAGAGAGAAGTCACCGATATAAGATATATTATTCCCTATGTTACGTTCCCTGCCTTACCTTCCGTTTTAAAGAGGCTACAGTCTTTGTGGTACACTGTACAAAAATCTTTAGTTCCATACAGTTGGAAACTAGCATAGCATATAGACTAAAAAATCAACTTTTAAAGGTTATTTGCTGGGTTTTTTTTTCTAAAATGGTTTGAATTCGTCACTTTAACAACTACTATATAGAAATGTTTATTTCCTTTGATCATTATAATTTATATAATTACTTGAGAATTTTTAAAAAAAATCATAATTACGATTGGAAAACATGGGATGAGAAAGAAAGCACCATTAGTTGTTTTCTCTGCATATTAACTCTGCTTGCTGGAAAACAGTTTTACAGATTCCAACCTATGAGTTGTTTTTCTTGCACATAATATGCTTGCTAAAAATGTTTTACAGATTGGAATTCACTAACCCTAAGGGGGCGATAGAGAGTAGGCTGAATTCTTTAAGTTGATAGGGGGTTGACAAACCTTTATAGGGAATCTTTAGATTAAATGTGTTATCTTATTATTTGTAAAAAATGGAGATTACTCCTAATATTTTTTTTAACTAAACACATAGCTTTGCTCCTATACTATTATTATCTTACTAGTTAGAAAATTTTTGGAAAATTTGTCATCCTAATTAAAAAACCATTTGAATAAATTTTTTCTGGAATTGGTTGAGAGAAAAATTAAAGTGCAAAGGAAAGCTTCTTACAGAGGGAAAATTTATTGGGTATTAATGAGAAACCCTGAATAGTATCGCTCGCCAAACAGGTCCAAGATCAAGAGACCCCATTATTGAATAAATAGAAGTAAACACACAGCCGTCCGGAAAAGACATCTCCGCACTTTTGGCCCGCCCCTAGCTGATGTCTTGTTCGGAAGAAGAAGGGGCGTCCGGCTAATGTCCGGTCTGCCGGACCGGAGGCCAAATGACCCCCTCCGGATCCACCGGAATTAGCACGTTCATGTGAAGCGTGGCACGTGGGGCTGCTATTTATATCAATAGGGCCACCCGATTGCGCTCCTGCCTTGAGACACGTTGAGGGGAAGTACTACTAGAGGAAACAAGGCTAGTTTTTTTCGAAGACGGGATACTTGAAGTTCTTTGGGCTCTGAGCAGTTTTACTGTTACTGTTTTACTGTTTTAATATTTATTTTTATCATACCGAAAATTCCATTTACATAGGTATATAGCTTGTCTTTTTCGAAAGGCGGTTAATGTAACTCTTAAAAGCGCCTTTCAGTGGAGTATATAGATTTATTTCGGGAGGGTCCCAAATATAATTCTCTAAAAAATTTAGTCATTACCCCAGCTAGATTTTTGCACCGGGTGAGGGGCCTAAAATTATTTCTCAGCCCCTCTTATGCATACTATTTATTAGGTCCAATGTAGCTTTTTAATGTTATATTTAACCCCTAATGGGCAAACCCTAATGTGGTATAGGGATACACAATGAAAATCAAAAGAGAGGGTTAACCGTAAAGTTACATGCCTTGGATAGGTTACTCACCACGGGCTTCTTGTCTTGGTTGGGCATGCATAGGGGCACGGCCTCGCATTTCCTGGTGCGGTTGTTGAAGTAGTTCTTCGTCCCGTCGTAGCGCTTGTCGCACTCGTACGGGAGGCAGTTGTCCAAAGGGTTCTCGTCCAATTCCTTGCAGTCCACCAGGTCCCCCCACTTGTAGTACTCTGCGAGACAAAAGTCATCACTCAAGTAGACGTCAGGTCAAAACGTAACTTGGCTCATTGGAAGAATAATCAGTCAGTTAACAAATTAAATAAATAGCATTAATTCATTCGGAATTAAATTAAAACTGTTTATCTAGTACTATCAGTTAAAAACGATTATTTGAGTCAATTACTATGTTACCATCTATCTACTTCATTTTTTAAAATTTCATCAGCAAAAAAATCCCGTGACAGTTGTTAAACCTGCTAATTTTTTAAAAAAATTCAATCTCTTTTCAATGTTTTATGAATTTTCAAAAGTGGTATTGACTTTTCACTCATGGAGTACTTCAAAGGGATCTGGTACTTTTTTCTAAAAAATTAAGCCTTGCACTAGACTCAGAGAGAAAAAAACAAAATAAAACTTACTTTGAAGTAATCTTGGAATGTGCGTTTTGCTGTCTCGAATGAGTCTAGTATTAAAAGGCACTACCTCCGTCATTTTTACTCCTTCTTCGTTCCTAATTTCAACGTCGCATTGGCCAACACGGTCGTGCAGGTACTAAAAACATTATATAAACAAAAATAGAAAATAAACTTAGGCTTGAGTGGTAAAAAGGGAAAAATAATTCCCCTATAGACTGATAAAGCCCCTTTGATTGAGCTCTAGGCTACAATTTATTTACGAATTTATGTATTGGAAAAGTTAACTTATTTTGGCTCATTCGTTACCTTAAGTAGCATTAAAATATCAATGGATCTCTATCAATAAAAAGCCTTTTCAAAATGGCAATGCCTAAAATATTGGTCAATATTGAAGAAATTCACACTATATATCGTGGCCAATATCACTTTTTCGACGTCAATTATTTTTAAAGTAAAAACATCTTTTTTATAGGGTTTTTTTTACATTCAAATGGAGTTAAGACTGCTTTTATAATAATTATAATCTTCCTCAAATTTCCGTCAGTTATCTACATTAGCTATATTGACGCTGAAATTTCAAAAGTTTAAAGAATGAAATTAATCTTAAAAAAAAACCCATTTTCTTAAAAATACTATTATATTAACTGTATTTGATTTTACCAAATTAAGTATTTGACAGATATTGCTTATAAAGCATGAAATTCACGTTTTCAGATCTTTTTTTTTTTACTTTTATTCACTTTCAAATCAAACTTTTCCCTTGACAGCTAATACATATTTTTTTTATTCGTTTGTGTATTTTTCTATAATCTAAACTAAATAAAGATTATTATATTATGAATTATGATACATATTGTGTAAAATTGCAAGTTTGGATTAAAGTGGGAATTATAAATAAAAAATACCTTACAAGAAATATGAGAAAGAAGCAAAGCCTCCTTCAATGTATTAGTTAAATATTAAAAATTTAAATATTTATTATTTTTTTTATTTTTACTAAGATATTTTTTAATATCTATCAAAAAGAAATAAGCCTTTTTTTTTAGTAGGGTGCCGTGTAAGAATCAAAGGTTCACATGGTAACTTGTTTCTTATTTTGAATAGATCATACACGTTCGTTATTTATACTTAAAAAAAAATGAGTTAAAAGTAATAGTTGAACACAATACCAGCTTAGGTTTTTTTAATACTTACCAAATTGGGGTAAATCAACGTTAAATTTCTGTAGTCCCCTGGAAACATTTTCCCCATGTCACCTCCCAGTGGGCGCATGGACTATAATGAAAAAAAAAATCTAATAACGTTGCAGTTTAGTACAGCTGTTTTTATAAAATTATCTTTGATGGAGGTTAATTAGAATTTTAAGAATAACATTTAAGAATAACATTATTTCTGACTATTGGTTGTCTTGCCTTTTCATTTTAAAATATTTCTAATTTATTAAAGTGGCTTTTATCGGCATATCCCCACATGGCGCAGGCGTAACTAACTACATTAGAGTGAAGTTAGGGCTAACAAGGAAACGTTCTCAGGGTGAACTCACAGAATTGGATGAAAATTTTACAGGCATAAGAAGATGGCTAAAAAAACTTACTGTGAAAAAATTAGCTGCTAAATTTCATTACGGAGGGAGTAAATTAACTTTGAAAATTGGGTTCTGAGATGCCAACCACATTCAGTTATCACCACTTGGCGACTTGGCGAATTTTCTATAAGATGGAATGATTAAATTTGTATTTAACGTGAAATTGAGATATTTTGTTAAAAGTACTTCAGAATATCCATAAAAACAACAGTTTTTTAATTAATTTCCATTCCTTTGATTTAATTTTCCTCCTTTAATTCATTTTTAATCTTTTTTTGTATTTTATGAACCTTTTTTTTTATTCGCTCATTTAAACTCAAACGCGGCCAGTTTATTCTAAGCATTTGGCACAGAGCCAAAGGAAGCATCCTCGCCTAGTAGGGTTACATTTGGCGTTAAATATGATAATTTTAATAATTTTTTACAGCTTTTCTACTGTAATTTAGCAGCTATTTTTTTTACAGAAGGTGTTTTGAGTCATATACTAACCCCTGTAAAATTTTCGTCCAATTCTGTGAGTTCACCCTAGAGAACGTTTCCTTGTAAGAACCCAAAATTTACCTCACAATCTTGATCTTTACCAAACTTCTGACAACACTTCGTACTGTTGACGAAATAGTGAGCGCCATCACTCCCCTCGGTACTTGACACAGTGATATCTGTGATGAAATAAAATAACTAATGTAAATTGTTTGAACAGGGTGATCATAAAATGACTTCACCAATTCCAGACCCTCTAGCTATCATTAAACCGTTCGTAGAAATTGAATGACACTTTGGGGACTTTTTACATAGAAGAATTAAACCTTCACATAATGTTTATTAAATTTCAAATTATTACAAATATTTTTTTCCTCTCGGAATTAGATCTCTGAAGTGAAAAAAAAATATTAATAGGGGAGAGTGGGGCCAAGGTTAGTAGAGAGAGAAGGTTGGCTCATCCGTGACGTCACTGCTTGGAAAGGGGATGCTCTGCCAATGGCAATGCTCGTACAGCTGTGAATCACCGCTGTAATTTGCAGAGCACCCCCTTTCCAAGCAGTGACGTCACGGATGAGCCAACCTTCTCTCTCTACTAACCTTGGAGTGGGGCACCTTGGGACATGGCCTACCACCCACTCGAATTTTCGGACGCAATTTTATAGTTATAAACTCGTTCTTCTAGGTACTAATAAATTAGACTAAAATCAACTCCTCAACGTGTTTTGGAATATTTGGTGCGTCTTCAAAATTATTTACTTCACTTTTCTTGTTTTTCGTGGTCTGAAGTAAGATTCACCTGTAGTTTGAAAAGCCTTTTTGAAATAAAAAAAATATATTTATATTATAATTATGCTTAGACTAAAGTACGTGTATCCATTGATATTTTAGAAAGAAAAAGACAATTTATTGCTAAACCCAAAAGAGTAATTAAGATTAATACCCAAACTGTCAAGGTGTGGCACCTTGGGACATGTTAAAAGATACCAAAAAATTTTTAAGAATAAAAAAATTTGTTTTTTATTAAAAAATTAAATAATTTAAGAAGTTGGAGGATAATAATTGAATCACTTATTTCAGAAACATGTCAAACGCCAATTTTTTCAAAAATGAGTTATTGGTGTCATATGATTCTGTAGGGGTAAACGCACATTTTAGTGTAAGAATAATAAAAATAACGGAATTTTAAAATAGTTTTCCAGCATGTTAAATTTCAGCTTTAGTGCAGAAACAAGTCAAACGACGTCGCTTGACTGGTTTCTGCACTTAAATTGCGGGGAATTTCGTTCATGCCGTCTCATCTACCGCTTGTTTGGGACTGCAGTTTGTTATTTAATCGCATACAAAGGCTAAATGCGATTGGAAAAGTCGCTCTTTAGAGGCAAGGTCCATCAAGCCATAGTAAAAACCATATTTTAAAGTTTTTGTACTAATCTCAAGACTAAGGACGTTTTGGTACCTATATATTTAAAATTTCCATGCTTGTGGCCATTTATTACATCCATGTGATTGATATTTTGAATCTATGAATCTGTGGCGAGCTTACTCACCACTATAAGAGTCAAGTAATTCAAATGGGCTATATATACCGACTGAAGCGATTATAACTCCGGAGTATACTTTTGAGTCGTATGACCTTCGGATCGGTATCTCCCAGTGGCTCGCACATGCCACATTGGTGACCCTGTATACGAACACGCACCTTCACCACCTTCACTTACGGTTACCAGCTCCAAACCACCCTCTTCGCTGTGGTTGGGTTCGCAGCGCTTCGCTCTCGGCTTCGCAACTTCACGCCTCGGGATATTCAAACATGGGCCATAGGCTCCGCACTCCCGGCGTCTCACCTAGCCGCGAGATCTCGGTTTCACGAATCCAGCCCAGCTGCATTCTGGAGGGGGAGTACTGTGGCGAGCTTACTCACCACTATAAGAGTCAAGTAATTCAAATGGGCTATATATACCGACTGAAGCGATTATAACTCCGGAGTATACTTTTGAGTCGTATGACCTTCGTTACTTCGTTAAAGTTACTTCTAAACATGGACGTATATAAGGGGGGGGTTAGGGGGTCCAGACCCCCCCTTAGCCCAAACCTTATGTCAGCCAAACAGAAAGGTTCCTGTCCCAAATATCCAAAAAATGGGTGAAAATACAACTTTTTCGGATCAAATTTCACAAAATTTTCTGGGGGAGGACCCCCAGACCCCCCCTTTTTTGCTTGAGAGCATGTACTAACCGCAAAAATTCACATTCGGCCTTCATTTTACTCGAAAAGGGAAAACTGTTAGAAACATTTGGGGGGCCAGAAACCCTTCGGAACAGTCTAGTAACGGCTCCCTAGGTCCTGAGGTCTTACAGGTTTTGTCCCCCCCCCAGTCAAAAAGTTGAACTTACGCATACACCATTTTATCCCTCCTCGTGATAAAGGTTAACTTGAGCCTTTATAACCCCTTGCTACGCTCAGGGGGAATTTCAAGGTATACAACCTCCCTTTCCAAACTCAAACTTTTATTTTTTCTCCATGAAAAATGACCGACTAAAGATACTCCTTAATATAATAGGGGGTTTTCAGGGGGCCTCCCCCAAAAATGTTTACATTTTAGTATGCTAAAAAGTCTTCTAAAGCTACTTTTTAGGAGGGTTTCAGGGAGCTTCGCGGGCCGCACTAAATGACCCGGCGGGCCGCATGCGGCCCGCCAGTTAGAAAACCCTGTTTTAGCTACACTTTCAGTGTCCCCTGAATGAAGTTTTTTGGACCCCCTCCTTATAAAAGCTATAGCTACGTCCGTGCTTCTAAACAACTATCTAATTGACTTCAAAGATGTCTATATTAACATTTTGAATTGGCTGACCACTACTTTCGAGTCTAGAGTTGAAATCATTTATAAAATAAGTATTTGTACATCTAATAACCAGAAGAGAAAATATAAGAACTCTATAATAATTTTATGGGTTAGTATTTAATATGAAAATGCTATTTTCAACTAATATTCCCACTTTTATTACCAAATCCTTAAAAGAATTAGAGTTAAGCTATGAAAATAGACCTGAATACTCTGTTTATTGCTGAAACCTGTCAAATGCAAAAATTTCAATAATTTTTTATGCAAAGAATAAAAATATTTAAAAGTGAAATTTTGAATGTAACTTATTATTGATAGCCAATTTAAGATTCTTAAGCATAGCTTTTATCATAATTTAATGTATGTGTTATTTTTTTATTTTTCAAAATAACGTAAGTTTGTATGTTAACATACAAACTTACGTGGAAGTGTCCCAAGTTGGAAGTGTCCCAAGGTGGGCCACTAGTGGGGCACCTTGGGACATTAAAAGAGGTTTTTCAAATTGTTATTATTAATTCCCTAAAAGAGATAATTGGTCGGGAAAAAATTTATTAGATACGCAAAGAACTATATTTAATATATTAGCTTTGTTTGAATGAATGTACCGGTATAAATAAATTAGAAAAATAGTTAAGTAAAAAGTGTCCCAAGGTGTCCCACTCTCCCCTACCGTTGAAACCACATAGAGGAGAAATAGAAGTAGAGTGAACATTCCCATTCAATAGACTCCTATAAAGAGTACCGACATCAGCAGGGCTTTTGGTGATGAGTTGGCGCGTTATCGCTAGCTTAAAAATTTTAAAAATATTACAGGCACGCGCTAACGCTTGGCGACAAAACGAAACGCGACGCCAAGAATGAAGACTGCAGACTGCACGGCATAAAAGTTCGGCAGGGATTACATTTTCCAGTAAGACCGCCGTCACTTGTTTGTGGTCTTTGACGGTCTTTCTGGAAATTATCATAGTCACTCTTTAGGCTGCGGTCAGCAAGAAAATCAGTATGGTATCTGTTCAAAAAATCTGCAGTATCTGGTTATCGGACAAAAGGAAAACCGCAATCAACCCCTTCAATGGTCCCTCCAACAAAAGACAGCCCTCGGGGAGGAGCGAGAAGTCACTATCGGGTGTCTGCTAATTGACTGGGGGAGGTGACTTCGGACACCTTCGCTATTGTTGGAGGGGTCATGAATGGGGAGATAGGGCAGATTTTTTGAAGAGATACCGCAGATTTTTTGAAGAGATACCATAGGTTTTTTGGCTGACCGTGCCCTTAGGCTGCGGTCAGCAAGAAAATCAGTATGGTATCTGTTCAAAAAATCTGCAGTATCTGGTTATCGGACAAAAGGAAAACCGCAATCAACCCCTTCAATGGTCCCTCCAACAAAAGACAGCCCTCGGGGAGGAGCGAGAAGTCACTATCGGGTGTCTGCTAATTGACTGGGGGAGGTGACTTCGGACTCCTTCGCTATTATTGGAGGGGTCATGAATGGGGAGATAGGGCAGATTTTTTGAAGAGATACCGCAGATTTTTTGAAAAGATACCATAGGTTTTTTGGCTGACCGTGCCCTTAGGGTTACTATTGCCCTCTCCACCACTATCTCTCCTCTATGAGTGAAACGGTACCTGTAAGGCTGCGGTCAGCAAGAAAATCAGTATGGTATCTGTTCAAAAAATCTGCAGTATCTGGTTATCGGACAATAGGAAAACCGCAATCAACCCCTTCAATGGTCCCTCCAACAAAAGACAGCCCTCGGGGAGGAGCGAGAAGTCACTATCGGGTGTCTGCTAATTGACTGGGGGAGGTGACTTCGGACTCCTTCGCTATTGTTGGAGGGGTCATGAATGGGGAGATAGGGCAGATTTTTTGAAGAGATACCATAGGTTTTTTGGCTGACCGTGCCCTAACACTTAAAGCACACCTAGACAAAGAAATGAAATCCAGAAATCCATTGCATTGGAATGAGATGGAAGAATTCCCTTTAGAGTAATTTGCCTGCTACGTGCTATCATTATTAATACACTATAAGGAATTTCTTGAAGTATTTCAAATATTTAGAATAAGCTAATAAGGTATTAATGTACGACTTAAGAGACTCTTTAAATGAAGATATGGGAGCATTATAATTTTAAAATTAGAAAAGAAAATTTTACAAAATAATAGAACCACACTTACAAAATATCATTGCCACATCATGTTTATGCAGATCATCAATACCAGTACCCTATAAATGATATAAAGTGAAATGATGATCTATATTCTATAGTAACTAAAAAGTATTTTAACTAATGTAACTTTTTATGACATGTTTTTATTTTATGAACAGTGTAATATTTTCTTAAATTGCTTAATACTACAACTTGTTGTGACTGTGCTTTTGATAAGGTAATTATAGACACCCCTCTTAAAATTGTAATAATATTAATAATAACCATTCGGGTTTCATACTACAACCGGGTGCCACATGCTTTTTGATGTTGCAATTAAGTCGATATAATTCATTTTATAGCACCCCGGCGGATATAGTGGATTATTTTGCCAAGAGTATAGTGCCAAAAAAGTCGCCAAGAATAGTAGCACGCGGTTGTAATATAGCACCTAAAAGAGATTTGGTAGATAATAAAGAAACAAAACAAATTGTAGCATACTCTTATAGTAATCGGTAGATTGTTTTTAGGGGTCTTGTCGTCTTTTGCCGCTATCCCTCTTGTGTTAATATTGAGCAAAATATAAAGCAAAAATAACAATTCAAACGATAAAAGCATTTCTAATGAAAATCACACAAATTAAGGCTGTCATAGCTAATGTATCAAAACTAGATTTAAAATGGTTTACTCAAATTATGTGATACTTAATCACACCAGAATCGTCTCTAAATTTTATAGATTTGTTTGTTTTGAATTTGCAGGTGATTGAAGCTGAGAACCTTTTCTTAATGTCTTAATAATACCAGTGTTGCCTCATCATAAACACACTATGACTTGTATAATCACTTCTACATTTTGAACTAGTATTAGTTAAAATGATAGCTTCTATGATATGAACAGTAGCGTATAGAGTATTTTCAATCACATGACTCTGCCTAACAACGGCCTTAGCAATGTTGTTTATTCGCCAAGTGACGTCATGTGCGAATGCTGCTATTGGATACTTCTATATCCCGCCCCTAACAACAGCCTTAGCAACGTTGATTTTGTCCTCCAAGTGACGTCATGTGCGAATGCTCTATAGAGTGTTTTCAGGTGACGTCATAACCGGTTATTTTCTGTTAACTGTGTATCTTCTGTAGGGCTTTTAACAGTTACTAAGGCTGTTGTTTATCTGTTGCTAAGGCGGTTTTTAGGTATGGGATCAGGTGATTGCAAATGCACCAATAGAAGACTTCCACGGCTAGTCATTTTCTGTAACTGTTAACCTCTGTAGGGCAAAAAACTGTAACATCTTCTGTTGCTAAGGCCGTTGTTAGGTCCGAGTCATGTGATTGAAAATGCTCTATATAGAAATTTATTTAGGAAGGGGGCAAGGGGCCCAAATATTCTCTAAAAAATTAAGTTTTATCTGAGGCCCAAACTAGAGTTTTGCACCTGAAGAGTGAACCAAAAATTATTCCTCCCCCTCTCATGTGTATTAAATAAGTTCATTGTAGCTTTTTAATATATTTTTTATGTAGGATTGTGTTTGACGAACTTAGTATTTAAAAAAAATATGAATAATAAAGTTATAAGTACATAAGGGGACATTCATTAATTACGTGAGGTCAAAAAGGGGGGAGGGGTTTGGAAAAATCTCACGAAATCTCACCAAGGGGGGAGGGGGGGGGTCGATCAAAATCTCACGTCAACTTTTTAAGTTAGAAATTGTACGATTTTCTTTGTTTTTTAAGTATGAAAACGGAAAATCATTTTTAAAAAGTTGTAGGTAAATCTCACGTGGGGGGGAGGGGGGGGTCCAGCTAGTGTTCGGCAACTAGTGGTAAAAAATAGTTAACTACCAACTACTAACTAGTCTGGGAAATTGTAGTTGTAACTAATAGTTAACTATTCCCAAAGTAGTTTACTAGTCTATTTAATTTCATAACATACTTTTTGGCAAAATTCTAATACATCTTTCTTATCTATATCACAAAAAACATTCATACTTCGAGCAAAAATGGTCTTTATTTCTGGTTATGATATTTGAAGTACTCTACCTTTAATAAAAATTTTAAATATCTTTTTAAATAATTTTTTTTGAAGTAGTTAAAAATTTGAAAGTAGTTTTAACTAGTAGCTAATTAAAAAAGTAGTTAAACTAATAGTTGAACTACTTTAAACTAAAAGTAGTTAAACTACTAGTTGATCGGTAGTTAACTACTAGTTGCAACTAGTTCTAGTTAACTAGTGACTAGTGCCGAACACTAGGTCCAGCAAAATCTCACTAAATCTCACCAAGGGGGGAGGGGGGGTCCAGATGTTGGAAAAAACACCTCACGTAATTTATGGATGTCCCCTAAGAGGGATCTGGGGTCTTCTTCCAGAAAATTTGACCTAAAAAATGTAGGGTTTTAACTAGGACTGGGCGATATTGAAATTTTGATATCGCGATATATCGTCGATCAAATATCGATATTTCACGATATATCGATATTTCGTCAAGATATCGATATGTCGTCAAAATATCGATATATCGTGAAATATCGATATATCGTCAATTTCGATATATCGTCAATTTCGATATATCGTCGATATATCGTTAATTTCGATATCATCATTTCGATATCGTCAATTTCGATATATCGTGGAAATATCGTCATATCGTCAATGCTGTGGGGGCTCCATGTTCCTCCATGGGGGGCTCAAACCAAACGCCTTGGGACGTGCAACATTTTGGTCTTGAGCACTGGTCAAGATCTCTTGACCAGTGGTCAATCCATTTTTTTCTCGCTATGTGTAACCTTTCTGACCATCTATTTCTGTCTCGAGGTTGTTTTGGGGTTCCCTGATCTTTGGAAACCCCATTTGATCACTGGTCAAGATAGCTAAAATTCATTACAAAATAAATGTTGGAGTTGCTAACTGATATTTTGTAATCTCTATTGTTATGACATGTGTCTTTGGTTCCGACTAATGTTTTTCTGAACTTTAATTTTTGAGAAAATTTGGCTGACCCCTTTTTGAGAATATCCGAAAGTAAATCCGCGCTTTAGAAGATTAGGCGGGAAAGACCTATGAAATTCAGGGGAGTTCCATGGTCTCAACAAACTATTGTCATGTCTCACTTTTATGATGGATGGCTAATAAAATGTAGTGCACATACTTAAAAAATTATAGGGATTTTATATTCTTAGGATCCTTAACTTCAAGTAAACATAAATTATTTAGAAATTCTAATTAATATTTCAAGGATTAAAAAAGATTGCAAAAATGAGAATTTCGTTAAACGAGCTGCCAGGATAGGAAGTACGAAAATTTCTGAGGGGGCATTATTATTACGTATTTAATAATAAAAATACTTAATCTAAAACAAAATTTATGCTGTAAATATTTGTATTTTAATGGTTAATCAGTGTTTTGCATAATTAATGAGGCGATTGATTTGGATTTGAAAAGTATATCTTTTCAACTGTTTTGATGATCGAAACGCCAGTCTTCTTAAGCAATGTAGTATTTGCTGTTGGATGATTTGATTAAAATTCTTTATCCTACTTGAAAAATTATACTGTACTTATGTTCTTGCAGCCTTTATTTTCAAATATGTCTAAAAGAAGTTAGGACTTACATAACAAATTTCGACGATTAATTAAGATTGCTAAAACGTAAATTCAGTTCAGAAGCTCTTCATTTCGAAAAAGGGGAATCCCCGCCGCCGCCACTGCTGAACTTCTTAGCAGGGGAGTTCCTTTTTCGAAATTGAATTTTCGTTTCAGCAATCCTAATTCATCTTCGAAATTTCTCATGAAAGTCGAAACTTTTTTTACGGAAAATTGAATATAAGGGTCGTAACAACTTAAGTACAGTATAATTTTTCAAGTAGGATTAAAAATTTTAAGCAAATCATTTTTTTATAAAGAACAGCAAATACAACGCCATAACTAAAGATTTGCGTTTAAATCCTCTTAAGTTGTTGAGAAGCGACTTTTCAAATCCTAATCAATCGGCTAATTAATTATGTAAAACCCAGATTAAACATTAAAGCATAAAACTATACTGCATACATTTTATACAAGATCAAGTATTTTTTTGTTACTAAAATTATTTAATTAGTAAAAATGCCTTCTCATAAACCTAATAGCTTGTTTACCGAAATTCGCATTTTCGCAATCTTTTTTAATCGTCGAAATTTTTAATAGAATTTCTGAATATTCTAGGTTTACTTGAAGCTAAGGACCGTAAGTATATCGCCGCTCCGGTGCAAATAACGCAAATGTAAAAATTGAAATTTCTACTACACGGGAGCTTGGCAGCAAGGCTTCTAGATTGGCCACGATATCGCGCGAAGTCGAAAAAGTCGAGTCAATCTTAGGTGATCATTTCAATTGTCGCAAAGATAAATCGCCAAAAACGGCTTGAAATGCCTGAACGTTTAAATTAAATCATGGCCTAACCAGTATCGCACGTCTTCTAATATTCTTCACTAAAGTTAAGCACCTTCAAGCGCAGTCAGTATTTGGGAGGGTGACCACCAACCATCGCACCTCACAGTGGTGTCGGATGAAAAAAATATTGAAAAAACTCAGTAGTATTTGTATCTAACCACTTAATTTTTTTTTAAATCTTTTGTTTTTGTGCTGGTTATGCAGCTGTGTATTCTATGTTTAAACTATTAAAGCAATGCTTTAATATAAATAGGAAGGATTGCAGATTTGATACGCCTCGCGAGCGGATGGAATTTTTTGGGTCTTGGCTTTATTGTTTTCATTCTGTTTTCGGAGTAAACGTCGGGGGAAGAATCATTTATTTCTTTTATTTTATTTATTTCTTTTGGAAGCGAAATTAAATTAGCATCTAGAAATACTTCATATAAGAGATCTACAAATTGTATTAATTTTAAAATAGGATCGTTATTTTATGACCACCATGTATTTGGAGGAACTTACAATTGTCTTTATTTCTAATTTTTTTGGTTAAAATCCATATATTTCGGGGGACTGCGTAACCCGTGGAACCCTACAATCTCGGCACTACCACAACCACCATCGGTTCTATACAAAACAATGGACATGTAAAGTAAAACGCAGGTAATTTAGTATTAATTTATTTAATAAATTAAAATTGTTCTCTGATCGGATCATCAGAGTTTAATTTCAAAGACTGATTATAGTTCCAGTGCACCATTATAAAAAATATTTTTCATTAGCATATTAGCATAATTCTCAAAAGAATGCACCGATAAACGATTGGAAAAAGTTTTTATTGAGAATTTGCCTAGGAAAAATGTACCTCTGAAATCGGCGATAAAAAAATCGTAATTTAATAATATACACTCATCCATTATTTAGGGTAGAATATTTCTGATAACAGGTAGATCTTCTAAAAAATAAAACCAAATGTGAGCACGAAACGAAAGTAAGAAAACGCACCGATGATTGCTGTGGTCAGTTGGTCACCCTCCCAAATACTGACAGCACCCGAAGGTGCTTAACTTCGGTGAAGAAAGTTAGGTAATCGATATGCCAGCTAAACCATGATTTTTTGGCGACTTTTTTTAGCGGCGATCGCCAAAGATAACACCGTTGTTTCTTGGCTCGACTTTGATTTGGCTACCAATCTAACTTGTTGCCAATCTACCGAACGGTAAATATTTACCAAGTTGCATTTGCGTCATTGTTGCACCGGAGAGGCGATATAAAATCCGAATTATTTTTTAATTATGTGCTCTATAAACTTTGCAGTTAGTGTTGGGCGTGAAATTGGCTTTCAGAGAACTAAGACGAGTTATCGAAAACATCCCGATGTTTCCAATCATCGTGAGAACCACGATATATCGAAATTATCGATATTCACGATATATCGATATATGACCACTGGTCAAGACCAAAATGATGCACGTCCCAAGGCGTTTGGTTTGAGCCCCCACTTGACCTACTTCAATGCCAAAGCATAGAAGTAGTAAAAACTTGATCGGATTGACCAATGGTCAACCGAAACGAAAGAGACACGTTATAAGAATAGGGAATTCAAAATATCAATAGACGACATTAGTGTGACGTCACTTGCTTGTTTGGAAACGTTGATTCTATCCGTGATTGGTTCCGTGATTGGAGGTAAATCCGTACGGAACCAATCACGGATGGAATCTACGTTTCCAAACAAGCAAGTGACGTTATGACTAATGTCGTCTATTAGCAACTCCAACATTTATTTAATAATGAATTTTAACCATATAGAGCAATCTTGACCAGTGGTCAAGCAACATGAAACCTAAATAGAAAGCCCATATTTATAATTAGAGACCAAAGTGAGTCGGGCAAACGCTCCGTTATGGAGAACATCACGATATATCGAAGTCGACGATGTATCGAGAAATATCGCCATTCACGATAAATCGAAGGCGACGATAAATCGGGAAATATCGATAAAGACGATATATCGTGACGTATCGAAATAGACGATATATCGTGAATAGACAATATATCGTGAATTGACGATATATCGTGAATTGACGATATATCGTGAGTAGACGATATATCGTGAAATGACGAAATATCGAAAAAATACCGATATGACGATATATCGAAAAAATATCGATATGACGATATATCGAAAAAATATCGATTCCAATATCGATATATCGATATTGGATTGATATCGATATTTTTCGATATATCGATATATCGCCCAGTCCTAGTTTTAACTCGTTTCTGCATATCTAGTCTGAATTTCGAATTCTAATAATAACTTGAGCATAGAGTCATAGAGCATTCGCACTTGACGTCACACTTGACGACGTGGAGGACAGGCAGCAACGTTGCTAAGGCTGTTGTTCACCCGTTGCTACAGAGGTTGTTAGGGGCGGAGTCTTGTAATTGCAAATGCTCCGATAGAAGCATTCGCACATGACGTAACACTTGACGACGTGGGGAGGCGTGGAGGACAGGCAACAACGTTGCTAAGGTCCGAGTCATGTGATTGAAAATGCTCTATAGAGGAATACTCTTGAATAATAAGAGTCATAGAGAAGAGATAGCAATGATTAATGGTAACCCTAAGGGTACGGTCATCCAGAAAAACAGCATGGTATCTCTGAAATTTTGAAACACTTTTTTGGTAGGATTTGGATTTTGATGTACTTATTATAATAAAGTTATAATAATATAATAATAATTAATAATAATAATAATAATAATAATAATAATAATAATAATAATAATAATAATAATGATAATAATAATAATAATAATAATAATAATAATTTATTTTCCATAATGTACAGAGTGAAATTTACAAAAATAATAAACAATGAAAGAATACATAATGGATAAACCACCACTTTAGCAGTCTGCTGTGATGATGTGGTGGTGGTGGCAACATGGCGAGGAAAAAAAAACAACGATAATACAAAACAAACTTGGCAATTATTCCTACAGAACTATACACAACAAATTGTACGTACATCTTATATCTTAAAATAATTTGGTTTTTCTTTCGGCCGGCCGCCAGGCCGCACCCCGTTCCGATTTGGACAAACTCGGTCTTGATCGAAAGCTCTCCACCCCTAGATGAGCCAATAATATAACACGTTCCTCCAAAACCTTCTATTTTTAAATTATGCGGTTTTTTCGTTTTGCCCCCATGTTAACTCTATGGGGAGGTTCCGTTCGGCCGGCCGCCAGCCCGAACCCCTGAACCGATTTTGACAAACTCGGTCTTGATCGAAAGATTTCCAACCCTAGATGACCCAAAAATGTGTCACGTTCCTTCAAAGCATTCCATTTTTAAATTAGAAACTTTTTTCAATTTGCCCCATTCTTTTCAGTTAATATTTTTACCAACACAGGCAAAACGTCTTTTAAAGAGCGTGAAGAAAATCTACTTTGAAATTATCCAACTTCAATGTTTTGACGTTTTACCAGAATTATCTCAACATGATACTAGGCATATTGGATTTACTGGTACAGGTTTACTAGAGCATTTTCAATAACATAACTCGGACCTAACAACGGCCTTAGCAACAGAAATTGTTACAGTTTTTGCCCTACAGAGGTTAACAGTTACAGAAAATGACTAGCCGTGGAATTCTTCTATTGGAGCATTTGCAATCACGTGATCCCATACCTAAAAACCGCCTTAGCAACAGATAAACAACGGCCTTAGCAACAGTTAAAAGCCCTACAGAAGATACACAGTTAAAGGAAAATAACCGCGGTTGTGACGTCACCTGAAAACACTCTATTGAAGTATTACTTCTTTCTGTTCAGATGACGCATAAGAATAAATTATTTGTGGTTGGAAAAAAACTATAATTTGATTGAAAATATTTGAAAGTTTTTTATGAACAGTTTAGCTGACGATGCAGCTTAAAAAAAGTAATAAATTGTAAAAAATTTAACTGCGCTGCAAGCGTGTGGTAGTAACGAGCGAAGCTCGCATCAGCGCCAAAGGCGCGTATTCTAGCTGGTAAGACGCGGCTTTGACGGGTCAAACCAGCTAGTAAAGAATAAAAATATAAGACTCTATTAAACAAATAATCAGAACGCTCTGTACTATGGTAGAATGTCCAAATGAAGAAAACACTGTCAACCAAAAAATGTCTCCACATCATTGTTTAATAAAAGCCATGCCTTCAGGTTACGAACAAAAGAAGAGAACGTTACCGAGTAACAGAAATGGGTAAAAAATTGAACAATTTTGGAGCCGTAAATGTAAAAAAACGCTTGTAAGCTTCGATTCTAGGAAAGGGAATAGCAACACGGTTCAATTTTCTTAATCTTTCTGAAAAAACATTTAAGTTTCCCTGTAAATGCCCTCCTCTTTGAAAAAAAATTCGTAGAACGCGATATATATATAAATTTCTTGAGGAAGAATTCTTAAGGACATATATAAAGGAAAAAACGAATCCCGTGTCCTGGCTCCACTCACTATCCTAATTATTTTATTCTGACAAATTATTAATGGATATATAGTAGAATAATAGGTTCCTCCCAGCATGATAAACCATATTGTAATTTTGAATTGACTAATGAGTAATAAACAGTTCTCAGAACAGATACCGGGCATAAAAATTTTAAGTAATAAAATTTTCGGAGAACTGCATACAAGTACCCTTTAATCTTTGAGACATGTTCTTTCCAATTTTTCGTCCAAAAAAATACCCAAATATTTGATATTACCTACATTTTCAATTTCAATACAATGATCACGTGATCCATTTCCCAACAGACAAGATCTGCATTTAAAGAATAATCTTATATTTTCCCTACCTTTATCTCTGAGAGAAAAATGAATAAATTTTGTCTTTGCACTTAAAACCATCCTATTTTTAACAAACCAAATTTTAAGTTTATCAAGGAAGTTGTTAATAATAAAATTCCAAGTACAAAAGGGGGGTTTGGGGGTCCTCCCCCAGAATTTTTTTTGAAATTTGACCCTAAAATACAGTGTTTTAACTTGTTTTGGTACACCTAGTCCGAATATCGGGGGGGGGGGCCAGGGCCCCCTCGCCCCCCCCTTATATACGACACTGCCTCCTCCCATCCATTCAATCTTGCCTTGCACACATCTAGGTGCATATATCGCTGCCAAGTAAGCCTCAGCCTCCCTCTTTTGCGTTTTCCATCGGGTGCCCAATTAAGTGCGATGTTAGCAGGGCAATCCCGTTTTGTACGAAGGACATGTCCAGTCCATCTCCATCGTCTCTTCAGTATATATTATTGAATGGGCGATAATTTTGCCCTTTTTAACAAATCTTTGTTTGATATAGTGTTAGGCCAGAAAATCTTCAATATAATTCTTAAACATTTGTTCTGGAATATTTCTAATTTTTCTATTTCAGTTTTACGGAGATTCCAACATTCAGCACCATATAAAAGTATGGAGCGAACAGTAGCTTTAAAAATATTTAATTTTGTGTTGATTTTTATATTTGAAGCTCTCCAAAATTTTTGAAGGCTTTTGAAACATATTCTAGCTTTTATGATTCTTTGTTTTATATCTTCGCTGCTACCTCCTTGCTTATTTACTATTGCTCCAAGATATGTTGAAGGAATCAACTTCTTCTACTTCTTCAGTATTTATTTTTATCCTATTATTAGATTTTGCATTTATTCTCATAGTTTTTGTTTTAGTTTTGTTAATTTGTAGACCAATTTGATTTGCATATCTATTGAATTTTTCAGTTTTCTTTTCAAGATCGATGAACCTATATGAAATCAAGACTATGTCGTCTGCATAATCAAGATCCTCTAAGGTGCTGTTAAAGTTCCATCTGATCCCTCTTCTCTCATTCTTGGCTGTGTTTGTCATAATCCAATCGATGGCAATAATGAATAAAAATCCGGACAATACACATCCCTGCCTAACTCCTGTTAAAACATCAAAGGAGTCTGTAAGCACTCCATCCACCTCGATGCGTGCTTTAATTTGTCTTTATTAATACAGCGCTTGCCTCGCTTGACGCCAAGAGTACGTGCATACAAGTGAAAAATATATCATCAAGAAGAAAAAAAAACATTTGTAAAAGTTATTGTAACAGTAACTTAATTTACAAAACCAAGTCTATTTTTTTATTTTTTGACTACGTGACGAAACCCTAAGCCCCCCTCCCCCCTGTGACAAAGCGTGGTATTTTGAAGACACCCCCCCTAAACAGGTCACGTAGTATGGGTACGTTCCTTCCAAGGTTAGGTACGTTCTCTAAAGAGTGTCTAAGATTTTGTCGCCCAGCTTTAGTAGAATGTAGAGACATCTATTGATTTAAGTTAGAAAACAATGCATTATTTTAGTTCCCACAAGATGGCAGCACTTTTTGGTTTGATCTAGTAATTAAAATCGCACAAAAATTTAATGCCAGAATGGTTCAAGCCACTATATAGTTCATAGTTTTTAAAAACAGGATTCTCTAATTATTGATCACGAGAAGATCAAAACTAAATATTAAATACTAACCTAAAAAAAAAGAAGTTTAAATATTACTACAATAGTTAAAGGCACTGTCTATTTGGACGGAAAATCTTCAACTAAACTCTACTCTTATTTACACGGCTACGGTTCTGATTGGAGAGCCATGACCATAGATATATATATACTAACTGGATGGACTGCTCGTATGGCAACGCCCCGATAAAAATGCGCATAGGCGCCGACTTTTATAAAATATTGGGGGGGCCAATACTAGACCAAAAAACAAAATTAAGGAAACACAACCATGAAGTTAAAACCACAATTTAAAATAACCTAATTTTGTATCGTATGTATAAAATCAATTCCTTTACATGTCCCTTTCAATATCGTCAAGGTGTGCATTTAATGTAAAAGTTTTGTGTAACAACGTGAGCCCGAAATAAGAAGGGGGTCTGGCGGATCTCCCCCATTTAGAAATTTCTCTGTTAAAAGTAGCATTTCAGCTCATTTTGAGATATCTTAGGTTACAAATGAAGAGGGTCACTCCTAACAAGCCACCAAATTTATATGAAAAAAAAAACCTACAGATAATAAATATATATCCAAATTTTGGGGGTTCTCCCCAAGAAAATTTTCAAAATTTGACCCTTAAAAGAAATTTTTAACTCATTTTGAGACCTTTTGGGTTACTCTTTCCCAAAAAACTGCTCTTGAAGGGGATTCTTCGAAATTTTGAAGGGGATTCCAAACCACAAAATATCCAAACATCACAAAATATTGGGGGGGGGGGGGGCTCAAGCCCCCCTCAAACCCTATGGTGTCGGCGCTTATGTCAGTTATAGACCGTATTTTCGATTATTGAGAAGCGAGCATCATAAACGCCCCAACAACGCGTTGTGGCACAAATTAAAACAGCCAACACTTAAGTTTACTAAAATGTCAAAATTCTGCTATTTTCCTTTGAAATTTAAAATTCAATCCGTTTAAACGATGTAAGAATTCTACTTTTTATTTTCGTCCATTTCTTTAAAATCGAAAATAAAAATTCCGGATTTCCCTCTTTAAGTTACAAACTTTCTTTGAAAAACCTTTAAGGGTGAAGAGTTTTGAAAACCACAAAAAATATCAAACCGAAAGAAGCCAATAAAAAAATCCAAAGATTAACATTTTGCCTTGACAACAATGTACAAAAATGAAATTTTAAAAAGGAGGGGAGAAAATAGTGTAACTTTTTTAAATAGTATTTTTACATGAAATCTTATTACGTTTGTAAGTAAAAAGTATTTTTAATTAAAAAAGCACTTAAAACCCTTTTGAACCGAAATGTAAAATGGGAGAGCTTAAAAGTCACATGTCATGCAAATAAATATCGCTAATTTTATTAGCAGTATAAGTCCAAAAACCTTAATTGGATCTGATATTACTGTGATCTAAAATAATACTGTATTAAGCTGTGAAGATATAAATTAAATGTGCCATGTCAATTTTTAATGCATACACGTTTAATCCAAATGAACACCAATTACATAAAAAACCGCTCTGTGTGTCCGATTTCTATTATATTTAGTACTTATTTCTATAAAGGAAACTTAACATTTTAAATTATAATACCTAGAAAAAAAATAAGACAGAAATTTCTTAATAAAAAGCTAAAAAAAAGCTAAATAAAGTCATATAATACAAGCAAAGAAAGCAAACGCACACTACAAAAATCATAAAGATAATATGGATTAATTTTATATATATTCAACTCTTTCAATTTTTAATCAATATTTTGAAAGACTTAAAATCTAAATTAAAAGAAACTTTTGAATTTTTTTTATTGATTTTTTTATCTTATAAGATTCACAACAAAAGATATAAATAGAAATAATATTCTATGTCAGTTTAAAAATGTACGTAAAATAATACGTTTATTACAAAGCAAGCAATAATATCAAAGTATGTGTGTTTTTGAAAATAATCATACACGAACTTATTAAAACTAAAAATAAAGCAGTGGACATCCTCGAATTTCAAAAGGACAAGAGCTTATTTTGTTCGCTTTGAAAAAGGCACAAGTCATATTGTCTATTTTTTACCCTAATTTTATGCTATTTTTATTCTTGCAAGCCTACTATCTCGCAACCGGTACATATTTTCATTCTTATATGAGCATATTCTAGAACTACATAAAATAATTCAATACAAAATAGAGCAATATTTTTTAATTTAATTAAACGGAAAACATTAAATACATATTTCGAAACAATAAAACGTGGACTTATAGTACTTTCAAAATCAACGGTATATATTTGCTCCCTTCACTTTTTCAAATGAAAAGGTATAAATCATTCTTACCTTTTTGAGAAACTTAAAAACTATTAATGCAATTCAGCAATAGTGCACTATGATAGGAGAAACAGTGACGTTCAATAGCACAACTAAAGTTCAACTAGCTGACCTCTACAAAAATGCAAATTTGTCATCCCCTTCTCAGTCACAAGGGGTGTGGTGTCGAATAGGACGCCAATAACGAAAAAAGGAACAATTAAGGGTTCACAAAACGATATGAGACTGCAATACTTTACAAACGTTTGCTTTCATTTTACCGACAAGGGGTCGTTTTTTGACGTTTTAATGCATCACCCTCCTCCCACTTCCGCAATCGTACCCTGGCCGGAGGAACTTCTGATAAGAAACAAAAGAAGGCCCACTCCCTCCTGGAGCCAAACCCCAAGCCAGGGGTCTGCGCGCTAATGACTGATGGCTTCCTGGAAATCGGAACACTTTGAGCACCGGACACTTTGGCAGTCAAGTGATAAATGGGATGACGAATTGAACCTCCTGGTCGAGGCTTGAGGTCGTCGTTTCCGAAGAAAATCAGAGAGGATGTTGTAATTAAAAATATTAGGAGCGAATTAAAAATATTGGGGGGGCCTGGCCCCCCTACTTTCAACATTGGGGGGGCTCAAGCCCCCTCAAACCCTATGGAGTCGGCGCCTATGAAAATGCGACCAGTTGAAACTTTAGGCATCCATTTTGTTGGGCGTATGATTCCTGGAGGTCTGTGGTCCTGTGCTTCAGAAATATGGTTCACTGCTGCGTTGCATATAATTGCAAGAACAAGCAGGTTTTGAAAAATAAGAACATAAGCTTCCATCGGTAAGTACAAACTATTTTTGATGCTAATTTTAATGTTTTACATCCTTTATTTTCAATCTCGTTGTTTTGTTATTGATGGCTTATAGGTTAGGAAAATTGTTTATCCTAATATTTATTACCTTTACAAAACCAAAAACTTATATCAAAATGTTAACTATTATCTTAGCCATCAATATTATAAAGCAAATTATGTTATCAGTTAATAAATCGTGAAGCTTAGTATATATAATTTATAAAACAAGTGTGATCACCATGATTGTTTATCATTTCGCTTTAAGAGTAAGGAATTGTTTGTTCCTTATGAACCAAATGATATTTTTTCACTACTCAGTTCAATTAAATATATATATAAATCTAGTTATCTTTTAAAACAATTTCAAGCCAGCTTAACATGTTTATAGTTATTAAAATTCAGTCAACATTCAAGACTTGTAATACTTGCATCACTTAATTTTTATCAACTTATTTGATCTTCCTAGAAAATAATAAATATCAAAATCTCTATAATTTGTGGAGATGTCATTGATGTGGGAGCATTTTCCAGAGTTGGATATATTAAAAGCTCAAACGTTTAAAAAATACATCTTTTATTTTAAAACAATGACATTCTTAAATTTTGAAAAAATTTTGAAAGAGAATTCAAAACAATAATAAATAAACGTGAATAAATGACACGCGCGGAACTAGTTCAATGTGATGTGATTTATCGACGGTGAAGACGAGAAAACTCGTATATCTCCAAAATCTCAACTTTTCAGGAGAGCAAAAAAACTGTTTTTGGGTGCCTATGACCATGGCCATGACACCCTATTTACCTCGTTACGACGCCAATTTCCAAGTTTTTTATTCAAACTCCTTTCTCTCTCCCTCTCACTCTCTTTCTCTCTCTCTCTTTACTTTGTAGATTGTATACATTGTATTGTAATTGTTGGGATTGTAGAGGAACCTCTACAATCGATTTTAAGGCTAAAAACTCACTTTGTCAGCGCTGCAAACACTAATATCGGTGGAGTAGTTTGTAATAGGTAGGTAGCAATAAAAAACTCAATTTCGGAAAAATTGGAGATACAAGGTTTCTCGTCTTCACCATCGTTATGTGTTGTCAAAAATTAAACTTCACCCAATGATGATTTTATTTTACTTTTACAGATTTCCTTTCAAAAGACCTGAGGTAGTATGAGAATGGGTGAAGGCCATCCATAGAAAGGATTTTGAACCAACTAAATTTTTTTCAAATTGTAATTTTAGGGGACATCCATAAATTACGTGAGGTGTTTTTTCCCTCCCTCCCCCTTCGTGAGATTTAGTGAGATTTTGCTGGATCCCCCCTCTCCCTCACGTGAGATTTTCTCAATCACTTTTAAACAAATAAATTTCTTTGAAAGGCCTTTTTTCAGTCTTAATAGACATTTCACTTTCAAAAGTTTAGATACAAATAAGAGTGTTCAAATCAAAAACATGCTCTTAACTCCGCTGTTTTGACTAATCTGCTCCTTTTTTCTGAAGTTGTGTTAAAAAATATAAAAGAAAAATATTATAGAAATATTAAAGAAAAGAAATTATATTTTCATAACTAAAAGTTGACCTGAAATTTTAATTGACTCCCCCCTCCCCCCAGGTGAGATTTGGTAAGCTTTTGCTAGACCCCTCCTCCCCCTTTTTGACCTCACGTAATTTATGGATGTCCCCTTAAGATTAAAAATATCTGTTCTTATAACAGCACAATTGATGCTGAAAAATTAGTTGTGGTAAAATGTGATTTTTTCTGATATAATAAAGATATTGTATTTAATCCTATTTCTTTCTTCATTGTAATATTTCCAAAAAAACCCACTTTGTTCTACATTTAGGTGTATTTTTAGTACATCTGTTAATACATTTTAAGCTTTTAAATATCTCACCCTAAATATTTGAAGTTGTACTAAAAAGTTGAAGAAAAACACCTAATTTTGCTCATGATTTTTGAAAGAATTGAAGATTATCATTCCTGCTAATTATTTATTTAAAACAACATTCTCAAGATGCAATTTTCAGCAAAAAATCATAAATATCTTGAAAAAAAATAAGTAAAAACAAACTTCAATAATGTTTCAATTCAACCGTCAATCTAAAAACGCCACTGAAAAACGTGTGTTGAGATTTTAATTAATATTTAAAAGGAAAGGGAGCTAATAAAATAACTAGTGCACTATCTTAATTAAAAACTACATTGCCCTAAATAATCCATTTTTGAGTTTTAATTATTCAAAACCCCTAATATAAAATTTTTAATCGCAAAACAACATGAAGCTCTATGGAGATCGGCGAAATTTCATACGCCCAACGATCTGGCAACAGCGGTGGCAACGGCTGCATTTTCTTACTGTTGAACAGTCTATCCAGTTACGTTAGTATATATATCTATGGCCATGACTGCTACGTAAACGAAACTGCGAGACTTACGGCGCATGGGCTACGGCCATAGACACTTCCTTGGGCTAGTTGACAAAATCTGGGAGTCCGGTAGTTTGAGTTAAATGGACCAATCCAGGTGGCGAACGATCACTGTACTATGTCTATGAATGCTATTATCTCTCAAACCTTGATTAACTCTGATTTGTGAGATCCGTGCTGTCGGTAGCTACCACACTGGACGGTAAATCTTCAACTAAACTCTACTCTTATTTACACGGCAACTGCTGATGGTTGGCGGGCGCTTTTCGACGTCAATTTTAACATTGAAATAGGGTTGCTTTATCACTAAAATATCAATGACAACTTGGCGCATCAGCAGTTCTGAATTTGCGCCTTAGGTCGTCTCGCGGTTACGTAGCAGTCCCGGCGCTCTAATCAGAACCGTTGCCGGGTAAAAAAGAGTAGAGTTTAGTTTTAGATTTGCCGGCCAAATAGACAGTGTCTTTAGTATTTCAAATTCGCTCATTTTGGGGCACATAGCGCCATCTGTTGTTACTTTGCATTATTCTTTTGAATCTTTACCGGAAGTGACGATCTTGATCTTCTGTGTATGCGCATGCATGGCGCATGAGTCCACATTGTTTATTTACTTTTAAATATTGTGCTGTGGTGTTAGGCAGAGTAGGAATAGGAAGCCTATGCAGCTCATTCAAAAGCAGATACAAATATACAAATCCCCCAAAACGTTTAGGGCGTCATTTTGTAATGAAATTTTAGGTTAAAGAAAGTTAAGTGCGTTATCAGTTATCCAAAGATTCTATTGCGTCTATTCTGTGTCAGTCCATGACTCATTGCTGTGTGCAACAATTGTTATTGATCGTAAAAATTGAAATTTCTGAGTGGTTTCTGTTTGATCGTAGTTAATTAGTGTGTAGCATGTGGACAAAAACGTGTTGAATGTAAAATTGAGAATTTGAATACAGAGTAAGCCAAAGAAATAAAATTTTTCAAACATGAGTTTTTTTTCAAGAAGGAAAACTCCAGAGGGTAATTTTTGCTCCTTTTGTTACTATTAAATATATACCAGCCTTTGGTGTTATAAAATTTTGATGCTAGCATTTTTAAATGTTTTATTAAGTGCTGTATTATAAGAACAAAGGGTACCAACTTAATCAGAGTTCATAGGTTGATTCTAAAGGGGCCCACAGACAAGCAACTTGGTCATCAATCTGGTTGTCAACCGGGTTGATGGATTCTCCACGGGTCGCCAACCTGGTTGACAACCAAAATGTAAACAATGAAGAAAAAATTAATCAGATTGTAACAAATTAATATTTTTGGATCAGCTGGAATAAGAGTCCTCCATTTGGCGATCGCCAACTGTACACTATAACTAATTGTGCCGCTAACTTCCGTACTGCTAACTTGTCGACCGCAACGCGTATCGCCAAATGGAGGACCCTTATTCCAGCTGTGTCATATATTTTGGTACTTAAAATGCATAATTATATTTTATTTAATTATTCTCTCATGCTAAAATTATATTTTTTAAATTTTTAATGCTTAGTTTCTTTTATTTTCCTAATAACATGTTCCGATTGATTAAACTCCGCCCACCAAGTTGACGATCAGATCATAAACCTGAAATTCAACCGTCAACTTCCCCACAGACGGACAACTTGGTTGCAAACTTCGCAAGTTGACGACCAAGTTGATCGTCTGTGGGAGCCTTAAGAAGTATTACATATTGCATGGTGATAGATAATTAAATTGGTTGTTCATATCAGTATATGGTTTTGGCAGTTTCATGCAACTTGGTGCCACTTTTTTTTGGCATTGCGATAGGGCAATAATTAATTTCCTATAAATAGAATATATTCCAGTCTATGCCTAGTTCCAAAAATAGTTGCTAAGAAGAGTGGCACCCAGTTTTTTTAATATAGCACTGTTTTCTCCTGTTAAATAACACCAAGATGTTTTTTTTTTTGTCAAAGATTAGAAATAAATCACTAAATATAGAAACCAAACCAATTTAATATGATACCTACAGTTTTGCTAGAATCAATCACAATTATTGTAACAAAAAAGTAATGTGTTAAAAAGTAAGAGTAAAAAAATTATTGTAACCATTTAAACTTGCTCTTAAAAATTTAGGTTGAGAAAAATAATAAATAAATGTCATTATATTTAAATATTTTGCATGTATTTTGGCAACTTTTAAAGGAAGAGAACGGAATTGGACCAAAAGTTTATTCAATGACAGTTGATTTTGTAACTTAATCTGGGTGGGTAACATAATAGTGTTATTTGGGTAATTAATTTGAGTTATTACACTTATTTCAGAGGAAATGAGGGAACAAAAGAGGGTTCTTAGACGAGCTGAACGTGATATTGATAAAGACAGAAGAGCTCTTGAAAGACAAGAAAAACAGTTGGTAAGGCAAATTAACTTCATTTAACACTATTTTCGGTACTTACGTATTATCCCGTCGACCGTGACGCTTAATTCGAAAACGTTATCAAGTCCCATTGACTTTACTATTACCGTGCCGCTGAATTAGACGGCCTCTTAACGGTCGCCGGTATAATACGTAAGTACCCTATTTTCTCAGTGTCATTCAGAGGGGGATAGTTTTTGTCTGTAGATACCGGGGTGCAGAATATGTCTGAATGAACGAACAAGGTTCGGGGGAAATTCTGTCAGTCCTGGGGAAATTTTTGCCCGAGTTTATAAAGAAAAAACACTCTAAAAATCCAAGTTGTTATTGGTAGCAAATATTTCGGCTGGTCACAGTATCACACCCTCGAAATTCTACAGAAATTAGGTATAATTACTGATGATAGCAAAAAGCTACGGATCCTCGCTGAAAAAAACGCAATTTCCGAATCGAATACTTCGAAGTTGGCTTTTCCTTGCATTTTGATTGATTTGCAAGAAAAACAGTGTATCTGTAACGGGATCAGTAAATTCCACTAAAAATCATGTTCTTAATTAATCACATTAATGTTTTTGACTGAAAATGTTTAGTTAAAGATAGTTTTACTGTAGCTTAAATTTGAGAGTTTATAAATACATTTTAAGTCTAAAAGATATTTTTGACCTAAGGTGACATGTAGTATATAAGAAAGCATAAAATCCATAAAAAGTGAAATTCGTGGAATATTTGTACTTTAGTAGCAACATAAACTAGAATGAAAATATGGAGACATTTTGAGGAAAATTGTGGACAAAATTAATTGTGTTCTGGGGAAATATTTAAACATTTTCTGCACTCCTGTGTAGATATAGAAATCTGTTCTATAGATTTTCTTTAGGATGGAATGGGACAAAAAATTAATACCAGGATAATTAAAAGGTAGAAAAAACATTATTATCAAATTATATGTTTAATCCAATTCTTCCTGGAAAAGTTTCTCTAACTTTCACGCTTGCTGTCATTGTCAATAATTAAAAATAATTATTAAGTGTTTCTTGTATAATATTTTTGTTGTGCGAAGTGACATATAGTTAGTAAAAAGTTGGGAGGGGTATGGTATGTTAGATTTTTTCCATAGTTCCCCATGTTACAAATTTTGGCAGGACAAAAAATTCTTTTAAAAAACTTAACTGTTGGTTGAATGTTTTTATTTAAAGGCATGAACTTTTTTTGTATTGCTTAAAAGTTTATTTAATAAATGTTTTACATCAAATAGATTGATTGCCATACCAATATATTCCATCACTTAAATACAATTTCATCTATTGATTTTTCCATTAAGTTTATATGTAGACGTAGACAATAAACTGTGTTTTAGGATAGATCTGACAGAATTCCAATTTTTCAAATTCTTTCCAAATTTTCATTGTCATTGAATTGAAATTCATACCTCAAATTGCAAAGATTATTAAGTACCAATTTTATATTGTTTTTCCTTGAAAATTCTGTGATTTACAAGGCAAATAGCCCTCTTTAGGTATAAAGAGAATAATAAGTTTTAATAATATATGTATTAATTAAATGTTATAAGGTATAAAGAGAATTGATACCCAAAGGGTATCAATTTGGTATATATTTTTATACTGGTTTTTTTTTTTTAAACTCTATGACTTACAAGGAGAGTTCCTCTTCTGTTGTAACCCAAAGGGTCTCAAAACAAGTTAAAACACTACTTTTAGGAGCACAATTTTTGGGGTAGAACTCACAGACCCCTCAATTTTTTAACCTTAAGTGCACCAAACTCAAATTCTACCTGTATAAACGATTTAAAAGTTAATACATAAAAGTGAAAGGGTACCTTTTAGATTTAGAAATACTGTTGAGTCAACCACCTTCCCCCAAAAAAGTCTAGTTGCAGCCTTATGTTGGTAAATTCTTATTTGTTTGATTATTTCTTATGTTTTTAAATATTTTTTTCTTCAGGAAATGGAAATCAAGAAGGCAGCTAAGACTGGAAATAAGCAAGTATATAAAAGTTTATGATTTACTTATAAATTAATTTACCATAGATCACACACAAATAATGCTTTGATATCTTATAAAAAATAACATAAACATTTCATTAAATAATTTTTTTCCAAATTAACTTGCCTTATTCTTAATAAATTATGGAATTTTTTTTTCTGATGAATATTTTTTATTTTTTTATTTATTTTTTTTTTGCTAAAGAAGACCAGTTAGACATTTAAGCTAAATATTAAGGGTTTTACTATTTCATCAGGTAAACATACCGATACAGTGGATTCTGCTTAATGCAACATGATGGAACCGGAGCATTTTGTACCAATTTATTAGATTTCCCGATTAAGTGAAGTTCTCATGATATCAAACAACTTACAGAAGTTTTTACTTTATTTTCATTTATTTTTTAAAAATTATAACTAGTTTTTAAAAAGTTTAAAATTTAGTTTTTTAAATTAATTTTTTTTAAATTGTGAATTTCAGTTGTACATTATATTGAACTGATAAAAATACTGATCAAAATGAATCAAACTACAAATTTTAGATAGACTTGATTTACTTACTACAACCTTCAACTTTAAGAATACAGGATAAACAAGTTAACAAATTTTGTTTAACATTAGTTTTTTTTTAATGAAAAGCAAGAAAATTGAGAAACTAAGTGCTTATAATGAGCCATGATAGAACTTTTCATGAAAAAACATAGAAATTAAATTTTGAAATATTATCTCATGTTCTTTGCATGTTATCACTGGATTTTAAAAAAAAAGTATTTAAATAATTTTTTTTTGATCTTGGAAAGTGTTTTACAATGTAAAAGATATCCATTAACTAAATTTATCTTTAAACTAACTGAATAAACCAGTGTCTCTGATGAGCATAATCCACTGTACTTCAAAGTTAATAAATGTTTTATTACTCAAAAAACGATTACCCGAAATCACCTCTTCCTATAATCAGAGAGACCCCATTCTACATTTCTTTGAGTTTTGAGGGCTATTTATTAATGGACAATACCTCTATATATGTGCGTGTGTTAATACATGAGTTGCAATGTACAGTGGAAGCTCTTATAGCGACCTGCTCTTATAAAAATACTCTCTTATAAAGACCCAAAAAATAGTCTCTATAAGAGCACTTTTGTGCTCTTATAAAGACTAATCTTCGAATCGATTCAGCTTATCGAATACTTTTCTGGATCGGTTTGTGTGCGTCACACCAGAATTAGCCAATAAACAAATATCAGAGTATGACAAACAGCACCAAGTAACGATCGCATCTTCTTCTCGCTTGCTTTCGCCCGGGGTAACCGGCTACAATCCCAAACGAAACCTTTCTCTACCTAATGTCCTTGTTGATTTTAGACATTAAATTTATTAGCGTATTCATTTATATTTCTTTATTTCCAATTTTTTGACTTATATTTAAGACATAAATTTTTCAAATTGCATGCAGATGCAGGTGAAATTGATGTAATAAATTTTGTTAAGCATCAGACCATTCTAAGGAAGCTAAGCTATGCAATAAATTAATATCAAAATCAAAATTTAAAAAGCAAATATTTATACTCTGTAATATATAGATCTTAAACTTTATATAAATTAAAATAAAAGCAAAAAATAAGGTAATATAACATGAAATTGTAAGTATCAAGACTTCATAAAATAAGAAATAATTGTTTAAAGTGAGGAAAGATCAATTGGATGATTCGAACTGTGTTCTAAATCCCAATGATATCGTTTTCAGGTTGAGATTTCCTCCAGACTTTATAAATTAGTCTACTAAAAATACGTCATCGAGGGAATCGAGTCCACCTTCCCGAAAAGCATCAAAATTGATAGTTTAGCTTAACGAGTTTATTGCTTTTAAACGAGTGATATTCTACACTCGAGTGTATCACTCGAAGTTTGCTCTGATAGCGCCAAAATCTCGGTACGGATTAATTACGCTATAAGAGCTTCCACTGTATATCCCTTTTCTAGAACATGCCATTATAAACATTAAATAATTTTAATTTTTTCTAGTACGAAAATGTTTCTTTTAAATTTTGATTTTTGAAATGCCTGTTTGTCAAATCAAAGTGGAGTAACACAACTTTAATTTAGACCTATATGAAGGATTATGGTAATTCCTCAAGTATAATTCCTAAAAAAACCCAATTAGCCAACACTTTCTGTCCGGCTGATTACTCTTACAATACAAAATAATGCAGAGCAAGAATGAGTAAAAGGGAAGAGTATGTAGCTCAAATAGGGTAAATCTTAAAATATCATTTTGATTCTTTTATATATATCCTCTGCTATTCTGCTATATTATTCCTCTTTGGTTGCCAGATTTCTATAAACTTCATTTATTTATGATGTTTAGTTTACTTTAACTACTTTTTATATAGCTTTAAGACTAATAATGGTTAGTTAATGATTTCTTGCATTTAACATTAGTTGGTCTCAAATAATTTTCTATTCATACTTCTAATGTTAAAAAACTCCTGATTTAATGCTTTCCCATTTATTGTGTTTTTTCAATAGTGCCTTGAATGACATTGCTTTATATGCTTAAAACACAAAATTTATAGGAGTTTCTATGTTTTTTCTCAATTTTCTATGTTTTTAGCAGCCCCTATCTTAAAACACAAACATGCAGTTCAATTCTTGTTAACGATCTTGCTTAACGTAGTTCTTTTGGACACCAAAACTAGAAATATTGCTAAATAATTTCAAACCCGTAGAATCATATTTTCAGTTATATCGATAAAACTATAAAAAATTGTCAATATTTGAATATACTGCGTTCAAAAAAGCTTGGCTATATTAAGTGGAACTGTTAACACAATTGAACCAAACATACTTCTGATTATCCATTTTTGTAAGCTTTTATAGCAGATAGGTTCATTTCTAGTAGGATTACTTCCTTTCTGAGTAAACAATATTTTCCCAATACTAATAAATAAATCCAGATATTTTATAATAGTGTTTCCTTAGTGTTACAATTGAATAAATACTCTGTGGAATAAATTTTCTCATTTGAATAGTATACTGTATTTGTTTCAGCTGCCATATAACCAGCTCATTAAATTTCTGTTTATTTTATTTTATTTCTCAATCACAACTCTTCAACCTTTTAGGTCCTGACAGTATTGGCAAAAAATCTAGTCACTGTTCGAAAGCAGAAAGCCAGAACATATACAGCTTCTTCCAAGATAATGTCTGTTGGTTCTCAAACAAGCGTTAGTTTTAACTTCATATCACTGTTCTAAATTTTGGAATAATGGTCTGCTATAATTTAATAAGATGTTATACCTATCATAAAGAGTATTTTATTAATCTTTGTATTATGTAATTGCGCTATTTAAATATTAGTACTATGTTGTATGTACAATATTGCCACTTTTAACTTTTAAAAAGTCTTAACTATAAAATCTCTTTTTTTTTCTGTGTACTTTTTAAAATCTATTTATGTGTTGAAATTTTTTTGGGGGAGTTATTTTTGCTGTCAAAACTGAAATCATTTTGCAGAAACAAAATGAAAAAGCTACTTTAATTTAAAGTATATTTCATTGCTTCAGAACCTAAAAAAAACCTAAAACACAAAATTATTATGTTCATTCTGATGTTTGTACCTTGTAATCTTTTCACTCAAATTTGGGATAATTTTTCAAGAGCTAAAGCTTCAGTTTTATACTATTGTCAGACTTCATTTCATTGTCAATCCTCATCAGATGTTCCATTTGAATTCGGTTCCCAAAGAAGAGCAATTTTTTACTTTCTATGTGAAATGTTTGAATTTCTTGCGCTGAAAACTTATATATTATGTCCCAGCAAAATTAAACTAGGGGTATTTTTGTGTGCTCTTTCAGAACATTGAATACAAATCCATCATACAAAAAGAAGCATGTTGCATTGCAATGAAGATGGCCTGAAAAAAAAATGGTTCATTATGTACCACTAATGGATCATTAGTACACTAAACCATAAAAATGGACTTTTTCAATGTGACTGTATTTTAATAGGTAGTAACTATTAACATAACATTAATCCCTGTCATTCTATTTTTAGGCTATGGCATCCAGTGCTAAGCTTGCAACTACTATGGCAACTACTACAAAGGTAATTATGTGTAAGAGTACAATAATATGTGTACTTTATTGTTATGAAAAGTTTATTTTTTTTTTCATACATTTTTACACTCTGTAAGCTATATACAAACCATTTTTTTCTTGTGAGCACAAAGTTTTAAGGCTAGACTTAAATTTCAAGAAAAGCCTTATAAATCTAATTTATATAATAGTGTCTGCAAAGAAAGCAGGCCAAATATAAAAAATTAATTTAAAATTGTTTCTTCTGTATTTAGGTATTGCATATAGAGCACACTTTAAAGTGTTTTAATTTGAAGTATCAAAGCAACCTCATAACCTCAACTTAGTGTACAATTCAGAGCATTTATAAGAATTTAAATTATATAATTTACACTACTTTCTAACGTTTTTAAAACTTAATAACTAGTGATTTTAAACTAATTTTTAATTTCAAAATTTTAGCATATCAAAATTTATTTAACACTATGGGTGGATTTAAAAAGACAAGTTAAAAACTTTGGGGGTACATGCTGTCTATGCATTGAAAAAAAATCTTTACCATAAAAAAGTGGAAAATCCTGAAAACGTTGAGAAGCCTTGCTCCCCTAAGACCCACAACTATCCACCCATGTTAAATGCTTAAAAAATATTTTAAAAGAAAGGCAAAAAAATTAGGTTTTATAAAAAATAATTTTTATAAGATTAACCAAGAATATTCCAATTGGAAGATACTGATGTCACAATTTAGACCTTTTGTAGATTTACCTGGCTTTGCATGTCCCTTATAAACTCCTAATTTAATCTAGTTCTGTCAGCATTCTGTTCATATTAGTTGAAGTAATTTTTCAAAATTCCTTTTTTAGACTATGGGAGCTGTAAATAAAGAACTTAATCCGATGGGCATTATGAAGACCATGCAAGATTTTGAAAAGGAAACAATGAAGATGGGCATGGCAGAAGAAATAGGTTTGTGTGATTTCAGTTTACCTTTCAATTGTTTAGTTTATCTATCCAAATGAGTTTTGTAAATTTTAGCTAAGTCACAACTTCTATATGGTTGCTTGCTCTTAAAATCAACTCCTAATTGTTGGATTTTATATTTTCTCTTTTCATTATGTTATATGTTTAAAAAGTGCAATATAAATCTGTATTACTTTTAAAATAAATAATTTATAAATTTATTCAAGCATAACTTTGGGGTCAGTAATAAAACTTGAACCCAATAAAAAAATACAGAAGGCCATGATTGAAAATCATATAACTCAAGCTATTTGGGGGACCATGATTTTCAATCATGGCCTTCTGTATTTTTTTTAACAGCAGAGTTAAAAGACAACTGCCAGTTGAGTCTTTTCAGTTATTTTTCAAAACTGTAGGCTTTGGTAAACCACAAATCAGATATTCAGATAGATCAGACAATTATTTTTGATGGTTGTCACTATTTCTGAAGAATGTGTAGAATTGATCAGATTTTGTCCTGAATGTGTAACCAGAACACAAAACTGTAGTTATGAGGGTTTGGCAAACTTTCCCCGTGTGTTATTCGATTCACCCCATTTTATGGTGCATTCCAATGAATCAGATGGCTTGGATAGTTAGGCTTCTCTTTGTGTTATACATGCAAAATTTTGTTTTACCTTTAAAATTAATATATGTTTATGGATTTTTTTTAAAATCTTGGATATCCTTTAAAACTGATAAAAAGATATTCTTTTGGATCCAATTGGTTTATATAGAGGTGTTTTTAATCTAGTTCTATTCAGTTTTGGATTAAAAACAGTTTTTGTTTTAAAGTTTTAATTTGTGTGACTGATTATGAATCACTAAAAGTCTAATTGAGGAAGTTGGGCCGAAAACCAGGTATCTCCACTTTCAAACCAAGTTTATTCACAGTTAGATTTGCCAATTTCTTGATACATTTTCAATCATTGTTGCCTTAAAATGCAAACTGCAAGTCTGTTACAAAACACCTGGGCCTCATTTCAACTTTCTTAGAAACTTTCATAGGAAACAAAAGTGTGGTAATAGATATTTAATATTGAGAATACCTAATAAATAAGTAGCTACATTTTGAAAACAGATCAAAGGTGGTCTATATTGTCAGCTTGAATTTTTTAAAATGCTTACTTTGCTTACTAACACTTACTTAAAAGCTACTAAAACAAACTTAAGCACAGAGGGCTCATGGCACAAATACAATGGTTGCTGTTTTGACTCCTGTATTTATCTTAACCTTCACAATGTTTATAGAGCAACCCTAAAGCATGCCAAAAATCATAAGTAAATTTGAATTGAAGGTGGAGGTACTTGGTTCTTGCCCCCAATGGCCTCAATTGTTATCTTTTCTTGTAATAATTCAGGCGAACCCACTAAAAAAAGCTCAGCTATAACGAGGGCCTGCTGATTTTAAAGAGCAAATAAGAACCATTTGGTGGAGGTTCAATGAAACACAGAGTAACACCTTCCTTTCACAAGCAAAACTTGGATAACAGACAATATAACTTTTGAACTATATGATATGAACTGTCTAAATTTCTTTTCTCTGCTTCATAATTAATTCCTTCTCTTAACCTTCTCTTTAAACAACTGTGTCAATGACTTCATTTTTGGTGGCGTAGAACATATTAGTTAGTACAATTTCAATCAAGTGTTCTTTTCAAACTTAATACACATTAAATTAATTTATCAAAAAGATATTTTGAATTAGGCTATTAAACAATTTGTGGCCGCGGTGGTGTAGTGGTCAGCATGCCTGGCTACGAGCATTACCGACCCAGGTTCGATGCCTTGCGGCTCCTGCTTGGGTAGCTGGTCATGGGTCAACTCAGCCCTTCATCCTTTCGGGGTCGATAAAATGAGCACCAAGCTCGCTTGGGGTATCAACTGGGGGCCCAGCGTCGGGCTAGCCACTTGGCCTGGACACAAGCTAAGTAATTAGCACCCCAGGCCCAAAGGCTAAGGAAACGGAGATGGGCACCACCTGATGGGCCACTAGGCCCAGGGCAGAATTTGATTTTGATTAATATTAACCAATTCACCAACATCAAATCTGTTGCCGAAATCTGTGTCAAATCTGTCTGTTACTTCAGCCATATACTGATTTTTCTATCTTTTTTAATTTTTGGAGACAATTTTAACGTTGTTGAAATAGTAGATGGCTTAATATGTTATTACCTAAAAAATATAAGGAATATAATATTGTTCACCAAGGGGCTTGACCTTTCCAGGTAAAAAAAATTAGTTATTATAACTGTTCAATACAAATAATAAAAAAAAAGTCAAATTCCACAAAACATTTAATTTCTCTATGCAACAGATCTTTTTTAATGCAAAAATTAATGTTATGTAAACAATAATCAGAGGGGCTACTTTTTCAGGGTAGTGCCAAAAGCCTGTTTTTTTTTAACGGCATGAATCTTACCATTCCTGGATTTATCAAAATTTTTGAAAATCTCGAGCTTAACAAAGAAGTGCAAAATTAGGTTCAATCAAAAAATAAGTGCAGGGCTACAGCATAACCAACATCTTTTATAAAGAATCCAGTCCCACCATCAGTTCTAAGTGCAATTTCATAATGCCGCTGTAGGTATGATCTAGTTGTGTTTATATATGGCTGTAGTTAAAACATTCACGGCAGTTCTGACTCATCAGTTCATCAGGTGTGCTGTAAGTTTTGTGTGAAAATTACCTTTAGAACAAGACATTTTTTTTTTAAAAAAATTGTAACTGTTCTAGAATTTGGGATTCCTGATAAAAAGGTTTGTTACTGTAGTAGTGGAATTCAGTAGCACCCCTGAATAATATGTAGCAGGGATAAAACTTCTTGTTTTCATCTAGTGTTGAGAGTTTTTCATAATTTGAAAAAATATTTAAGGTCTTTTAATAAACAAGTTAAAATAAATACATCACAGATGTTTATTTGTTTGTTTCAATTGTATTATTCTTTAATTCTGTTTCAGTTGATGATACTCTGAACTCAGTTCTGACTGAATCTGGGGATGAAGAAGAAGAGGATGCAGTGGTGAACCAAGTTTTGGATGAGATTGGTATCGAAATCTCAGGAAAAGTTAGTGCTTTCTACTCTTCCTTTTAGCTTTGGGTTTTGTGTATAGTTTTGATTCACAAACACTTCAAAGGTAAATTATTGTAACTTTACTTTTGAAAGATGAAATAATGAATGTGTGGAAAATTGCTCATATTTACTTCTAAATCCCTATACAGTTGCACAGATGACAAAAATACATGAAAATATTATGGAAAGTGTGAACCAATCAGGTTTAGACATCTATGTCACATCAACAATAATGTAGAGAATGGTCGGCATCCCATTTCATATGTCCAATGCATAATGGCCCATTTTCATTACAGTTTCACCTCTTGCAACTTGGTGAAAACTTGCTTCGCTCATTGCTGTAGGTACACTGCACAGCTTATCCCCCATTCGACACAAAATGCAGAATGTAAGGACTGGGACACACTTGTCTGGAGAATCACAAGTCATAAAACATTCATGGAGTGACAGTTCTCCACCGATGGCAATGAACATTGTGACAGTTCTTGCACCTGTTTTTCTCTTTGCTTTTTGCGAAATAATCTTAGCATTTCCTTAAGTTTACCGATATTTTGGGCTCCTATCAGTGGTCAGCATAGAGGTAAAGGGTGATTTTCTGGTAACTAATAAAGAAGGTTAAAGAGAAAGGTAAAGTTTCCCAAATTTAAAACTTGAAATTTTCCATTACAGAAGAATCTTATCAAATAGGCCACTCTAGCAAATGGATAAGAAATTCAAATTGGTCAATTCAAAATATAACAGTTTTTACAAGTTTAAAAATTCAGATATTTGGGCATGTCCTGTAGAGAAAATAATAGATCAGTAAGCAGAGCACCAAATTGTTTTAATTGTATTTATTTCTGTTTTTTAGGTAAGATAGTTCTCAGGGAGTCAATAAACATAATTTTATGTTGATTCATTTCATTTTATTAGAAAACAAACTGCAGAAAAAGGGGAATGTGTATTGCAGGGAAAGTTGGAGATCAGTAAAGTGAATTATCAAATGCTTGACCCCTTGTAAATCACATAGGCAAAAATAGCTTCAGGACAAAAATTTTTGCACTTCTCTGTGTCAAGCTAAAATATATAATTTTCAGCAATAAAAATAAATAAATTTTGGGAATTTTTTCAAATTCTATTGAATAATAAAATGTTGAAGTAAAAGTGTATTTGCTTTCCAGGTTAATGACTCTTCATTTTTTCAGATGGCAACTGCTCCCTCTGCTGTGAAAGGAACTTTAGGCGAAAGTAGTAAGTCCAATACTATCACAGATGATGAATTGGAAAAGCAGTTGGCCCAACTAAGGACCTAGCTGGTATGCACATTCTAATTTATTATTAAAATGTTTTTGAAACAGTTATAAAAGATTTTTTTTTTTAAATTTCTTCAAATAAATTGTTGATCTTAGTGGTTTACTTGAATGAAAGAACAAGGGTTGTATCTACTTAAATATATTGTTACCACCACGCCAAAAACATGAATCTGCTATTCTTATACATAGCAGATTAGTCTTTTTAGCGTGGTGGTAACGATATGATAAAAAACTGTTTGCAAGATGAAAGACTGTTTTGAAATTAAAATAAACCTAAGCACACAATGACAATGAAGAGTACTTCATTTCATCAATCTTTTGTTATCTTACTTATGGTAATTAATTAAATTAACATTTAAAAGAATAAAATAATTACTATTTATTAAATTATTAGTAATGACAATGTTTTCTATAGATGTTAGAGATAGAAGTCCTTTTTATATACATTACACTGACATGCTCCCAGGGGTGTAGAAAATGTTCCAGATCCCAATATTTCCCCAGAACACAATTAATTTTGTCCAAAATTTCCCCCAAAATATCTCTGTTTTCATCAAAATTTCCCAGTATTTTCATTCTAGTTTATGTTACTACTTAAGTACACTGAGTTTTTATTATAAAATTTAAGTTTTCTTACTTACTGAACTTCTGTAAGGTACCAAATAATCCACAAGTTTTAATTTTTATGGACTTAATATCATATACCTTCTCTTATTCTTCTTCACCTATACCTATAGGAAACTAGGTTTTTTCGGGGGCAGATTCATTGTTTTCTGCTTTACATTCGTAGTTCCGTAGTTTTCATCAAATTTCTGTAGAATTTGGAGGGTATGATATTGTCACCAGCCAAAATATTTGTGGCTAATTAGTGTGAAGATTAATGATTTTGAGCTTAAAAGTTCACATTATCTCAGTAAAATATTGATAGATGGTAATTTTAAAAACCTTGGGGTGAGTACAATCAAATTTCACAAGCTTTATTCAATTAAGATTCAACATAACATCAGTTAAACTACTTCTTATATTTTAAAATGAACATTTTTGTGTATTTGAGTAAATCAGTATTTCTGGTCGAAAATTGTTTGTTAAGATTAAGTAGTTAAGATTTGAAATGAGCTTTGGCAATTCTCGGCGTTAGCGCTTGGAGCGCCGTTTATGTTGGCGTGTGTTTTCTCCCTAGTAAAAGCACATGATCACTGCCAAATCTGGCACCCTAGTACAATGCCAGGCAATCTTGGCAAAAGCTGCTTCTGTTGAAATGAGCTTTGGCAATCCTCGGCGTTAGTGCTTGGAGTGACGTTTATGTTGGCGTGTGTTTTCTCCCTTGTAAAAGCGCATGATCACTGCCAAATCTGGCACCCAAGTACAATGCCAGGCAATCATCTTGGCAAAAGCTGGTTCTGTTGAATTCAAAACCAATTAGTACTCTATTTTTCTTTCCTAACTCTATGTTCCAGATTTTTTTTTTTTTTGCAATTTAAAGTTAAAGTATATATATTCTTTACATTGCCATACTTCATGTTAAATTATTTGTTCTTTAATTTTAGAGCATTTTAATGACTGTATTTTTGAAGGCAAAGTAACCCTCCTAATTTCTTCAGTGGCCTTTGAAGTGAAAAAAAAAAGAGATGAATTCCATTCAAACTACTTATAAGAAAACAAAAGCTTGAGAATATGTTTACAATCTATAAGTATTTACATTGCTGATGTCTTTCATTATCTATATTTATGTAATAAAAGTGATTTGTATTTGATTGCATATTAACAAGCTTCCTTTACTACACACTGCAAAGTATGTAAGTAATTAAATTAAGTATGCAGTTTAAAATAGGTTATAACTTTTGCAATTAATTGCTGTATAATTTCTTTTTGAAAATTTCAGCAAGTCCAGAAAATAATACTCAGTTATTATGAGTTACAGGCAGTATTGGAAATTCAATCAATTGATATTTAAATTTGTTTTAGTACAATAATTATATAATTTTTTCTAGTTTTTCTTTTATTAAGCTGTGTGTACTTACCTAGTGGTTAGAATAACAAACTTGTAGTTTGGAGATGCACGCCCAAGGTTAGAAGCCACAAAGGTGATGTACAAATTAGATTAGGCATTTTAAAAAAAGGGAAGGTTTGAAAAGTCAATGAGGTTGCTAAATTTCAGGTTCCATTTAAAAAAAGAAATGAAAGATAATGCTCTCTAAATAAAATAACAAAAAATAATGGAACTCTGCTGTACAAATATTACAAAATAAAATTATCCCCTAATTTAATTACCCTCAGTTGACTGTCCTTACATTGTGTTTTCATCTCTATTTAGATAGTTTTCAAAGAGCTAAAACGTAAAACTACATTAAGCCTTGTAGAATCAATGTTGAGGGTAAAAGTTTATTAATTGTTATTACTAGGCCTCAGTTCGGCAGGAATTCTGCTATGGTGTTTTTTTCCAAAATACAATTACAACCTTTAGAATACTAAAATATTTTTGACCATCTTCGTAAAAATGAGGATGGAAAAATCTTAACGTTTTGAGTACTAGAAATTATTTAAAGTTTAAATGTAACAAATATTTTAAAGATGTACATAGTATTTCATATGTTTTTTGTGTAATTTCTGTTAATTAAATTTTTCCACTTGTGAAAACTGTCGTATTTAACCTATTTGTTATTTTAGCATTTTACTAGTCTTTTTTTCATCCATTTTAGCTTTTTTGCTAATTGCTAAAGAATTTTTTCTTTAGTTTAAACTCCTGTGTGTAATTTATTGCACTAAACATACTCCTAATTGTTTCAGTATTATTTATCTGGTAAAATAAAGAAATTATAAAATAGTATATTAGTGATGAATATTGAATTGATCATGATTAATCTTCAGACAAACCAGTTAGGCCATGTTCCAAAAAGGTGATTTTATCACTCATAGTTCTTTTTACCTCTTTTAGCAGATTTTCAGTTAATTAACTTGGGTTTAACATTGAGAGATGTAACATTTATCTTCTTCTTCCTGGCATTTGTCACCAGAAAAATTTCACTTGTATTTTTTAATTTTCTTACAAAAAATATCTTGAAATTAATTATTTCGAAGATAGTTAAATTTAGTAGGAAATTAAGCCTTGTTAAGATTTCTTTTTAACGAGTGGTCACACTAATATTGTATATTTCATTTCCTTTTTATAAAAAATAGCTTGAAAAAATTATTTCAGAGTCAAATATAGAGTGTTTTCAGGTGACGTCACGACCAGCTATTTTCTTTTAACTGTTAACCTTTTGTAGGGCTCTTAACTGTTGCTAAGGCGGTTTTTAGGTATGGGGTCCAAGATTGCAAATGCTCCAATAGAAGAATTCCATGGCTAGTCGTTTTCTGTAACTGTTAACCTTCTGTAGGACAAAAAACTGTAACCTTCTGTTGCTAAGGCCATTGTTAGGTCCGAGTCATGTGGTTGAAAATGCTCTATAGTATGAAATTAAACTTCAGAAAATTTCCTTTAAAACGAGTGGTCATACTAATCTACCTTTCTCACTTTATTACTTTGGTGTAGGTGCAGGGATCATTATATTCAGGTTTAAAAGATTAATAAGAAAATCAAATAATACAGTTGAAACATTTTTATTTCGAACAATTTGTAAACAACACATACAAATCACGTGAAAAAACACTCAAACATCACAGATACTCCAAAAGATTTTTCTTTTGCTTTCAAAAGAAACAGTTTTTTGATAGTTTTTATTCACCGATTGACTAGGATCTTGATATCAAAACATTCAACTAGTAATAATTTAATTTATAAGATGCTCAAAACTTTTCTTGCATACAATACAAATAAAAGTATTAAAACTACACATGTGAAAAAAGTGTGCTTCTCTGGGGTTTTTTTTTGGGGGGGGGGGCAATTTCTTTCAATTTCAATTCAAAACTTTAAGCCTTTGACTTATAGACTTATATCTTTGTTTCAAAATCTGAATATTAAAGAAATTGATAACATTGGTAAAATAATTAAGGGTACAAACTACATGGAAATGTATTTTAGGTGGCATAACTTGTTTAATAGAAAAATCACATCTTATAGTCCCCCGATTTTCTTAAAACTTGGTTTTTGGACTAATTCAGCTGTCGATTCAATTTAACCAAATTTTTTCTGCTGAGATAAAGGTAACTTTCTTATTTTCCTTTAGTATCATCCTTCATAAGAACCCTTCCAACAGTCCAATTAAATAAACTATAAATGCATTCACGCATGTGATAGAGATTTTATAACGTTTCAAAAACGCATCGATTGAACTACTTATCATTCCTCAAAAATACGCTTGCTAACCTTCAATTTCTCCTAGAAAATTGAAAAACATCAATTCCTCATAAAAAACCACCTTATCCAAATGTATTTTTTAAAAGCTCGATCCATAAAACTCTTGTTATAAGAGGGTTTTATTACCACATCCCAATCTGATAGTTAAGAGACCTCAGTATGATAGTATTTCATTAACTATGCAGTAAAAGTCCTGAAATGGGAATCTTTACCGGACAACCTTTATAATTTAAAAACCTTCACCCTCTCAAAATCGCAAGAATAGTTCATCTCCCCTAATTAAGCATGAAAATTTATATGATGCTCTGAAAAATAACTCTATTTAAAGAAAAAAAAATTAATTTTATATCTCGAGATATAGTAATTTTGGTTTGGATATCCTAACTTAATATTCCAGTGGCGTTTATAGAAATTTATTTCGGGAGAGGCCGAAAATTACTCCTCGGCCCCTCCCACACATATTTAATAGGTCTAATCTAGCTTTTTAATACATTTTTAGGTGATTATTTAAGACCTAAAAACAATGTAAGAAAAGTTGTGGTAAGAAAATTACGAGTACCAAAGGGGGGTCCCCCAGAAAATTTTTGGAAATTTGACTCAAATAACAGGTTTGTAACTATAGTTTTGGTACGCTTAGTCCGAATTTCAGCTATACATTTTAAATAGGATTTGCATTTTGATGAACTTAATGTCATAAAAGTTATGAGTAATAGAGTTCCAAGTACAGGAGATCTGGGGGTCCTACCCAAGAAAATTTTTGGAAAACTACTCTAAAATAAAAACAGGGTTTCAACTTGTTTTTTGTATACTTAGTCCAAATTTCGGACATACATTTTTAGGTAGGATTTGGATTTTGATGAACTTATTATAATAAAGTTGTTACTAAGTTCCAAGTACAATAGGGGGTTTTGGGGTCCTCCCCCAGAATTTTTTTTTTGTAATAAGACCCTAAAAAACAGGGTTTTAACTTGTTTTGCTACCCCTAGTCAGAATTTCGGGGGGGGGGGGCAGGGCCCCCTCGTCCCCCCTTATAAACGCCACTAAAATATTGAGAACCCATAAAAAATGTCGCCCGTTTTTTTTATTATAGCCTCTTGATTTTACATTAAATATTTATAGTAGCGGAAAATAATGTTAAAAAATTAGTGGTGACTGTTATGCCCATTAGTTAAACAGCCAAATTCATCGCTATAGTTATAACTCAATCCTTTTTCGTTCAATGCAATCAAATTTCTATTTTTTGGACGCTATCGGGGTCTTTCCCGGATCACTTCCAAGACTTTCACGGACCACAGTTGGGAACCATTGATTTACTGAATAGTTGTAGGTGCTATTCCATTTCTTTAGATAGTGGAACCGTAATGCGTTCCACCTTAAATAGACCCCTAAAAATTTATATATTTTATTAAATTTAGTAAAACTTAGTCTTTCAATGTAATAATTTTTCATACAAGAAAAAGAGACGTTATTTCGTTTAAATTCTTTAATAGAAAATACGAATAGAACTTTTTTCACATTGAAAATATTTTGGTTTAAACACAATTTTAAAATGTGTTGGTAAATACCTAGTTTTGGGTTTTGGGATTCACAAAACTTACCAATACAATACAGTTTACCAGTAAAAAATGTTTCCTGGTAGGCATAAATAAAATTAGTCTCGAAGAATAGTCAGTCATGTATAAAAACATTCCATCTTTTCCCTCATTCACATAAATTCACTGCGATTTGGTCGATTCCTGCAGTGACTCATTTTCGAGAAAATGATTAAAAAATTTCTTATACAGTTAGTTCACAAACAGGTTTTTCTCTTGAAAACCAAATTGTGTTCTTCTCCAATCGAATATGTTGTTCATCTTTAAAACTGTTACATCAAAATGAAATGCGTCAAATGTATATGAATCCCTTTCTTGTCACATTCCAATTTTCTCTAAAAAGTGTTGCTATGTCCTTGAAACACTTTTAAGGGATTAAAACAAACCTAAAATAAATGCCCTGAGTGATTTTACCAGAGCGACAAAATTGTAGTAAATGTTTACAAGTAATAATAGTCTTGGTACCTGTCAACCTGAAATTGGTGTTTACATACGAAGGTAAAAAAGAGAACACTAGTATACTATTTTAGAAGTCTTTTAAACTTAACTAGGTACTATAAAGAAAAAGGTTAATTTAAAGAAAAAAAAACATTTAATTGTAATTTTTTTTGCAATTTTTTTTTGCCGTGGTTATTTCACACCATCATATAAATAGAGGTATAAGAGTTCTGTTGTCCTACTTCTTTGTCGCAATAGTAGTGTTTCACTCAGAATGAGTTTAAACATTTCTACAGATAAAACCTTCCTCTTTTCCACTGTTTTTGTAGGCGAGAGAACAAGCACTTTTTTACCATTCTTGCTTTAGTAGATCGTCTGCAGAAAATAAAGGGGTGACCGTGAATTAGATGCCTCTTTCAAGTCCAAGATTCCATTATAGGATCAAAGAAGCAAAGTATTAAGGCTTCCTAGACCCTTCTACTTTTTGAAAATAGAAAATGATGAGCTCTTAGTCCTTAAGAATGTAATCAAGAATTTGACAAGTGAAATCGCCTTTACTGACTCCGCCTCACTGCAGAATGTACTATCCCAGTTTTCGGTCCTTGGTATGTGTGCTTTTTGGTGGTAGTTCATGGTCAATGGTCAACCTCAAAGTATAGGAAATTTAACAGTGAAGATATAGGATTATCACCACCAAGCTTGATTATAGTCCAGCCTAGTAGCTCCTGCTGAGCATTCCCTTATTATATCACGTACAGTGGTAGACCCGATGGTTCAATACTTGCTATTCACAATGAAATCAAAACAATTTGACTATAAAGAGCATCGGTACTTCCATCAGTACCAGCTAGGTTCTCACAATTCTAACTTTGAACTCGTTGAGATAGTACTTGTTGCTTCGCCGAATCTAATATCTGGATGTTTCACACTCGAGCACTGGGAGAGTTGCACTCGTGAACTCAAAGCAGGGCTCAGTTTATGTTGAGCTCAGTACTGAATTCATGGAAAAGATGAACTTTCTGGCTCTCAGTACACGTTCATCAAACGTAACCAAAGTTCCAAGTATCTCATTGAAATCGCTGGGATTATGACTGAGTAAAAAGCCCGATATTTTAAGCCAGGTACACGAACTACCATGACAATATAAGAAGCTGGAACAAAATCATGAACAATGGCAGACTCGATAGGATAGTGTACAGCTAAAAACATACAACTTGACGAATCACAAAGGAGCAGATGTGCAATTATCAGTATGAAAGCTGCTGGATTCTCATTTAAAACAGAAAAGACTAGAACAATACTTCATAATACTAGGACCAGATGTGAACCGAATAGCTTACTCGCTGCGTAAATAAGATTTGGTGTTCCCCAAGAAAGTTTAAGGTACTAATGTTACACTCTTTACAAATTACAAAGCACCATTGTTATTTTAGAAGGATAGTCCAGTCTAGAAATGCTCCTGAAACTTAGGAAATATACAGCTAAAACTTCATTCAGCTTAGTAGGGCCGTTAAAGGGAAGAATTGTTCAGATTGTGATAAAATCACCAAAATTGCTGGAGGTACAGTTTAAAACATGCTGAATCCAAAATCCACCGGAAGCACTCTGGCGGAAGCGTTGTTTGGGACTTCCGGTCAAAAGCAAAATGGCCGCCCGCGGGCCTATTTTCGGTTGTTTTAATGATAAAAAGATAATTTTGGTGACGAATATTATGTTTTAAAGGTCAAGGATCATGATTATGATACAAAAATATGCAATTTATCTATAAAAAATTGGTTAAAATTCAATAAAATCTCTTAAATAGTGTGATAGAGTCAATCGGTAGGTTTTTTCTCAAAACATTTGTAAAGAAGTTTTTATTTCGACGGTTTTACATGTTTTTGAGGTGCTGATTCCGAATATCAAGTTTGTTGTCACGTGGTAGGTCGGCTTTATATGAAAAATTGCAAAACATTTAAAAAAAATCTTAAAATGTTTTTCTCTATCTTCAGATTTTTGCTTATATTTCAAAAACTTTAACTTATTTAAAGATGATCTCAATTACAAAATTAAAGTAAACAAAATTTACTATAAAATTCTCAATATTAAACTTCCATTTTCTGAAGAATAGTGGTTCAGTTATAGAGTTCTGAAAAGCAGCTATTCCGGTGTTCTTCTGCAAAAAAGTCACAAACGTATACGTTATATTAAATATTAAAATTATTTTATTATTAATTAACTTCCTTAATTAAATAAATTATTAAATATAACAAAATAGTAAATCTATGTATTAAATTATAGGAATGTTTAAATATACTGATATTGTATTTGTTTTCAAATGGTGTTGAGAATCCGAATTTAAGGTTTATTTTTATTTAAAAGGTCACTTCAAATCAAAACTTGCCACAAATTTTTCTCAAAAAGTGCAGTGCACCAAATTTTAAGCACGTAAAATTTCTTATAACAAGCATATTAGTTCATTTTTATATTTTGACAAGCGGTATCACCGCAAGAGCTTTCTAAAGAAAAGTGAATTTTTCTTTTTTCAATAAAGTGAAGAATGCTTGCTATTTCGCCACTAAATCTCTAATTAAATAAAAATTATTTTCAAACATTTTATACCAAATGAAATAACATTTAATTTCTACACACAAACGCGTATCAGAACGCCTAATATGAACACTTAACAACTCGTCAGAAAACAAAAATTAGCCATAATGCATCTTACGTATGCTACTTTAATTTGTTGCACTGCACTTTTTTGAGAAACTATAAGTTTTGTGAAAATTACGAAAAAGTAATAATCAAAGTAAACAATTTGAGGCTATTTTTGATACATAATATTTAATACTTTATAATTATTTTTTGAACATGCTTAGTCATCAATTGATCCGAAATATTTTTCCTTGTGGTTAATACACCAAAAGTAAAGCGAAAATTGGAGATAAACAACTAGGAAGGTCCGCTTTGGCTGCAAGGTGCAAAAAACGTACTCGCGATTTTCGCTTACCTCCTTCCCCCTTCTCAGTAAATGATAATTTAAGGCACTATTTTAGTGAGGAATGAAATTATCTTTCACGTGGCATAAAAATTTGTGGATATTATTTGTTTTCTAGCGGGTGGAAACGTACATTTGTCACTTTTTTTCCAGAAGAACAAAAGAATAGCTGCTTTTCAGCACTCTATAACTGAACCACTATTCTTCAGAAAATGGAAGTTTAATATTGAGAATTTTGTAGTAAATTTTGTTTACTTTAATTTTGTAATTGAGATCATCTTCAAATAAGTTAAAGTTTTTGAAATATAAGCAAAAATCTGAAGATAGAGAAAAACATTTTAAGATTTTTTGAAATGTTTTGCAATTTTTCATATAAAGCCGACCTACCACGTGACAGCAAACTTGATATTCGGAATCAGCACCTCAAAAACATGTAAAACCGTCGAAATAAAAACTTCTTTACAAATGTTTTGAGAAAAAACCTACCGATTGACTCTATCACACTATTTAAGAGATTTTATTGAATTTTAACCAATTTTTTATAGATAAATTGCATATTTTTGTATCATAATCATGATCCTTGACCTTTAAAACATAATATTCGTTACCAAAATTATCTTTTTATCATTAAAACAACCGAAAATAGGCCCGCGGGTGGCCATTTTGCTTTTGACCGGAAGTCCCAAACAACGCTTCCGCCAGAGTGCTTCCGGTCGATTTTGGATTCAGCATGTTTTAAACTATACCACCAGCAATTTTGGTGATTTTATCACAATCTGAACAATTCGGGTGTTTTTTTCCCTTTAACGGCCCTACTAGCTTAGTGCACTATACGAAAGAGAGTCCAGCTCATAACCGTACTGGAATAAAATTGACCAAACAAAAAACTGTTATGAATATAATAAATCCAAACTTGCTGAGTCATTTCTTGTATTTCTCTATGGTACCTTAAATACAGATAACATAAAACCACCGGTGTTGTCAGTCGGTAAAAAACAACTAGAGTTTCACCAGCCTGAGCCCATCAGAACTGTACCTTACTTAAAAAAACTCATCAGACTAGAATAAACTACACAGGTATGAACCTACACTGGGCAAGTGCTTGTTTCTCTCTAAGTAAGTTTGGATGGGGATCACTTAAAAGCACCGGAGATGTCAATCGATATAAAAAGTCATCAGACTGTACCATACTGCCTATAGCTGCACCAGACTTCGAAAAACTCAGACTGTGAAGAACATTATAGCTAAACCGCACTGGGTCAGTACTTGGTTCTCTCACATAAAAGCACCAGTTGATAACAAACACTCATCTCGGGACTGTACTTTAAAAAAAAAAACTTATCGGACTAGAAAAGAACTGTACAGATCTAAACCTCAGTGGGTCAGTACTTGTTGTTGCTCTCCACCGACGGCTTGCTGCTGGCCGAACTGACATTTGGGGTGGGCTTGGAGCAAGTCACGAGCGCCACGAACGTCCTCCTGATCTCCGAACTGCACATGCAGTAGACGTAAAAGTTCATGGCGTAGTTGGCGAGCTCCAGAGTGTTGGCGACGGCGCGGAACATCTGGAAGCCGAAGTGGGATTCCTTGTCGTCGCTGTTGAGGATGGTGAGTGCGGCTGCGGGGGTCATCCCGAGGAAGAACAGCACCACGATGCCCCCGAGGAGGCCTATCAGGCGGCGTTCCTCGCGGTACTTCCTGCTGCTGCCCCCGCTGCTTCCTCCCTGGAGGTCCCTTCGCTTGCGCAGGGTGCGGCGGAAGGTGACGATGATGGTGGTGTTGAGGACGGCGAGCAGAACGACCGGTCCCAGCCGCACCAGGACCTCCTTGGCGAGCAGGTAGGCCTTGAAGGCCGGATGCCGGGCCACAGGGGGGAAGTCGCAGGCCACCCACTCAGTGGCGCCCCCTGGGAAGGTGGGAGGGAGGGCCACAGGACGCTTCTGGAATACCACCGGCACGTAGAGAAGGAAGGCGAAGGAGTAGGCGGCGAAGATGGAACGTTTGGCGCGCTGGGAGTTGTGCACCTGGAAAAGAATGGTTGATTACTAACAACGGATACAAAAATGGATTTAAGGACGAAAATTCTGAGAATAGGAGGATAGAAATTTCTGAGAAGGTGAGAGGGAAGTGCCCCCCATAACAAACCCCCATAAATCCACCTATAAGTCTTACGGAATAGGCTCATAGCATGGCCATCTAGACACATAAGTCCAGAGAAGCTCGAAATCTTGAGTGACGTTCTGCCTACTATTTCGCGTCATCATCGCTTTTTGGACAACAACGCAACTCCAGTCTTAAATCTTGCACGCTCCCTTCAGACTGGAGTTGCGCTGTTGTCCAAAAAGCGATGATGACGCGAAATAGTAGGCAGAACGTCACTCAAGATTTCGAGCTTCTCTGGCCTTATGTGTCTAGATGGCCATGCTCATAGCCACTTTACTATACCTAGACACCACTTTCGAACTATAATGATAAGACAGAAAGACAATGTGCAGTTACCTCCTTGAATCGCGTGGGGAGGCAGACGGAGAAGTAGCGGTCGACGGTGAGCGCCACCACCAGGAAGACGGAGGTTGCCATGCATGCGTTGACGAGGGGCATCTCCACGTGCGCGTAGTAGATGGCGGCGGCGCGCGTGCGGGGCTGCATGCCGTGCAGGCGGAACATGGACGACAGCGAAACCACCAGCGACAGCAGGTCGGAGATGGCCAGCCACGTCAGGTACACGAACGTCACGCCCTGGGAAGAAGAAAGAACGTATGGTAAGGTACGATCTAAAGTGAGAAATAGTTCAGATCGGTTGCTTTGTGGTTATGGTAATCTGGTGAGACCGTTTGGACAAAAAAGACCTCGTTTTGAGCCGCCTCTCTGTGATCCGTTCCGGATTAACGTACCGACATAGATCATGTGATGAATTCAGATCAGACGCGGATCCAAGGGGGGGGCACTCTGGACAGTGTCCCGCCTTGGACCCAAAAAGGTTCTCAAACTGAGTTAAAACTCTACTTTTACAGGTCGAATATCAAATTTTTTTCAGGGGGAGGACCCCCCCCCCAAACCCCCTAGCGGTACCACAAGGGGATCTTGAGTGATACTTTTTAGAAAATACCCAACATTTTTACATTTTGTGTCAGAATGTAAGATTGGTGATCTGAAAAAGTGCTTCCCCCTTGGAGCCGTGCTGGATCCGCGACTGATGCAGATGTACCATAGGAGGGATGGATCCAAAGAAATTCAAACCGTAATTTGGAAACCCCTCCTCTTTTGGATTGTAGGATAGAAATATATCTTCCATATCGAATGAGAAGACGGACAGTTTCATCATTTGCATTTAGTGAAAATTGTACGGTATTAATAAAATGCAATTATCTCCTTACGTCATGATATCAGTAGTACGAGGGAGGGAGGATACCTTGAGGTTGGGTCTGGTGAGCACGGCGAGGTTGATGGTGTTTCCCAGGATGCCTAGCGCGATGATGACGGAGCTGATGACGCCGTAGGCGATGAATTTAAGCCGCTCCACACTCTCGTCACCAGGGGGCGCTTGCAGCACCAACGAGCTGCCATTGGCACCGTACAGAGAGCCGTTCACGTTGCCCGACGGACACTCCGACATCTCCCTGCAAAGAAAGAAGAGAAAAACATACTCTGCGTTCATCATTCAAATATCAATTGGCTGATTTGGATCCTTAAACAAAATATGAAATATGTACTGATTCAAAAAGTTCACTTTTGGCAATCTTAAAGAGTCTAATCGAAATTTGTGTACATGACTACTCTCTTTTTCTGTTCCTCTTACTCTTTCTTTCCTCGTTTTTCCGATTTTTTCTATCATGTACTCTACTTTATCTCCTGTTTTCACTTTAATCTCCCTTTTCTCTCTTTTATTTTCTCTGATTACTATCCTTTCTCTTCTGAGAGGGAGGATGAAAGAAAGAGAGAAAGGAAATGGAATGAGGAGATAAAAAAGGGAAGAAGGAGGGAAAATATAGAGAGAGCAACTGTAGGGAGAAAAGTACTCATGGATTCTCCTCTAAATACTTATACACAGCAGTCCCATAGTGTATAAATAATCCTCTCAAAAGTACTCCTTTTATATATACCTCAACAACGAAATTTTTCATTCATGTTTCATACTTTTTCTTTGCAATCGATATCATACTCTGCCATTTGCAGATGTAGCACAATTTTCAGAACGCTGCTTAAAGACTAATTTACTACAAGCTTTTTTTTATTACAGATCTTCTCTACTAACATTTCTTAAAGTAACGGTTATCATTACTTTACCAAAAACTGCACCGAAGCATCAGCAGAAACGACAGAAAAACCCTTCCGTCCCGATGTTTATCGCAGCGAAGTCTAATCCTCAAAAACCCCATCAGCACTAAACCGGCCGAAACTGCCCTCCATCCCACGGAAATATGGGGCAGGGTCGTCTGAGAAGGGGTTGAAAATCGAAGCCGGATAATTTCCATCGCTCAAGGGGGATGAGATGGCCGGACTATTAGAAGGAAAACGAGGGCGCCCTACATCACCCGAAAGAATCCGGGGGTCTTCTAGTCGATTGGATTTGTTGTTGGTTGGTGGTTGAGCCAACAGATTGCGTTTGTTCCGTTATTAGGTTCGTTTAGAGGGCTCTGATGTCTACTGAGGCGGATCGGGATTTCTCGAATTACCTATCTAAGAGGACTGACTTCGTTTCTTTTGCTGAAAAGACATGGAGAGGGTTCAGATTCGGTGTTGGGGGAAGACAAATGATTTGGAGTGTTACGGATTTGTAGGGTTGGGATTATTTTCCCGATGGATCATTTTTGAATGAAAACTTAAGTTTATTTCTGTGAGATGAAATATGGAATAGAGTAACGACTAAAAGGAATCCTTACTTTTAAATTTGAACTTATTGAAGCAGACTTAGAATAGGAGAGTTAAAATATTCAACTTATGAACGTAACGGTTTTTATTTGATTCTTAAGTTAAAATAACATCTTAAATATATGTTGCGGGAAAAACGATAAACCAGGGATTATTAATAATGCTCGAAGTGAGGAGGGTGATGTGATAAATTCAATGATATATATCAATGGGTATTTATCACTCTGCCTGAAATACGCGGACATTATTAATAATGCCGGGATTTATCACATCGCCAGTAACATACATATTAAACTGCTGATAGGGGGGTAAAAAATCATAACTATCAAATAAAACGATGATTCAAAAATATCTTATTGTTTAAAGACTGAAAATTAAATCTATGAGACAATTATGTGGAACAATAAACCTGTAGTGCTAATTATAATAATTTAGAAGGGTTTAAGGCTATTTGATTCTAACAGCAGAGAAGATTATAAATACCAATTTCAAGTGATATCGCTTCATCCTACATAATCTTCCTAATATATCTCTCAAAGGAACCTTTAACGATCTCAAACAGGTCGTTATTGACGAATGTACGTATTTCGATTCACTGAAACTTGGGTTTGATCTCCATATGCGCGGGTGATACCGAGCTCAATTTATTATCTGGACCACTGTGGGAGTAATTCCTCAACTTGACTATCAAAGCATGGTCGTTCTGACACCGACAGAGTTGAACAACCCCGTCTCGTTAGGGGAGTTGTCCCGGGTAATTAGGGACGTTCTCTTGACCACTTGATGGATCCTTTCCTTACCACCCACGCACCTAAATGAGGAGGATGTTTGCAAAGTGGCTTTTGGGGACTTTTCGTATGCTTACTCTGCATAAAATTTCAAGATTAAACGATTTTTAAGATTATGTACTGTGAAATTCTTTTGTTTATAAGGTAAACGTTAAATCGAAATCTATCTTAAATGTTTGAAAAACTATGAAACTGTATATTTATTGTATTCATAAAAATAAAAAAGGACATAATCTAACTTAGATTATACACAGTCGACTCCGCTTAATGTGATCACTTTTGTCCAAGATTAGAATGATAATAATATCCGATTGATAACAATAAGCAATTGGATTCTAGAATGGTTCAAACAGTGTAACAGACCTAGAGTGTTAACTTTAAAATCACAACTATGTAGTCCTAATTGAAGTGTATAACGATTACCTAGTATGTATTTTGCAACTTTTACATAGAGCATTTTCAATCACATGACTCGGACCTAACAACGGCCTTAGCAACAGAAGATGTTACAGTTTTTTGCCCTACAGAGGTTAACAGTTACAGAAAATGACTGGCCGTGGAATTCTTCTATTGGAGCATTTGCAATCACGTGATCCCGTACCTAAAAACCGCCTTAGCAACAGATAAACAACGGCCTTAGCATCAGTTAAAAGCCCTACAGTAGATACACAGTTAAAAGAAAATAACCGGTTGTGACGTCACCTGAAAACACTCTATTCTTAAAGAAAAATATTAGCTAGTGGAACATATCATACTAGTAAATTAATGATTCATTTTTTGTATGATTGTGTATTAAAATTTGCCTACGAAAGGGAAATAAAGGAGCTTTTTAGGCGATTTCTCCAGATTTTGATAACATTAAGCGATATATTGATAGCATAAAACGATAAATTTTGCGTTAAGTTAAATAGGAGTGAAGTGATGGGGACCGGTCAATTTTGATAACATTATCCGATTGATTACATTAACCGTGATCGCAATAAGCGGAGTCGTCTGTATTATCATCTCAAAAGTAAACTTATAAAAGTGCAAAGTTGTTTTTATCTCCGTCTTTCTCTCTTCACACATCTCATAAATTCGTGAAAATTTCCTGCTACAACCAAGCGATATCTAGTCTAGGGTACGAGATTATAGGTTTAAATTTGATTATAGAGCTGAAAACCTTCCCTCTATAAAAGGACACATCTGGAATGTATCAAAAGGTTCCTGGCTTTCATCTAGATAACGCCAAAAGGGTTTTAATAAGGGAAAACTTTTAAGTTCCAGCAGTTCGAAGCTGTCGAGTTTACAACGGACTTGCAGTTTATCCATCCTTTTGAAAGACACGTTCACGGAATTCATTGAAATTTTAATTTAATAGTCTTTGCAGGGACGTTTCCAAATTCTGTTATGGGTTTATTAAAGCTTTTTATCTCTTAAACCTTTTAAGAGGTTAAGTTTATATCCTTCATGAAAAAAACTTGTTCACTCCTTAAATTTAGTTCGTAAACTATATTTTGATGATAAAATATATTAGCAATGCTTATATGAATAAACAACTTTTATTTTGATTAGTGCAGATACCTATTATGAGAAAATTTAAACGTAGTATATAGCTATTTAAAGGCACTAATTTTTCTATTTATATCAAAATTAAGATAATTATGGAGAATTAGTTATCAGAATGAAATTATAATCTATAATCTTAAATTAACCCACCACAACACTACGCTTTAAATATAGCAGTCATTTTAATTCAAAAATTTATGAACGAAGTGTTTCTAGATAACTTAAGATTGACATGAAAGCGTATAAAATTAAACGCCTTTTCAAAATAATCATCCATTGAGCAGACTTTCTTCAAATTATATTTTTGGTTTACATGAACCATATTTTGTTTTTCGTGTGACGATAGTTTTTTTTATTTCTTTTTACGTTACCGATAATTTTGAATGGGCTTTTGAATCCTAAATTTATAACATTTTGTGTTTATTGATTTCGTGTTGTTAGATGCAGGGTGGTTAATAACTCATGGGCAAAAGCGATAGGGGGCGTTGATTACTTCCACTATGACAGTTCAAATAATCGAAGAAGGGGGGGTTCTAGACGCAATCCTGAACCTGAGGCGCTAAGAGCGTGGCCAAAAGTTGACAGCAACCAATTTTAAAAATGGGTTATTGTGAGAAAATGGTTTGGAGTAGAAATAAAATTCTAGTGCCAATCAGCGTGTTTTAACTCATTTATAAAAAACTTTATTAACCAATGGGCGGGTACAGGATTTATCAACCTCGACACTGAATTGCCCTAAGAAGTACCTACTCAGCGGGCACCTGTGGACCTGAGCCACGGAGGTGAAGTACTGCTACCCACGTCACACATACATTCGCTCGCACAACCACTTTTTACATGGGGTGGCACACAAGGATAGAAAATATCATCAATGCCAAACGGGGATTTGAACTCCAGGCATACGGCTACGGAGTCAAATGCTTAACTACTAGTCCAGTACGTTGACGTTTATAGAAACTGTGACGTCTAATACATCTTTCTAATCTATATCACAAAAAAAGTTTATACTTCGGGCAAAAATGGTCTTTATTTCTGGTTATGGTATTTGAGTACTCTACCTTTGATAAAAATTTTAAATATATCTTTAAATTTTAAATAATTTTTTTTTGAAGTAGTTGAAAATTTTAAAGTAGTTTTAACTAGTAGTTAGTTAAAAAAGTAGTTAAACTAGTAGTTGAACTACTTTAAACTAAAAGTAGTTAAACTACTAGTTAACTACTAGTTGATCAGTAGTTAACTACTAGTTGCAACTAGTTCTAGTTAACTAGTGCCGAACACTACCTAATACCATATCCAGTACAAACATAGCAGGATATTTTATGTCACAAAAAGCTCTTTGTGGAAATTCCGGAGAACGAAACTACTCAAAAAGCACGTCGTGCGATAAGTCCAAGAATTGCCCCATTGAAAGAAGAAGTCTCTACGATGAATTGAAAGAGATTTTACGCACCCGTATATTTCCTTCTCGAGCTATCGGCTCTTCAGTTCAGTTTATAAAGATGAGACCGACAGAAATATTGCACACAGCGGATGAGAAACCCCCTTTATCTCTATTGCAAAGATTCGAACGGTTATCGCTCTTCTATTCAGAGGTTTCGCTACGTGACTCCCAACACACCCATGTTTTGTTTAATAGAATGAAACTTTTCTCCAAAGGGAGTCTTTTCAGGGATTTCCCCTTTTCTTAACCGAAAAAATAATCATCACAGGTAGTGTGACAATTGCGAGTTTAGAAGACACAAATGGTTGAGATTAAGAAAAGTACTAGTGTTTAGTTACTCAGCAATATTTCGATGGCATCAGGAGAATACCTCGTATAATCGCAGTCGGGACAGATGCTGTATTCTAGATTGGCGAGTGTGTGTTTTTGCGCCAAAGGTGCCAATGAGGAATTACAACCAAATTTATTTACGAGTGTCAAGTCATTAACGCCAAAACAAGGGTTAAATCAATTCCACTGGGAACACCAAGTAATCATCCTGTAACCCTAGGAGCAGTGAAGCTTTTGCTTTGATTTCACACCTGCAATTTAACTAAAACTTTTCTTCACATAATAAAAATAACAAAACAGTTCTCTCTTGGTCGTGGGTTAGGGTTCCCAGATAAAATCAAATATCTATTTGTCTACAGTTGTGGGTAGAAAAATATTCTGGATTTTTATTAATCTCATTTTCTGGCGCTATCCACTGGCGTGGTTTGTATACTACCGCGCCAAGCTCTTTGATCCACGAGGTTATCAGGAAAAAGCCAGATGGAACAAAAAATTAGTCTCCTTGTGAGAGATTATAACACCTGCTTTTTTGCTTTAACAGCTCATTAAAATTCACCCTCCACCCGTTTACCGCTAAAATGAAATGGTCTTTGTCCCCCCCAAGGAAACGAATCTCAATCACTTATACTGTATCTGTCTGGATTTTCGATTATACGAGGTTTCCTGACGTCATCGATTTGCTGTTAGTTTAACCATGAGTTTAACACCTAATATCTTTGACCCAAAAATGAGAATATGTACAGTATATTCCTTAAATTGTTTTCTTTTAAAAACTGCATAGGTAAATTTTGTAAAACGATATTTGGAATTAAAAAAGTTACATCAGTACACCAAACATTTAATAGGGTATCTGGCATTTCACTCTAAGAAGTAGTCTTCTCTTTTCTACGAAATAATAGGAACCATCAAACACTGGGTACGTTATGATTCCATACAAAGGCATATACAGCGTGAATTATTTTGTTTTTCTTGAAGCAAGAGTAAATTTCATAAACACTTTTTTAATATTTTAATTGAAACGATTCACATAGGAAAAAATATTATTAAGTATCAAAATTTTGGAAAATGCTTTAAACATATGACGTTTTTCCAACTGCGGATGCCCTCCGATGTAGAGGGCGAAACGTCTGGATATAATGTCCGCAGGCCTATAATCCCCGGAAACTGTTTTAAAAATATTACAATTTATTTCTCCAAAATCATAAACCATTAAATGCTAAAGTAGTGTTTAATAAACATTAATTATTTCCGATGAATGTTTATTTCACAGAATACTAACCACATTATTTTTCTCTTAGAATGCTAAACAATGAATTTGAAAAGAAATATTTTTAACAAATGTATCAGTGCATTTGAATTTTTAAAACGAAATATCTTGAATGCAATCTTCACTACAAATGCATTTAAAAGATGTTTTAACAAACCATCTTCTCAATATTGTAAATGACCGCAATTGCGTATAACCCCAACTGTGATACACCCGAAGGAGCCCTTTCTTTTTTTACCGAGAGAAACAAGGGGGCCTGGAAATCCGACCAAGACCAAAATCGAATGATCAGGAAGAGGAAAGTACTATTTTTCGGTAGCCCCGAGGATATATCTCCCTTCCCTCAAATGCAGAACCCGGATCTAGGCGGAATCCCGAGTTTGAATTTGTCGGTATCTGAGAGAAACAGTCGGGATTTACTTTGTCGGTATATTGGAGTCGTTTCGAAGAGTGAAATAAAGGATTCGGAAGGTTGGGTTTTTCGGCACAGTGATAAAAATCTGCAAAATAGCTCAAGGAATTTCAGTTGGGACAGCATCTCATTTTTGTGTCGTTATAAGGGAAGAAATTGATAGTTAGTAACTGGATTTCAAAAACTTTTTAGTATTCAATATTCATTCTGGAGTATTTTTGTGTGTAAAATACTTACAGATGTCTAAAACATTTGTGGAAACATTTAATTTAGAACTAAGGCTAAATACCGTTTTACAAATACAAATTAAGTCGACCAACTACAGGCAAGCGCCCAACAAGGTTGGTCCGGTCCATTTAACTCAAACCACCCGATTCCCAGTATGTGTCAATTTTATTCTTGAATTCGTTTACACCACTTGAATAATTAAAATTAATCGTTTCTGGTAACCCATTCCATCTAGCCACTACCCTGTTAAAAAAAAATAATTCTTCCTACAATCCCGATTAAAATTAGGTTTTAGGTTTACCGATACCTAAAAAGATTTCATTAAAAAACTATCGGATGTGTTCAAGACGATATATAACACGAATTCATCGGTAACAAGCGGTAAATATCTACATTTTCACAGAGTTTTTAATAATAGTTGTTGCTAAAAAGTCACAAAATAAAAATATACATAAATTGCTCTTGAGCTAAACCCACAAAAATTATAGGTTATTTTATCAATTGTATTTTCAATGATAGTCACACTAATCAACTTCAAAATATTAGATGTACGAGAATTTATTGAGAAAAATGCTTAAAATAACTGTCAAATTAAAGGAGAAAAGTTGAAAATAGCGTTGTCCTGGCACATACTCAATTTTCTTACTAATTGTTGAAGTTGTTGCTATGAATTTAATTCTCACAACAATTCTTTTGGTGTATTAAAAAGTATTAAATAATATTTAAGTCACCGATTTAGAGTTTTTAGCATTAATTATAATTCAGAAATGGGATCAATTTTTGAGTTCCTTTAACATTCAATAAGGAAGCTATGATTAAATTAGTTTAATGAGCAACTGTGAGAAATTTTAATTCAAAATACAGATCACTAAGAAAAAAATTTCATAGAATCGAAAGAGTAAAAAAATATTATTAAAAACACTGTTGTCTCGTGTTTTTATTTAAAAAAACTTTGCGTCAATATTTTTATCTCTCATTTCAAAGAGTTACGAATCCTAAAAAAATATTTTTCTCATCATGTGTTTTTCTAATTTGATGAAAACAATTCGCGTAAAGAAACATTTTTTTTTTATCTAAGAAACAATTTGTTTTTTATCGTATATAAACACGTTCATAAAAAAATGTTAGCCTTCTTTTCTTTTGAAACTTAAAAAACCTAGCTTTGTATAAAAACTGGAACGAATTAATTTTGGTAGCTGATTTTGATTTTCCTCACGCCATGGAAAAAAATGTCATTAAAGTAATAAGGAAGAAGATTAGATTGCACTTTTAAAAAAGTAATTGATGTTTATCTAAAAAAAATGTCACCTGCAGTGACAATACTAAGGAAAATTAATAAATTAAGTGAAACGTAAAAGTGTAAGAAAGGATAGGAATGATTATAGTTAATAAGAATTTACAAATGCATACTAATCTCAAAAATGTTATACATTTTTAAATCATAGACTTTTAATTTCTGATCCTAAAACCATATTGATTTATTTTTTTTAGACGAAATTGTAATTTTATAAAATTTATTATTAAGAGTAAGAAAAAGAGTAAAAAAGATAAAGATGTTAGTCAAATTTGACATTTTAAGTGATGTTTTTTAATAGTGAGATGGCCGAACAAAATCACAAAACATAGACACTTGGATAAAAAATGTCTAAAAAAGGCTTTCTCTGGAAAGACTCGAAGACATAAATTGTTAAATTTATAAAATCTTAAAATTAAACGAAATCTTTCTTTGGATACCAAAGATATACAAATAAGAAAGCCAACCTTTGAAATTACTAAATTACATAAAAGAAAAAGTTAGAGCATTAATCAGAAAGAAATAATAGCTTTCAAGGAATCAATAGCCAAATAAAAATGTTATTAATATTAGTTTGTTATTCCTATTCACGCTCTTAAATTGTTAAACTCTTAAATTGTTTGATAAATAAAGGTTTTTAATGCTTTTTATTAATTTCAATATTCACTTAAATTTAAAATATTTCACTTAACTTCATTTATCTACGATTAATCGAAAATCACTGGCTATATGCCTTGAAGGTTCCAATAAAAAACTTTTATGGACATTTAGGAATTTTCCATAAATTGGAAAATCAAAAAAATTTCGATCATCTCTGAAAAGTTTATTTCTCAACTCATTGGTTCTTTTTTGCTTCTTTTCCCCCATTGCCAGATCAATTTAAACAAATTGCACTTAAGGTTGGAGCTCGAGCTAACGATTTTTCTGTCATTCCATTGCGATTCGAGTATGATGAAGAGGCCCCTGGTGGCGATGAGCAAATTTCATTCTTACTCCTTCGACAAGTACTTTTTTGGAGTTCTTTCGTTTGAACGCCCCTGGAATCAACCCAATCAATAATAACGCTAAAGGACCCTAACCCAAAAGAAAATTAAATTAAATTGTGTTTTGCTGTTAGTTGGTTCACCGAGAAAATATTATAGCGGCGATAAGATCTACATATTGAAGGTATTTTCTAATTAACGTAAAACTGCTGTAAAAAGGCAGGAAGGTGGAAGGCTGTAAAAAACTCATTAATGCCCTGAAGAAAAATTCATTCAGTTAGGAATATAATAAAAAATGCCCGAATAACTATTCCTCTACAACGAAATTTTTTCTCGCAAAATGTGACGTCATATCTGATAAAAAAAACTAGATTACTTCATTCCACTTCACGCGCATACATGCGCAGAGAATATTTTTAACGTCTTTTGTCTGCAAACATATCCATATGTTTTCACACTTTCCATGGATCGTTTTTTAACGTAAACCGGATATGATGTCATATCTTTTCCTGTCTCAATTTTCTCGAAAACTATATTTCTTAAAGATTTAGTTTTGTGTTCATTTTTAAGGTGCCACAAGGAATCCTGCTGTGCAGAGTTTGGGCGGACTTGTTGAAACACCCTGTATAAAGAGAGTTTTCTCTAATAACTAATGTAAAATCGAAATTGAAGAATTATTTTGTAAAAGTTAAATTAATCATCAACCATTTGTTATAACGTCTACGTTTTAAAAATTTATTTCTCTACGGGCTGCTCAAATGTTACATAAGCATCTACAGGGGTTGACGTTTGCTTATTTTTACGGAGAAGGATGTATAGTGTTTTCAGGTGACGTCACAACCGGTTATTTTCTTTTAACTGTGTACCTCCTGTAGGGCTTTTAACTGTTGCTAAGGCCGTTGTTTATCTGTTCCTAAGGCGTTTTTTAGGTATGGGATCACGTGATTGCAAATGCTCCAATAGAAGAATTCCATGGCCAGTCATTTTCTGTAACTGTTAACCTCTGTAGGGCAAAAAACTGTAACTCTTCTGTTGCTAAGGCCGTTGTTAGGTCCGAGTCATGTGATTGAAAATGCTCTATATGAGTATTATGCTACATAAAATATAAAATACACTTTATTTTCGAAAATATCTCGTAACGAATTTGATCTCGTGAAAGAATTTGATTGGTGAATATTTTTCTTTATTTTATTTTCTCTTGATCCTTTTAGAGTATTTTCCACTCAACCATTGCAAGTTAGCTTAGTAAAATACCTGTAGTTCCATCTACTGGCATTCTTAAAACTTGTATTTAAAAGTTTGTCATTAAAATGTGGGTAGGAAAGTCCTCATAAATGTTTCAACACGCAGTTATGGTAAGAAAGGGTGTAAAAATCATTGCAAAAAATGTGATATAATTTGTTGTTATTACAAATGGCAAAAACTGGAATTTAATCCATAAACTTCAGACTACTCTCAGAAACACTAAAATACAATTACATTCAAAATACAAAAACATTTTAAAATTTCGTCATCCCTTATTTTGCTCTAAACTGGCTAGCGAGTCCATGAGGGACATCCTTAGGGATAGTCGTTGGTGGCCATTGGCCGCTAGGGCCTATCAGGGGCACCGAGCCATCGAGGCAAACAGCCTCGGATGCTCGTAGTAAGAAGTAAACACAAAGAACAGAACAATAAGTAACTAACGTAATTAACTTTACAATTAGTTGTAAATGTCCCCTAAATAGAAGAACTTGAATGCGATTTCAAAAGATTCTACTGGGAAAAATGATTCGAAGGAAACCTTATTTTCCAGCTAACATAACAAACACAAATAACTTTTAAACCAAGAAATTCCAAACAAACTCGTTCATTGCTTTCTTTCAACACAAGAGCTCGTGAGAAAAGATTTTTAATCATGACTTCGTAAAAATAAAGCCCCAAGAAATATTTTCGGCTTCAGGAGTTAACGATGCGTTGCAAACATTTATTACGTACAAACAAACCGACGAAGGAAAAAAAATCGCCCACTTTCTCCATCCGCCATCAAAGGGGGCGGAGAAATGACGAATGAGAACCGAGATTTTATTGCAAACTCTCGAGCGCGTTGATTCGAGTCATCGTTTGCCGAAATTAATCGTCTGAGGGTGACACCTTTTTGTGTTCGACCCACCCCGGGCTGAAAAATGATCCCTTTTGTCTTATTCACTTGTGTGTGTCTTCCATTGTTTCGAGCTGGTTTTTAAACCGATGCAGTTGACAGTTATTCCATCATACATCATGTATGTCCAAGGGGGAAAAAATCGGATCTTTGATATAAAGCAGGGTTCAAGATTTGTGCAACTCGGTTTGATAAGATTTGAATTTTAGGAAAGCATAACTAATTCTTTGCTTCGTTTTTTTATCAAGCAAACATTCGTCAACAAACAAATGAAACAGTGAAACTAAAACTTTAAACTAATTAACTTAAATAGTTCATTAAGAACAAATACTTTTGTTAACCTTTTAAACGCCGCAATTCAAATTTCAAAATAAAGGTCCTGATTTTTGGCTTAAATGGCTTGTTTCATCATTACTAAAACCAATCTTGACATTTTTTGGCAGAAAAAAAATCCTTAGTAGGATTTTGAGGATGTTCCCATTTGGGAACATCGGCGTTTGGAGTGAAGTTTTAGGGGGATTTCCAAAAGGCACATATTTCAAAATTAATTCAAGTAAAACTACTGAAATAGGTTTCTACTCAATAATTTTGAACATTTTTATGATATTGGACTGTTTCTTCATGTTTAATTCCCATGGTTGGACGATTGGGTAAAATTTTATAGATTTTCATAAGAAAAAATTTACAAATTTATTACATGCGTGACACTTTTCCGTACATTTTTACTGCCACAATGGGAAATTTTTCGGTATAAAAAATACGAAAGAATGTTTCCATGCGTTTCAAAGCTAAACAGTTATCTTTCTGCGTGAAAAATAATTTTAATTACTGTTCTATCCCGATATCTAGCATGAAATCCATGAATTGCATTCAAATTTAATTAGCTTTCAAAAGTGGTAATCATAACTATCTCTATTGATTTGTTAAAGCTGCGTTTCTCATCAAAGATTCCAAACTAAACAACATATCTCTTACATCCAACTTACGTTAGAAGAGTGTTTTAAGATGTTCACACTTTTCATTATTTTCAATATTCTTCAAATTTATACCTAAATTTTTTATGTAAAAAAGAGCACTTGAACAAAATAAGTACCCAAGTCCTCAGAAGTACTCCAAATATGCCCTTTGCATAACCCCTAATAATAATTACTGAAAATTAATCACTCAGAGAGTCGGAAAAATAAAAAAAGTAGGAGTCTGCTATTTGATTTGGCATTTATTCCTCCATAAATCAGGTGAAAAAAATTAAAAATATAGATTTAGAAATTTAAAACATTCATGATTAACCTGTTTAGATCCTTTGACATAGAAAAGGTTAAAAAAAATTAAAGAAAATACGAAAGAGTTTCAATTTTTACTTGCTATAAAAATCCCCCCAAAATCTATACCCCAAACGCCGATGTTCCCATTTGGGAACATATACGTTGAATTGGTAATTACTCTCCAAAATTGGAATATGGAGCTATTCGGCCAAGCCAATTGAAAAGATTTGTACTTAAGCTACCTAAACACAGCATAATTATTTAAAACTAAATTTATTTAAATTTATCATAAATTGAAACTTGTGCAACTTTTGGAAGAGCCGAAAATCTGTTATTTTGATATAAATTCCACAAAAAGGATTAAATTGCATGTGAAAAACTTTTGCATGTAAAATAACTTCATATCTTTGAGTTTCTTACTACCAAGTATCAAATTCCTGCATGAAAAATTAAGTGGTGAAAAAATTCCCTAAAGTGATGTTCCCATTTGGGAACATCGGCAGGTAAAAGGTTAAAACTGCTAATATTTTCAAAGAATTTGAAGGTATTTTAACTGGTTTTGAAAATCTATTAAATTCATGATATATGAGAATAAGTATCAAATTCTAACCTCACTACTTGTTGCTGCTTTGTGTTTTGGGTTCGGCCACCAATAGTGTTTTTTAGCGTGAAAGTAGCTTTGCATTGCCATACCGTTCATCCAATTAGGCACTATATTATGGACAAAACCCTTCTGCTGCAGTTCGTAAACTTTTTTAAGCTTTATACTTCTCAAGCAACGCTGGTCTAGCGTGTAGTGCTAGTTTAAAATAATTATCAGATTAATTAACTACATTAAATTACCTCATTTAAATCATTGTGCCAACTTAAGAGAAGGAAACTATTCCAAATTCATCTCGTGTCTTATAAGGCAGGGCGCGAAATTTCCGCTCGCCAACTCGCTATTGGCAACCAAAAATTTAAGGCTGGCGAGAAAGTTCTTTTCCCCGAAAAAAATGTTGAGTTTAAAATAAAAAATGTGCCGACGTACTGGCCTAGTGGTTAGAGTATCTGACTGCGAAACCGTACGTCTGGGGTTCGAATCCCCGTTTGGCATGGATGTCAGTTTCTGTTCTTATGTGTCTGAGGAATGAATGTGGCCCCCCCTGTAAAAAGGGGATGTGCCTGTGTGAATGTATGTGTGGCGTGGGCAACAGTGCTTCACCTCCGTGGCCTCGGTCCACAGGTGCCCACTGGGTAACGCAAAGTACTGCTTCGGCATGACATGGGTTAATGGACTTAAGTTACAGCTGTAACGGTTCAAAGTTACCTGCCATTAAAAAAAAAATGTCCAAATCAAGGAACCTTAATCGAGCGGCTCTTGTTGTATAATGAAAGTCTTGCATTGTGTAAAGTTTGTCAGGAAGTGCCATCCAGTAATGTGGACATAAAGTGGATTAATGGTTTTTCCGGACCTTTTAAAAAGGAAACGTTTTCTTGCCATAATCAAAGCAAAATCCACTGTGAAAATTTTGCCATTGTAAAGGCAGAAAAGCGCAGACTGAGACACTGGAGGATTTGGTCAGAATTTCCATTAATGGACCTTCTCTAAAAGATTTTGACCCAACAGCTGATATCGACAAGTGGTATTTTAGTGCTGGAAGGCAGCGATACACAAACATAAGGGGATAAAACTAACAGAAACTTTTCATAGATGGCTATAAGGGGGTATGTAACAACTAAGTTCTGTTCAACTTCTTTTATTATTTTTTGCAGTGTATTTTAATTTTACATTCTTTTTTAAAGTTTCACTTTCCATAATGTTTCTACAAACACTATTTTTTAAAACAAAAATATGAATCCAAAGTAGTGGCGAGTAAAAAATTTTAGCCTGGCTAGTACCTTTAGAGCTGAAATTTCATGCCCTGTTATAAGGGATGTTTTTATTTGAGCAATGGATGAAATTTGACACATACCGGGGTAAAGAATTTTGTATTTTTCTTTAAGGGATAAATGTCGAATTGGATGTTATCTTTAAGGGTTTGGTGTAAATTTCTTTTGATAGTCTAAAAAAATAGCTGAAAATGCTTGAAAGAATAGCTTTTAGGTCCCAATAACTGATATTCAATTTCTCGGTAAGTTCACTAATAAGTGTACAAAATAACATTAGTTGAATAAGAATTCCGTAGAGACTAGTGAAAAAGTTCGAGCAGCATTCGAAAAGCATTCGAGAGTTCAATATACGATTCAATATAACCGGGTTCGACTGTATAACATGTATTTGATTTATAATTTACTAAGAATGTAAAACAACAGTTGAATATAAGTTTAAAAAGAACAAACGAAAAATATATATGCACATGAATTTATTAAAAGCCATACGGCGTTTCGGGGATTCCTTGGATCCCCTTTGTCAATGGTACATGACAACAAGCAAACACAGTTTATATAAAAAAGCAAAAGACGAAACAAGCGATGCCACAGGGCAAAAGAGAAAAATGTACATAGAAGGCCACCGACAAATTACCAAAATATCACCAAAATGCAACATCAAAAACAAAATGAAAATTATTCACTCCAAATCGGGGAAAGAAAAGGGGTACTTGTTAAATCATTAACTAAAAGATTTGCAAATTTATTTATTAGAAAGCCTTCGAAAAAATCAAGATCAAGGGCTGAATTACAAGTTTTTATGATTCCGGCAGAAGAAAAATCAAAACTATGGTCATTGTCCCAAACGTGTCTAGCTATGGAAGACTTATAAAATTCCTGTTTTTTAATATAATTAGCATGCTCTTTCAGCCTAAATTTTAGTGCACGTCTTGTCTGTCCAATATAGGATAAACCACAACTGCAAAAAATCCTGTAAATACCCCATTTGTTGCCCGTATCAATAGGGTCTTTAAGATTAGAAAAAGAAATTTTGTTGATTGGAGATAAAACTACCGAAAAGTCAAATTTTTTCAGAATATAAGAAATTTTAAAAGTAATTTTTGGAAAAAAGGGTAAAACAATTAAGTTTGTTAATTCCTGTTTAGTTTTTTCATTGTTACGTTTTTTCACAAATTTGCCAAAAATGCAATCTATCAAAGTGTGGCAGAATCCGCGATCAATGGCCACAGCCTTGATATAATTAATCTCAGTTTCCAAAAACTCACTATTGCTGCAAATACTGATGGCACGAAAAACTAAGGTATTGAAAGCAGCTAACTTTTGATTATAAGGGTGACATGATTTAAAATGAGGGGGTAAGGAAACAGCAAAAGGTTTACGGTATACAGTTGTTAGAAAATCCAAATCCGTGCGAATAACAAGAACATCCAAAAAAGGTAGTTGCTGATTAATTTCAACTTCAAAAGTAAATTGTATGCAAGGGTCAATAGAATTAATGAGGGAAAGAACAATATCGACATTCTGATCAGCACTTAAGAGAACAAAAGAATCATCAACATATCTGACATAAAAAGGAAATTGTATGAGGTTAAACAATTTTACTTCAAAATAATGCATGTATAAATCGGCTAAAATTGGACTAAGGGGGTTTCCCATGGCTAAGCCATCAGACATGTAATAATAATTATTATTGAAAACAAAAGTACTCTGTTTTAGACAGGTCTTGGTGAGACAAATTAATTCATTAATTTCAAATTGAGAAAAGTGATGTTCAAGTAATCTAGTTTCTAAACACTGCAAAGAACCCTTAATGGGAACATTAGTAAACAAGGACTTTACGTCAAAAGAAACCATGGTGTGGCTGTCAGGGGAAATACCGCGAAGTTTAGAAACAAATTCAAGAGAGTTTTTGGTTGTAAAAGAATTACTCACGGACAAAGGAGAAAATATTCCAACTAAGTATTTTGCTAATTTATAAGAAGCAGTGCCAATATATTTTTCTTTTGACGTAAAGTCCTTGTTTACTAATGTTCCCATTTAGGGTCAATTCCCATGGGTTGCGTATTAAAATTCGTCGGCGAAAAACGCTTCCCTACTTTCCCTACATTTTCTGAGGAAGAGCAATCCTTTCTTTTAAAACTAGATTCACATGATCACATGTCATAAAGAGTCCAATCATATGCCTAGAAGAAAAAACGCAGCGCTCAAAATTCGCACGACTTTTTTCTTAGATTTAATTTAAGAAATTTGGGAAATTCGCTTGCGGTTTTAGTCACATGATTTCCTCCAACCAATAAGAAAGCCCTTATAAAACAAAACAGCATCCATTTTATTTTGATGGTTCAAAGCAGATCATAATCGTCTATATCCCCGAATTTAAATTGTGCATCCTAAAATGGAAACTAATTAAGATGAGTTAACCACTCACAAAGTTAATAAAATTATAAAAGAAGCATCTTTGTTAGAATGAGCGGCTTCTAGATTGCAGGAATATTTAAAAAAAACACACGGCATGGGAAGTAGGCAGGAATTCAGGAGGCAAGCGGTGAGTTAAATGTCTTAAAATGGTACATTTAAATTCGTAAAGAGAACTTTAATTCGAAATAATTTTTCATTATGCTTTTCTGAATTGTTAGACTCCATACAGATGTACAAAATATACAAATAAAACTTATGTAGAACCATAATTGTAATTTAAATTAATACTTGATAGCTCATTGGTATAACTATTTCTTCCCATGCCGTCTGTATTCTGCATATTTTTGTATTTTTCTTAGTAAGTTGTCTTTTTCTATTATGATCCAAATCAGAAATAGCCCCAATTAATTCGAATGTTTGGAGATCTACTGTATTTTAATACAAATACATTACTTATCATGATTTGGATAGATACAGTGAAACTAATATTTTCATCAGAACATGTGAGGGAATAGAAAAAAAAAGAGTCAATAGTCATGTACAATCAGAATTTAATTAATTCAGAGAAAATTATTTTTATTTAATGTTCTTAAACCAGCTTAAAATAACTTGTTTCATTTTTTACAACAGCTTATGTACATATGAAACTACATTTCCACTTCGGAGCTTCTCGATGTCTTGTTATGAAAAATTTTAGCAGTGATGCTTTAAATTGATTTAATTTTAATGGATGCTACTAATTTTATGAAAAATGCATGCTTATAAAACTTAATAAAGTTGTTTAAAGTTGCTGTAAGTTTTGGCGCCAATACGATAGTAGGCAAAAGTCAGTGACCTCTAGTGAGCGTAATCAGAAACAAAGCGGGCAAAAAAGCTAGGGAAAAAGATCCTTCAAAATTCGCGACGAGTAAATTCGCTTGCGTATTTTCAAAAAACGCAACCCATGGGAATTGGGCTTAAGGGTTCTTCGCATTGTTTAGAAACTAGATTACTTGAACATCACTTTTCTCAATTTGAAATTAATGAATTAATTTGTCTCAATATTGGCACTGCTTCTTATAAATTAGCAAAATACTTAGTTGGAATATTTTCTCCTTTGTCCGTGAGTAATTCTTTTACAACCAAAAACTCTCTTGAATTTGTTTCTAAACTTCGCGGTATTTCCCCTGACAGCCACACCATGGTTTCTTTTGACGTAAAGTCCTTGTTTACTAATGTTCCCATTAAGGGTTCTTTGCAGTGTTTAGAAACTAGATTACTTGAACATCACTTTTCTCAATTTGAAATTAATGAATTAATTTGTCTCACCAAGACCTGTCTAAAACAGAGTACTTTTGTTTTCAATAATAATTATTATTACATGTCTGATGGCTTAGCCATGGGAAACCCCCTTAGTCCAATTTTAACCGATTTATACATGCATTATTTTGAAGTAAAATTGTTTAACCTCATACAATTTCCTTTTTATGTCAGATATGTTGATGATTCTTTTGTTCTCTTAAGTGCTGATCAGAATGTCGATATTGTTCTTTCCCTCATTAATTCTATTGACCCTTGCATACAATTTACTTTTGAAGTTGAAATTAATCAGCAACTACCTTTTTTGGATGTTCTTGTTATTCGCACTGATTTGGATTTTCTAACAACTGTATACCGTAAACCTTTTGCTGTTTCCTTACCCCCTCATTTTAAATCATGTCACCCTTATAATCAAAAGTTAGCTGCTTTCAATACCTTAGTTTTTCGTGCCATCAGTATTTGCAGCAATAGTGAGTTTTTGGAAACTGAGATTAATTATATCAAGGCTGTGGCCATTGATCGCGGATTCTGCCACACTTTGATAGATTGCATTTTTGGCAAATTTGTGAAAAAACGTAACAATGAAAAAACTAAACAGGAATTAACAAACTTAATTGTTTTACCCTTTTTTCCAAAAATTACTTTTAAAATTTCTTATATTCTGAAAAGAATTTGACTTTTCGGTAGTTTTATCTCCAATCAACAAAATTTCTTTTTCTAATCTTAAAGACCCTATTGATACGGGCAACAAATGGGGTATTTACAGGATTTTTTGCAGTTGTGGTTTATCCTATATTGGACAGACAAGACGTGCACTAAAATTTAGGCTGAAAGAGCATGCTAATTATATTAAAAAACAGGAATTTTATAAGTCTTCCATAGCTAGACACGTTTGGGACAATGACCATAGTTTTGATTTTTCTTCTGCCGGAATCATAAAAACTTGTAATTCAGCCCTTGATCTTGATTTTTTCGAAGGCTTTCTAATAAATAAATTTGCAAATCTTTTAGTTAATGATTTAACAAGTACCCCTTTTCTTTCCCCGATTTGGAGTGAATAATTTTCATTTTGTTTTTGATGTTGCATTTTGGTGATATTTTGGTAATTTGTCGGTGGCCTTCTATGTACATTTTTCTCTTTTGCCCTGTGGCATCGCTTGTTTCGTCTTTTGCTTTTTTATATAAACTGTGTTTGCTTGTTGTCATGTACCATTGACAAAGGGGATCCAAGGAATCCCCAAAACGCCGTATGGCTTTTAATAAATTCATGTGCATATATATTTTTCGTTTGTTCTTTTTAAACTTATAAGTTTTTGCACAGACTGTGGCCCTTTCGTCAACAGTTGAATAGCTTTATATTATTTTTAAACATGAACCCAAAGACGCGTAAACTGAAAAGTTATTTTTCAATTGTAATATCTTAAAACTTAAAGAATATATTTCCGTTTATCTTAAACTCGGTGGATGTTATTTTAACAAGAATAATAAGTTATATTCATGTTCTGTTAAACATAACGATAATGAGACCTTTAAGATTTAGAATTTCAACACAACAGTTCACTAGTCATTAAAAAACTGTAACCAAACCAATGGTAGAATGGTGGAGAAAATTGTTAGCTTTGCAGTTTTCGACTCGTTAGCCACCTATTCAATAAGAAAGTAGCAAAATACTAGTCATTCTAAACCCAACCACTGCTTTAACGGGAAAAGGAAATGATTTCTCTTTTTCTGCTAGTTAAAAAAAACACTATTTATTCCACGGATTCATTAAATCCAACAAATAACAAATGATTCCCCGAAGACTTCTTTCCTTATTTAATTGAGGAACACTATTTGAAAGCTTTTTTTTTTTTAAATGGAAGTCTGGATAACTCGCAGGGTTTTATTTATTTCCAACGTTTTCAAGTTTTTCTCGAAGGGCGTCAAATTACTCCCATTTCCCCTTTTCGAAGATGTTTCCCTCTCAGAAGTTCGAATTGATAAGTTCGAAACGCCGAAAAAGTATTAAGCGAAATTTCTCGGCCATTTCGATTTTGTGTTCGCAAATAAATGAACTGGAGTCGCTTTGCTAGTTGAAGTTTAATTAGAATCTTGTGTATGCACTTTTGGGAACATATTTTTGCAGAAGGAAAATTACCAGAAGCTCGACTGAAATAATTTTTAAAATTGGAAAAAGAAGAGGGCATATTGAAAAGAAATGACCCAATGGGTATTAAAGAGACGTTCTTTGATATTCTTTTCAGGGGGTTTAAAAGCTTTTTTCCGTGAAAGATGTTTTACGTTGAAATTTGTTGTGTTCAACAAATTGAAAAAACATTTTGACGAAAAACGTTAAAACGTGTTTTAAAGAAGGCAACAAACTTCAGCAATGTAAATTTTCGTTAGATGTTTCAAATTTAATTATTATTTTCAACAAATTTTCTAGGCTAGAAATTATTTTCGTATTAAAATAAAACTTCCAGAATAAGTATTAAGAAATTACACCATATTAGATCATCACTGTAAAAAGTGTGCGTTAAAGCTTCATAACAAAATACCTGTTAACATTTTTTAAAATTAACATTTTAGCGGATATTATCAGATCTAGGACTTGGTTCATTATTGCACTGAAATTTTACATAGTTGTTGCATGTTATAGAGTTGTTAACTCAAAAATTACAAAAAGTGGACTTGGTCTACTTTAATTCTGAGCCCTCCATATATCAAACATTTTTTGTATTTTTAAATTTTTTTGAGTCATAAAGAGCCTTTTTTGCCATTAGTTAATGTAATTTATAATTAAAATTAACCCACAAACATAAACTACTTGTTTGTGGGTCGTATGAGAGTTAATTAAAGAATCAAAGATCCTACTGCATCAAATACACGACCCAAGAGTAATGAATTGGTTCTCCTTACCAATAAAACAAGAGTTTTCTAACCGATGATCACAATCCACATCCAATTAACTAGTTCTTACAGGTATCCAACCAAATACTACATAGTAAACAATAGGGTCATCTCACTCGGGTAAAGAAAATGTTCTATTTACCCAAGTTTCTAAACCACGAAGAAACAACACTCGCTTGGTAATTTTTCGCACATTTCGGTGTGGTCCATCCAGCTCAGAAACGTTCCAAAATTAGAACCAGCGCGATAACCTTCCCGGGAGCACCCCCTAAATCAAGTCGTGTTTTCAGAGAGGAAGTTGCCAAAAGCCAATGAATTTATCGAAAACTCTCGCATCTGGTGTTTTTCCATTATTTCTCCCTCGTTGCCATCCGAGAGAGAAGGAAATTAAGCCGAAATTGCGTCTTTTTGTTCGAAACGGAATCTTCGAAAGGAGTGAGTGGGTGTTTTTAATTCTCTTCTCCAGAGATGCATCTTACGCGACGAAATGCGATTTTTTGGTTTTTAACTGTGAGTGGTAATAGGAATGCATCTGATGCAACTAGTGTTTCTTGAATGCTTTTGAATTAAATTCGCGAGTCATGTTCTTACACAAGGTGGATTTTGGTGATGAAACAGATTTAAATTTCTTAATTGTGTTAAAAGAGAATGAATTTCATCAATACTTATAACTCGTGTGTAGGGCAATTGTAGTAAAAATAATTATGTTGGTGTTTTAATTCCTACTGTCTTTTCACATTTCAACATCTCTATATTCTAAAAAAAGTTTTTGGTGAACGGTTTCCAGGTAAAATCTTTTTAATTACTGATCCGTGTAACACATTTTTGGTATCAAACTGTTTGGATTCTTATGAGGATATGCAAATAGCCATTGGAATTTGCACAAAAAAAAAAAAAATCAAAATTTTAAAATATTTCCATTTTTTTAGATTTCGGATAAGGTTGCAGTTACAAAGCCAGTACTGTCAAAAAAGTGTTTTCCAAATTAAATTAACCGCGATCACATTAAGCGGAGTCGACCGTACTACTAAGACATAGATAAAAGTGAACTGGAATAAACTACTTAAAAGATATTATGGCTTTTGATACTCCAATCACAATAACATTAAAAAACATTAGTCTCATACAAATATTTCATTTACATAAAGCAATATATTATCAGTGTTGATGAACATAACAGAAATCACAAGAAAGTTGGAAGTTTCACAGTGAATTTAAAATAGAAAGTTGGAAGCTTCACAGTTAATTTAAAAAAAGTAACAGGAGCAAGTCAGCGTGAAATTGAATAAAGTACTATTTAATAATAACGAATAGCAAATTTTTAATAAAATACCATTATTAGTTAAAATATTTAGTTTTATCCTAAAGATGTTCAAGTTTAAGAAAATAATTTGAGAGGAAATGATTTAAATATCATTAGACTTTATTACTATCACACTGTTCCGATTTTCAATAGATCTACATATTTTAGGATTTCTTCAAGATGTGTGAAATATTACTTTAAGCAATGCAAATTCAGACAGTTAAAAAAACTTCCAGTTCATAGATCATTGCATTCAGCTCCCTTGGTTTGTGAAAGGAAAAAATTCCACCAAGACGTGGATCATTACTAATCCAGAATCCGAATCTTTTCTTCCAGAGGACCCTTTTATCTTATCCCGAGAGACAGAATGGGGACAATCCATACCTTAAGAATAAATTAGAATCCATTCGTATTGGGGAGATCTGCCTGAATAGGAGGACGTTTTAACAAATATATCATGACTCTTTTAAGGTATAAGTTAACACTCTCAAAATTACTTTAGTTTTAAATTTTAAACAGTAAAAATTAAAACCTTTATCTAGATGAGAAAAAGTATTAGTTTTAAAACGAAGTTTTTCATATTTTAGAATAAAATTATGTTTTACATCTGCAGTCAAAGATGTGCTGATCTTTGCGGGTAAAAAGGAAAATTTAAACTTTTGCAAATAGTTTTGATAATACTACTTTTACAATATCTGTCTGGAAAGTAATGAGAAAGATGCCAAAAGCATTGTTTCCTAAGCAATTTACAAAAAAAGTAAAAAGTTTCGAGATAGTATCGAGGCGTATCAATATCCTTGTTCCAGCGATTTTACCTTGTATAAATGTGGGGTATGTTTGATATCCATCCACGTTTCGTAAAAGTTCTCCATTTCCATAACTGTGGAAACTTTGATTTCATGTTCTAACAAACCAAAACTGTCTTCGTTCCCCTGTACTGTTTGTAATCCAACTCGAAAAGGACAACATTTGGACCACTGTGACACTGTGTAGCCATGACATAATTTTTTAGAGCAATAATCTGCCGGATTGGATACAAGAATTTCATGGTATCAGAATCGCTAATTTCTGAACAGACCTTGTATAGCAGAAGGGTAAATTTTCAGGAAAATGTACTTTTGAAACCTCAAGTAAGTGTATGAAAACTTTTGTTACAAATATTTATTATTTATTTTCAAGCATTTTCATGGTAAGGCAATTGTTTTTGTTCAGACGAAGCGGTTTAAATGGAAAAAAGCAGGAAAGTTACTATCCTAAACTAAGTGTTTTATATTATCTAAGTTGACTTTTTTTACACACCTTTTAAAAGACTATTCTAAAGTAATCAAAATAATAATTCTTTCTTATTTAATCACTTCATATTTCCAAATTCAAAATGTTGGTCATTAGTATTTTATAACTAGTATTATGTTCAAGGTTTAAATAAAATATCCTTCCAAACCAGAAACCCCTCAAAACCCTCACAAAGAAACCTTTCAAACGACACAAATCTAGGACAAGCCAGATACCTCAGGAGAACAAATTAGGGACGACGGAATCCATAAAGCACAAATGAGCTACTTTAAATAGAAAACTAAACTACAAAAACTATCCGCAACAAAAGAATCGAAACTTTGAAAAATCGATTCTCTACGGGAGAGCAGACTCGATTATGAAAGAATATAAAAGACGATGAACTAGGTGAGATATTTTTTTTTTGTGGATTTTATTTTCCTTTATATCTTTGGTCAGAATGAAGAAAATAGTTTCTATCATCTGCATTTTACTTAAAACTAGGTCTTTAAAGGGATTAGGACCAATACTAGTCATCTATATCTATAAAAGCCAAATACCACTGACTGACTGACTGACTCACTGACTCACTGACTCACTGGTAAGTGACAAACACTCAACACGGAATCTCTGAAACTACTGGACCCAGAGGCTTGAAATTTGACAGAGACCTTCCTCTCAGCTATGCGACGCGCACTAAGAACGGATTTAAAAATCGAACGACTCCTTCCCTGTTTTTCGGCGCTTTTTCTACTCCGTTTTTCCCATTGAAATAGCATTATGCATTGTTGAAATGCGTAAATTGCAGTAGGTTTATTTCTCTCTTGAGGTTTCGTCTGGCCTCATGTGATAAAATATAATTTCATAATTTATAACAAATTAAGACGAAAAACACATCGTAAATTTCTATTTCAAAATTATAACAATTTTCAGGAAACATATAAATTCAAATAATTAATTTTGAAACAACATTTTCCTTTATTTGTAATTTTAATTTTTTTCTAAAATAAATATATTTATGGAAAGGCTAAAATAAATGGTTTCTATGGAAACAGAGCTGAAATTATTTCATTGTTTCATGGGGCAGGGTTTACTAGACTTATACATTCACTAAATTTTTATTGTTAAGTACTAGAAAACCGTTTTTACTAAGAAGTTGGCTATCATGATAAAAGGAAAATGAGATTTATCAAGCATTTTATTATTTTGATAAAAATGTTTTTATTTTTGGAGATGTAGGATCATACAAATAAAAATGGATTCTTTATCATTTTTGAATATAAATTAAATTAGGTATAGTTAAATATTTTGCTTTGGCGGCGGGCGTTTTTGACTGAATTAATTACACATAGGGATTATTTTTTGATTAAATTAATATCATTTTTGGAAAACGATAGAAACTTCATATGCGGTTTGTAACATCCTGTAGAAAATTATTCCCAAGGGGCTCAAAGAGGGATGTGATTTTTACTTCCTAAGTTTTTATCAAGTGATTTATAAAAACCGAAGCGTAATTTTTGAAAAGGACATCGGAAATACTTCATAGAAATTTTGTTTAAGATTTTAAACTATAAATTTCAAAAGACTGATGATTTCAATTGGATTGTTCTTTTACAGCCACAGTAAAATGCGGGACGGGATACGTTAGGGTATATTTTCGCAGTAAGAAACCGGGATGAAAAAGACGACGGGGACGACGGGATGATACGTGATTGCTAACCAGGAAAAGAAAAACCATATAACTCAATAAACCTGATGATTTAAATTTGATTGTTCTTTAACAGCCAAAGTTAAAAGCGGGGCGGGATGAGTTAGGGTATATTTTCAAAGTAAGGAACCGGGAAGAAACACAGGACGGGGGTGACGGGATGATAAGTGACTGCTAATCCAGAAAAAGAAAAGACATATAACTTGATAAACCTGATGATATCAATTTGATTGTTCCTTACAGCGAAGGTAACAGCCAAATTTAAATGCGGGACGGGATGAGTTAGGGTATATTTTTACAGTTAAGAACTGGGATGAAAAAGACGACGGGGACGACGGGATGATAAGTTCCAGAAAAAGAAATCCAGAAAAAGAAAAGACATAACTTGAAAAACTTTTTAAAATATTTATGAATTAACTCAACCCGTGCAAGGCCGGGTAAGTCAGCTAGTCTATATCTATAAAAGCGAAATACCACTGACTGACTGACTGACTGACTGACTGACTCACTGACTCACTGGTAAGTGACAAACACTCAACACGAAATCTCCGAAACTACTGAACCCAGAGCTTTGAAATTTGACAGAGACGTTCCTCTCAGCTATGCGACGCGCACTAAGAAACGATTTTAAAATCCAACGACTCCTTCCCTGTTTTTCGGCGCTTTTTCGACTCCGTTTTTCCCATTGAAATAACATTGTGCATTGTTGAAATGCATAAATTGCAGTAGGTTTATTTCTCTCTTGAGTTTTCGCCTGGCCTCATTTGTTAAAATATAATTTCAAAAATTTCATAATTTATAACAAATTAAGACGAAAAACAGTGTAAATTTCTGTTTCAAAATTATAACACTTTTCAGGAAACATATAAATTCAAATAATTAATTTTGAAACAACATTTTCCTTTATTTGTAATTTTAATTTTTTTCTAAAATAAATATATTTATGGAAAGGCTAAAATAAATGGTTTCCATGGAAACAGAGCTGAAATTATTTCATTGTTTCATGGGGCATGGTTTACTAGACTTGTTTTTATTAAGAAGTTGGCTATCATGATAAAAGGAAAATGAGATTTATAAAGCATTTAATTATTTTGATACAAATGTTTTTACTTTAGGAGATGTATAGGATCATACAAATAAAAATGGATTCTTTATCCTTTTTGAATATAAAATAAATTAGGTATAGTTAAATATTTTGCTTTGGCGGCGGGAGTTGTTGACTGAATTACACATAGGGATTATTTTTTTTTTGATTAAATTAATATCATTTTTGGAAAACGATAGAAACTTCATATACGGTTTGTAACGGTCGTGGCTAGTTCACAGGGCTGGAAGTATGGTGACGTCAGAAGAGGTGTGGCCAAAAGAAAGCCACTTCGACATTCAGTCAACAGTCACTTCAGCATCAGTAGACATCTACGCGCATGCTCGCGGTCTTAAAATTAAAAAGTATTAACGCCACCGCAGCTATTTTGAAAGTGTTTTGATTTTAAATAAGGTGTTTTATTTTACAGATAAAGTGTTATTTAGATTTATTTATTTTACAGATAAAATTTTAAATAAAGTAAAATTTATTAAAAACTTACTTTTTCCTAAATTTGAATTCATTTCAAAGTTTAAAATTGCAAAACTTGTCCTATTCAATTTGCTACTTGGAAAATATTATCTGAACATATTTGAAATGCATCAAAAGCTTTATGAGAGTGAATTTTAATGTAAAAGATTTTGAAAAGTTTAAATTTTTTCCATCTGACCAAAAAATATATTTTTATTAAGTCAAGTTATTATTTTAATACTGTAAAAAGTTTACGATAAGACCTAACCTGCTTATGATCATTCAGGTTCTCAAAAGTAGATAGCGGTACATTCATAACAGTATCTCAAATCCCAGCTTCAAGCATATTTGATTTTTGTTTCCACATACAAAGATTCCCATTGAGTTACACCTTCAGAAATAGTAGCAATAGTCTCCTCAAATATGTGAAAAATAGTCTCCACAATTATTAACACCCTAATTATAATTTGATACTGTTATAATCTCAACACTTTATGTGCTCATTACAATGAGCACATAAAGTGTTGAGATTAAAATAAGAAACATAGCTCTTTAAAAAAGGTTTTAAAATAAATAGCATCTGTTATAAATTAATGAAACATTCAATGACTATATTTTGAACTATAAATTAGTTGTAGAAATTCTAATAGCTATTTTTATTACATTGTGGTACTTTCCTAAACTAAACAAGTGGGAAAAAATGTAAGCCTTTTAATTAGCAATACCCTTTAGTAGCTGCATATTTTAGAATAGAATAATGCAAATGAAAGTTTAATTACTCTTACAGTATAAATATTTTTATTAATACTCAGACTTGCATGGTATTAAGTTTTCATTAAAAATAAAATATATTCCATACTCAACGATGAAACTATTCCACAGTTCCTCAACTTGTGTTACATTTTCTTAAAATGATATATGTTTGATGATAATATTTTGATGATTGTATAAGATACTTTTCAGTCATCATATAACCATGTAATTCACATCATAAACTTTTTAATGTTGAAAAATTAAGTCTTGAATGAAAACAAGATTATTTATTTTTCACACTTTATTTTTCTGAAATCTCAGCACTGTAAGAATATAATAGAAGTATTTAGATTGTAATAATGCTATATTTTCTGTCTAAAATTGTTCAAATGAATTTTTAGAAGATTTAAGTTTATTTATAATCTTCAGTTAACAGTAGTGCTCGTGCTGTCATCTATAAACTGAACTGTGAAATAGTACAACCCGATTCTATTTAACTTTTGAATAAACTTATTTCAATCAGAATTCCAGTTCTTTACTTTACTGCATAAACTTCTATAAGAATCTTGTAAAAATTAATTTGAACAATTTTAGACATAAAATATATCATTATTACGATCTAAATACTTGTATTCATAATTTGTTAATGAACAGTCAGATTCAAGAACTCCAAAAGGTTCAACTCCACGCGCATGCGCGTAGCGCGCTGGTGCCTTTTGCCCGGCATCGCTCGTCGTCACCCGTTCTTAGCCACACCTCTTCTGACGTCACCATACTTCCAGCCATGTGAACTAGCCACGACCGTTTGTAACATCCTGTAGGAAATTATTCCCAAGGGGCTCAAAGAGGGTTGTGATTTTTACTTCCTAAGTTTTTTAAAGTTATTTATAAAAACCGATGCGGAATTTTAAAAGAACATCGGAAATACTTCATAGAAATTTTGTTTAAGATTTTAAAAACTGGATTTCAAAAGATTGATGATTTTAATTGGAAAAAGACGACGGGGGTGACGGGATGATAAGTGACTGCTTATCCAGAAAAAGAAAAGACATAACTTGATAAACCTGATGATTTCAATTTGATTGTTCTTTACAGCGAAGGTAACAGCCAAATTTAAATGCGGGACGGGATGAGTAAGGGTGTATTTTCAAAGTTAGGAACTTGGATGAAAAAGACGACGGGGACGACGGGATGATAAGTGACTGCTAATCCAGAAAAAGAAAAGACATAACTTGAAAAACTTTTAAAAATATTTATGAATTAACTCAACCCGTGCAAGGCCGGGTAAGTCAGCTAGTCTATATCTATAAAAGCCAAATACCACTGACTGACTGACTCACTGGTAAGTGACAAACACTCAACACGGAATCTCCGAAACTACTGGACCCAGAGGCTTGAAATTTGACAGAGACCTTCCTCACAGCTATGCGACGCGCACTAAGAACGGATTTAAAAATCGAACGACTCCTTCCCTGTTTTTCGGCGCTTTTTCTACTCCGTTTTTCCCATTGAAATAGCATTATGCATTGTTGAAATGCGTAAATTGCAGTAGGTTTATTTCTCTCTTGAGGTTTCGTCTGGCCTCATGCGATAAAATATAATTTCAAAAATTTCATAATTTGTAACAAATAAGAAGAAAAACAGTGTAAATTTCTGTTTAAAAATTATAACAATTTTCAGGAAACCTAAAAATTCAAATAATTAATTTTGAAACAACATTTTCCTTTATTTGTAATTTTAAATTTTTCTAAAAATAAATATATTTGTGGGAAAGCTAAAATAAATGGTTTCCATGGAAACAGAGCTGAAATTATTTCATTGTTTCATGGGGCATGGTTTACTAGACTTATACATTCACTAAATTTTTATTGTTAAGTACTAGAAAACCGTTTTTACTAAGAAGTTGGCTATCATGATAAAAGGAAAATGAGATTTATCAAGCATTTTATTATTTTGATAAAAATGTTTTTATTATTGGAGATGTAGGATCATGCAAATAAAAATGGATTCTTTATCATTTTTGAATATAAATTAAATTAGGTATAGTTAAATATTTTGCTTTGGCGTCGGGGTTGTTGACTGAATTACACATAGGGATTATTTTTTTTTTGATTAAATTAATATCATTTTTGGAAAACGATAGAAACTTCATATACGGTTTGTAACATCCTGTAGGAAATTATTCCCAAGGGGCTCAAAGAGGGTTGTGATTTTTACTTCCTAAGTTTTTTAAAGTTATTTATAAAAACCGATGCGGAATTTTAAAAGAACATCGGAAATACTTCATAGAAATTTTGTTTAAGATTTTAAAAACTGGATTTCAAAAGATTGATGATTTTAATTGGAAAAAGACGACGGGGGTGACGGGATGATAAGTGACTGCTTATCCAGAAAAAGAAAAGACATAACTTGATAAACCTGATGATTTCAATTTGATTGTTCTTTACAGCGAAGGTAACAGCCAAATTTAAATGCGGGACGGGATGAGTAAGGGTGTATTTTCAAAGTTAGGAACTTGGATGAAAAAGACGACGGGGACGACGGGATGATAAGTGACTGCTAATCCAGAAAAAGAAAAGACATAACTTGAAAAACTTTTAAAAATATTTATGAATTAACTCAACCCGTGCAAGGCCGGGTAAGTCAGCTAGTCTATATCTATAAAAGCCAAATACCACTGACTGACTGACTCACTGGTAAGTGACAAACACTCAACACGGAATCTCCGAAACTACTGGACCCAGAGGCTTGAAATTTGACAGAGACCTTCCTCACAGCTATGCGACGCGCACTAAGAACGGATTTAAAAATCGAACGACTCCTTCCCTGTTTTTCGGCGCTTTTTCTACTCCGTTTTTCCCATTGAAATAGCATTATGCATTGTTGAAATGCGTAAATTGCAGTAGGTTTATTTCTCTCTTGAGGTTTCGTCTGGCCTCATGCGATAAAATATAATTTCAAAAATTTCATAATTTGTAACAAATAAGAAGAAAAACAGTGTAAATTTCTGTTTAAAAATTATAACAATTTTCAGGAAACCTAAAAATTCAAATAATTAATTTTGAAACAACATTTTCCTTTATTTGTAATTTTAAATTTTTCTAAAAATAAATATATTTGTGGGAAAGCTAAAATAAATGGTTTCCATGGAAACAGAGCTGAAATTATTTCATTGTTTCATGGGGCATGGTTTACTAGACTTATACATTCACTAAATTTTTATTGTTAAGTACTAGAAAACCGTTTTTACTAAGAAGTTGGCTATCATGATAAAAGGAAAATGAGATTTATCAAGCATTTTATTATTTTGATAAAAATGTTTTTATTATTGGAGATGTAGGATCATGCAAATAAAAATGGATTCTTTATCATTTTTGAATATAAATTAAATTAGGTATAGTTAAATATTTTGCTTTGGCGGCGGGGTTGTTGACTGAATTACACATAGGGATTATTTTTTTTTTGATTAAATTAATATCATTTTTGGAAAACGATAGAAACTTCATATACGGTTTGTAACATCCTGTAGGAAATTATTCCCAAGGGGCTCAAAGAGGGTTGTGATTTTTACTTCCTAAGTTTTTTAAAGTTATTTATAAAAACCGATGCGGAATTTTAAAAGAACATCGGAAATACTTCATAGAAATTTTGTTTAAGATTTTAAAAACTGGATTTCAAAAGATTGATGATTTTAATTGGAAAAAGACGACGGGGGTGACGGTTGGTTGGTTGGTTGGTTGGTTTTTTATGGCGCAAAGCCCAAGACAGGACATAGAGCGCCAAACACAAGACAAAAACATTGTATTTTTAGCCGGCAAAAGCCTTAGTCAGATGAACTCTGTACATCAATATGTAAAAGCCATTAAAATTGCGTACAAAAATTAAAATGTCTGTGGTATAAAAAGTGGTGAAGCAGATATACTAGCTAAAATCTTAAATATGATGGATAAAACCAATGGCATGAATGAATTTAAGAACATGTTTAAAATATGAGGGATTGTTTAAAATTTCTGAAAGATTAAAAGATGAATTTTTAAAAATGCGCCTTCTAATAGCATTAAAACATGCGCATTCGCACAAGATATGATATACTGAATAATTGACATTGCATCGACTGCACATGGGAGCCAGCTCCCCAATGAGCAAATGGCGATGTGTGAACCGGGTATGGCCAATTCGCAGCCTACTGATTATTACTTCCTCCCGGCGACTCAAAGTAGAATCTCGGCGAACGGGGGTGACGGGATGATAAGTGACTGCTTATCCAGAAAAAGAAAAGACATAACTTGATAAACCTGATGATTTCAATTTGATTGTTCTTTACAGCGAAGGTAACAGCCAAATTTAAATGCGGGACGGGATGAGTAAGGGTGTATTTTCAAAGTTAGGAACTTGGATGAAAAAGACGACGGGGACGACGGGATGATAAGTGACTGCTAATCCAGAAAAAGAAAAGACATAACTTGAAAAACTTTTAAAAATATTTATGAATTAACTCAACCCGTGCAAGGCCGGGTAAGTCAGCTAGTCTATATCTATAAAAGCCAAATACCACTGACTGACTGACTCACTGGTAAGTGACAAACACTCAACACGGAATCTCCGAAATTACTGGACCCAGAGGCTTGAAATTTGACAGAGACCTTCCTCACAGCTATGCGACGCGCACTAAGAACGGATTTAAAAATCGAACGACTCCTTCCCTGTTTTTCGGCGCTTTTTCTACTCCGTTTTTCCCATTGAAATAGCATTATGCATTGTTGAAATGCGTAAATTGCAGTAGGTTTATTTCTCTCTTGAGGTTTCGTCTGGCCTCATGCGATAAAATATAATTTCAAAAATTTCATAATTTGTAACAAATAAGAAGAAAAACAGTGTAAATTTCTGTTTAAAAATTATAACAATTTTCAGGAAACCTAAAAATTCAAATAATTAATTTTGAAACAACATTTTCCTTTATTTGTAATTTTAAATTTTTCTAAAAATAAATATATTTGTGGGAAAGCTAAAATAAATGGTTTCCATGGAAACAGAGCTGAAATTATTTCATTGTTTCATGGGGCATGGTTTACTAGACTTATACATTCACTAAATGTTTATTGTTAAGTACTAGAAAACCGTTTTTACTAAGAAGTTGGCTATCATGATAAAAGGAAAATGAGATTTATCAAGCATTTTATTATTTTGATAAAAATGTTTTTATTATTGGAGATGTAGGATCATGCAAATAAAAATGGATTCTTTATCATTTTTGAATATAAATTAAATTAGGTATAGTTAAATATTTTGCTTTGGCGGCGGGGTTGTTGACTGAATTACACATAGGGATTATTTTTTTTGATTAAATTAATATCATTTTTGGAAAACGATAGAAACTTCATATACGGTTTGTAACATCCTGTAGGAAATTATTCCCAAGGGGCTCAAAGAGGGTTGTGATTTTTACTTCCTAAGTTTTTATCAAGTGATTTATAAAAACCGAAGCGTAATTTTTGAAAAGGACATCGGAAATACTTCATAGAAATTTTGTTTAAGATTTTAAACTATAAATTTCAAAAGACTGATGATTTCAAATGGATGTTCTTTTACAGCCTCAGTAAAATGCGGGACAGGATACGTTAGGGTATATTTTCACAGTAAGAAACCGGGATGAAAAAGACGACGGGGACGACGGGATGATAAGTGATTGCTAACCAGGAAAAGAAAAACCATATAACTCAATAAACCTGATGATTTAAATTGGATTGTTCTTTAACAGCCAAAGTTAAAAGCGGGGCGGGATGAGTTAGGGTATATTTTCAAAGTAAGGAACCGGGAAGAAAAACACGATGGGGGTGACGGGATGATAAGTGACTGCTAATCCAGAAAAAGAAAAGACATATAACTTGATAAACCTAATGATTTCAATTTGATTGTTCTTTACAGCGAAGGTAACAGCCAAATTTAAATGCGGGACGGGATGAGTTAGGGTATATTTTTACAGTTAAGAACTGGGATGAAAAAGACGACGGGGACGACGGGATGATATGTTCCAGAAAAAGAAAAGACATAGCTTGAAAAACTTTTTAAAATATTTATGAATTAACTCAACCCGTGCAAGGCCGGGTAAGTCAGCTAGTATTTCATAAAATGTAGTGTTTTAAAGCAGTTTTATGGTACTGTTTTGAAATGATTTTCTTACGATAACTTTGATTTTATCAGAACTAATTTTCAATTGTGAAGAATGTTTAATGAGGTAGATATAAATTACATTTTCAATTAAATAATTTAATCTTAAATTATTTAATATTAAATAATTAAATAATAATTAATTAATTATATTAATTTAATTTTAAATTATTTAATTAAATAATTTCAATTAAATAATTTAATAATAGTTTTTTTAAAACACAGCAACTTAAATAACTTAATATTGATAAATGTTTCGTATTAACCTTTACACGTAAGTTAAATCCTGTCCTTTACGATTATACTATAAATGGTAAATCAATCTCGAGAAAATCTGTCATAAGAGATCTTGGTGTGACTTATGAATCCATTTTCAGCTTTAGGTTACACATACAAGATATAACTCTAAATGCAACAAGGAAACTTGGTCTATTAAAGCGTACTACCTCAAATTTTAATGATGTTAAAGTCCTTTTTCTGCTGTTGAATACTTTAGTTCGACCCCTTCTTGAATACAGTTGTACAGTTTGGAATCCATGCCAAAAATCTCTCATCATAACTATAGAAAAAATCCAAAGCAAATTTTTTTTCGTTAATTTATTTTAATCTAAGGATCCCTCTTACATGCATGTCCCAAACAATCTCACCCTTGAACTCCGCAGAAGAATTTCTGTATTTAAATTTTTTTACAATATATTAAATAATAATTTTGATTGTCCCTCTATCTTGCAACAATTTAAACTCCATGTCCCTAAACATATCACTCGCAATAAAACAGTACTCCATGAACCTACTTACACCAATCAATATCTTCAGAACCAAACATTCATTCAATTCATAAAAATAGTAAATAATATTCCCAATAATTATGATATTTTTTTGACTCTTTTAAAAAAAAATTCAGAAAGTGCTATGATACTTTCTTTTTTATGATCTGTATTTTTTTTCTTTTTACTTAGTGTGTGTATTTGTATTTCTGTTTGCCTTTTGGTGTTTTTATTCTCTCTTGTCATGTAAATGGATATACTCAACCGCAACGTTTCTTGTCTGTGGAGAAATATACTGAGTGCAGAGAGAGGAAGTAGTTCTCAACGCGGTGTTTGAATTTCAAGTTTAATATCTATTTTTATTTGAGAAATACAATAGGTTATTTTAACTCATTTATTTATAGCATTTCTTTGTCGTAATTTTTGAATAATATCGTATATTTTTAATTTTCGCTAGGCGCATCGCGGAGTAATATACCAGAATGTAGAACTGAATGCGCCAGCCAATAAGAGCTCACCAACAGTTGGCGGTCTTGGGATTTGAAGTTTTGGCGACTGGCGAGATTTAGCGTCTAGCGATTTTGTTTACCTTTGATTTTGCGACTCGTTCTATATTTCTTCCACGTTTTTTACTGCCTCTTGTCTTATATTAGCTTTTATATCGTTTGGAGTTTAGATTTTTAAAGCCAATCATTGTTAAATATTTTTAGTCTGCGTCTTATATTAAGTTCTCGTAATGGAATCAACGCCAAAGTTGAACTACGTCTTTCAACCCCACAGGAAAGGCAGCGCTTTAAAAAGCTCTGAAAAAGTTATTGTAATGAATGTGTTCCACAAATTGAAGGAATGGAATCCCAACGATTCCTTAAATGATTGCCTACGCAAGACTTCTGAACTAACAGGCGTTTCTGCAAGAAGCATCACACGCATGCAAAACGAATATGGTCTTGCTGGCTCATTTTCGACCCCTGGGAAAAAAAGACCTGCTCGGAAAGGCAAGGGAACTCGTCTCCAAAAGTTTGACAATTTTTCCCTGTCTGCAATTCGAAGGAAGGTGCACTCATTTTTCAAGAGAAATGAAATCCCCACAGTTCTTAAAGTTATGGATGCCATCAACAAAGATGATGAACTTCCAAACTTGACCGAGGACACAACTTTGAGACTAATGCACGATTTGGGTTTTGAATTCAAGAAGCGGCAGCGGAATTCTATGCTCATTGAGCGGGAGGACCTGCAGGTGTGGCGCCGGAAATTCCTTCGACAAATTCGCCGTCTTCGCAAAGAAGGAAGGCCCATTGTTTATACAGATGAGACTTGGGTAAACTTCGGCCACACTAAAGAAACAGTGTGGCATGATACCTTCATTAAGCGCCCGAAAGACGCATTCCGGTCTGGTCTCTCCACAGGATTGAAAGCCCCTTCCGGCAAAGGTTCCAGATTAATCATTACACATGCTGGATCGGAGAAAGGGTTCGTGCCAAATGCTGTGGATATTTTTAAAGGGAAGAAGGGGAAAGGAGACTATCACGAGGAGATGAACGGTGAACATTATGAAAAGTGGTTCACCGAAAAATTACTTCCCAACTTAGAAAGCCAAAGCGTCATTGTAATGGATAACGCGTCATACCACAGTGTATTTGTGGAGAGTCTCCCAAACACCTCCACCAAAAAGAAGGATATTCAAGAGTGGCTTACTTCCAAGAATATATGCTTCAGTGAAGATATGCTTAAAGCGGAACTCCTGCTCCTCGTATCTAATGTCCGCAAGAAATACGAGGAGTATCGGGTGGATAAAATCGCTGCACTCCACGGGCACACAGTGGTAAGACTTCCACCCTATCACTGTGAGCTGAACCCTATTGAGCACATTTGGAGCATCGTTAAGGGTAAAGTTGCTTCTTCAAATCGAGGGTTCAAGGAGAAAGAGGTTGTAAAGCTGACCGAAGAAGCGATTGAAAACATTTCTCCTGAAACGTGGCAAAATTGTGTGAGGCATGTCATCAAGGCAGAAGAAGAAATGTGGGAGCTGGATGGTATGTGTGACTTCACGGTTGAAAATTTAATTATCAGTGTCGATCCAGAGTCCACTGATACTGCTTCGGATGAAACCAATTCTGGAGAAGATTAAAAATAGGACTATACGCCTTCCTTTATATATTCCTCTTGGATGTAATGAGGCAGATAGTCCATCACAGCTATTGGCATATATTTTTCGGCGAAGTTCTGTGACAGCTCTCTAATATCGTGATGAGTCTTAGCCTCTTTGTAAACCTACGCTGCAACATTTAGTCCTCTCATTTGGATGGTAGATAATGCCTTCCAACAGATGCCATTCTTGACAACTTTCTAAAAAGATTGTGCTTATGGAGTAGTGGGCTTATTACCTGGACCTTAAACCTGTTTTAAATCTTTGAAATGCTCTCAAATGTACTGTATGTTTTAAACGTTTCACACCTCGTAACAAGCTTGACCACAAGTTGTACATTTTATATGAAGGTCATGGGTGTTCACATACCTTATTGAGAGACAATTCCTGCATTTTGACTTTAATTTTTTATTCGATAGATAGTTTGGATTAAAAATGATGCAAAATAGCTGATGTCATATACCCTAAACATTTGATTTAAACAATGATTAAGATTCACAAGTGCATGTTTATTTTTACTTTACATTGTTTAAAATAAAGACCCCATCTTTTAATATATGAAAATTCAGTATTTTATTGTTATGTAAATCTTTGTTTTAATACAAAAAACCCTAAGAACTGTGCTTGCAGCATTTTGTTTTAATCAATGTAGTACTTTTCCATATTTTCGCATTTTACCACTGCTTAATTTTGGCAGGAGTGTTTTCTCCCTCCTTCTTAAATAATATATAAAATATTCATAACTACTGAAATGTACCATAATAAACTTAATTTTTCTACTGTTTATTTTATGTGTTGTGGCATTTTCATGTTTTTAAGTGTCCAATGTGCATGAAAATGCAAAAAAAAAGTGAAACTTTAAATTTTAGTTTATTGTAGAAATTTTATACACAAATGAGGATTTCAAAAACATACCATTTATATTAATAACAATCCTTGAATTATTATTTCCGACAGACACCTCCATTCATACAGAAAGCTTTTAAGTTAATGATAATTTGTTGCAAAGTATGTTTCGGCCAATTTTAAATTGTTAAGTTAATAAATTTTAAGTATGTTAATATTAAATATTACCAAACTGTAATAACTTTAAAAACTAAATTTGTAAGAAAATGCTAGAACTTGTGATTAGTTTTAATACATATTATGACGTCAATTTTCATTTATGGAAAATTTAACATTCCAACATTTGAATGAATAATTTTTAATTTTTTTCCTTAAACCACTCTATTGAACTATTAAGATATAGTATAATGAATAATGAGGTATTATTTTTATTTATGTTCAACACACTGTATTATATATACATAATTTTTTTGATAATTTTTACAGACTTAATTCGAATAAACAAGTAAATAGTTAATCTATTTTATATTTCCGAGGAAGTATTAAAGTTAAAACAGTTTAAAACTACCCATTGATCTACATTTTAGGTTTCAGAAATAAAAGTTTAAACTAATTCCCCTTTTTACTAGTATGTGTTATTTTTTTAAGTTTATTTTTCTTTCAGATATTCTCTTTTAATTTGTTTATTCACTGGTCAATTAACAGAAGAAATTGGCACTAAATTAAATTTTTTAACTGTTAAAAATTCTATTCTTTGAAAATTTAGTGCAAACCTTAATCAGATATTGTTGAAATACCCTCATTATGTAACTACCTCATTGGGATTTTTTGTCTAATTTGAAGTGTGACTGATACAGTTATAAATTGCCCAATGGTTATTCTATTAGGAGAAAAGATACTTAATTATTGGTAAAAATCTTTGTAGAATATTCTCAGAGGGGAAAACTTTAATAGGATTAATATATTTTTAAGGAATACTTTTATGAAGTAATTATATTAACTTTTTTATTTTAGAAGACTAATGAAGATTGTTAATTGAGAAGCAGGGTTGAGTACATATTTCTTTCAGGTGTGGAAATTTTGAATACATTTGAATTATTGTGTACAAATTTTGAAATTTATACTTTTAATAATTACAGCATACATTTTATTACACACTTGTTTTCAATAAATTCAATAATAAAATAAATAATACAAAATAAATTCAATACTTATAATAATAATTCAATAATATCATCACAATTCAATAATTTCAATTGTGATGGATTACTTTCTGCTTCTATCCATAAAAAAGTTTAAAAATCTAAATTTATTTCTGCAAAATATTAGATTAAACCTACACAGTTTTAATTGCTACAAATATAATTAAGGATTTATTAACTGTACATCTTTGCTGAAAGTAATTAAAAGTATGCATTCACAATAAAATGACTCATTAAATGAGTGTTTAACAATTTCTATTTAAAATTTTTTCACATTATAGTCTATTGTCAGTTCACGTACATGAAGTATTCTACAAATAGAATGCATCTCAAAGAATGCACTGGCAGGGCACAGCAAATGACATGTTTTAGTACTTAATAAAACCCCTCCTGCAGCATCAGAAAACAGAAACCCCTGTTTGTACACTTAAAAAACAATTAATTGATTTTTAAAAACAATTCTTATGAATAAAATCACTCAGGCATAGATTCTGGCTGTGCTACAGCAAGAATATATTTTTGTAGTTTATACTCAACAGTTTTAATGCATTCATGCTGTTTAATTTAAAATTTACTGATTAAAGTCTATCTAATTCTGCTCATTTCTTTGATAATTGTTTTTTACAAATTAGGTTTTTGGCAGGGAGGTTTTTTACAAGCCGGTTTTAACCATGGTTAAAGCTGTCGCATGTCAAAAACCTGCCAACTCCGATGAGAAGTAATTTTTAAAAAAGTAAATTTATACTTCAAATCTTTTCAAATTAATAACTACAAAATGTTAATGCAAAATATGTGTGTATGAAAGGAAAATGCACAGGAAAGTTGTATTGTATTAACCTTACATTCAATTTTTTCCCTTAGTTAAAAAATATTTTTTAAAGAAAATAATGAGATTTTTTAATACATTTAACCATTAATGTTTTAAAGAATCTTAAAGAACCCCCACTTTGATAATAAATTTTTATTAACCAAAAAAATTTGAGCTTGTCATTCTTATACTGAGAAAAGAATAAAATTTACTGAACTCAAATAATAAACATATAAAAAGGATGAAGAATTCCTCTTGGCAGGCTTAATATAAGTTTACTTTGTATGCATTATTAAAAACCAACAATTTTATTTCAATCAGTTCCCCAAAATTTAGTATACATAAGTAAAAAAAAATTCAACTAAAGCCATTTGTCAAGCTTTTAATAACAATTTGACCGATATATTTATTTAAATCTGAATAACAGGTAATTATGAGATGAAAAAGTAATTTATTTGAAGAGTAACTAAAGTGTTTAAGGGTAGCTCATCCCAATAAAGATCTCCTTCCACTATGTGCCAAATAGAATGATACTTTGCCAAATGTGGCGTCTTTTATTATCGCTGTTTACTTTCTCCGCTTTCTCCTCCCTGCAACCCTATAGTTCACGCCGGTTCACGCAGTTTTTCTTCCGCGCCTGGTGACGTAACGATGTCAAGAAAGATTGCGGTTTAGTATAGTTTATATCTGTATGACAATATGTAAATAAATAAATAAATAAAACTCAAACATCTCTAATGCAGAAATGTTTCTTTACCTTTTGAACCTCCTATTATTTTAATTTTACTTGGAAACATTTTCGAAAATCCCTCTTTAGCTATGAATTATCCAATACTGCATCTATACAAGGAATAGTGAATAACAAGCATAGTTGATTCATAATCCTCTTTAAAATACAGATTAGTTTTATATTAAGATATGCTTAATATTCATTAGTTAAAGTAGTAGTTAAATTCACATTAATTATTATTAGTAATACATAATATGTATTGCATTTGTATAATTAAACAACGCTAATGGGAAATCCAAAGTCAAATTTAAATCCTGAATGTTATATAAGGAGTATTAAGTAAATATCCTTTCATAAAACGGTGCCTACCATATCCTTTAAATTAGAATTTCGGAAAAGAGAATCAATGATAATTATTAGGAACGAATGGGGATTAATGGAGACGCCAAAATGAGTTCCTGCATCTGCATTTCGTCATTTAAAATGTGGGTCACCTCAAACAGCGGCTCCATTCGAATTCGATTCCGACAAAAGAGACTTTGAAAAGACTAGTAACGATCCTTGCCATTATATACTCTTGATACTCGAGATGTCCTAATCGGTCGTTTATTCAAGTTCACTGCTGCATTGAAGATGGCGATCTGAAATTAGTGGCGATCTGCGTTTGAATGCAGGTCGTTAGTTTGCGTTTAGAGATTCTTCCGTTAATTTGAGATTCTTGAGAAAAATAGTTCGAAAAATTTAAAGAGAAGCGGAGTTCAGCTATTCAGGCCGGCAGTAGTTGGGTGTGAGTTAAAGTCTTTTCGAATTGAGACGTGGACATTCCCAGTTCAAATAAATTGAACCAAAAATCAAACATTTCGGGTTTAGGCATGGCCGTCTAGATACATAAGGCCAGAGAAGCTCGAAATCTTGAGGGACTTTCTGCCTATTATTTCGCGTCATCATCGCTTTTTTGGATAACAACAAATAGTGACGTGAAATAGTAGGCAGAACGTCACTCAAGATATCGAGCTTCTCTGGCCTTATGTGTCTAGATGGCCATGGTTTAGGCTGTGCACGCACGAGTGACTAAAGTCACGGCGACCAGGATTACTAGTATCAAAAATATCACTAGAAAACAATGGATCTCTATGAAGAAATTCTTGGCAATCGGCCAAGTGTCACGTCGCGGCGCCTAGTGCGCGCACTCTTGTTTCAATAGCCAAGGCAACAATTTTGTCTTTCTTGTCAAAGTCGCTCGTGCGCGCTCAGCCTTAGGCCGGTTGGTTTGTATAATCGACAATTTCACTTTTGTGACCTGTCCTACTCCATGTTTGATAAAACATAAAAATTTCTAATACAATACGTAACGAATCACGATATTAGAGGAAGAAATTATGAAAGAAGAAGCAAGCTCATTGAATAAAAATTGTTACTTACGATTGATTAATGTCGTTAAGACCAATTCAAGGGCTTATTCGATACTTTTACCACAAGTCAAAAAGGGAATTTTTTGAGTACTATAGAAACAGATTTGAAGTATTTATTAATTAACTTTTAGTATGTGAGGAAAGTTGACTTTTAAATTACACAGACTGGTTTTTTTTTTCATTAAAACAATCATTGTACGACATGCTGAAAAAATTTATAGAGATGTACACTGTATAAAAGATAATAAAGATAGGCCGACAAAGGAAAATAATAAATTTAAAAGATATTCAGCCAAAAAAAAGTTCCTACTTTTAGTGTTCCTGTGGAACAATAAGAGTTAAAAATTTTTATTTTAATTTAAAAGAAAAAGCGCTCACTTTTTCAGTTGAAGCCAACATTACAAAAAAGTATCCTTCTAATGTTTTAAACATTTTGCTTATGCAACTGTAACCGAAAGAACATTGTAACTTTTAGAGAATTCTTGAAACCTTTAGAAAATATCTAACTTGAAATACCTGGACATAAAATTCTTTTCCCCTGATTTATATTTTTTGCACTAAAGTATCTTTTGGGTTTTTTTTATATCAGTAAAGGTTTTTTTTTGTTTATATGCCTTTTAGTGGAATAGGAGTGGTGTTTTTTTAATAGTTAAATTTTTTTACCAAGTTTAAAAATAATACAAAAAGGGTATTAAGAATTTTTCTCAGATCTAAGATCTCTCTAAGAAGTCAACTATTTTTAGGATACTGTTATGTTATTAGTTACATCAGAAAAGATAGTTTTCTTAACTTGAACCCAGATAGCACAGAAAGATTGAAAAAAGATTGAATCAAACTTAAGCGCTCAAGCTTGATAAACCTGAATCAAACTTGAAAATTACGGTAGTTAAGCAGTATTTAATGTGTATAGTTGTACCACGGCGATCTTGAATCATGTATAAAGAAGGATTGAATTTTCATGCTAAAAGTAAGCATTTTTCAAGATAGAAATTTCAATTATTTTTCAAGTTTGAAATATAGATGGAAAAAAGAATACTTTAAAGCTTGAGATTTCAATCATTTTTCATGTTGTAACTTTCAATCTTTTTTCATGTTCGAAATTTCAGTCATTATTCAGGTTTGAAATTTCAATTATTATTCAGGTTTGAAATTTCAACTATTATTCAGGTTTGAAATTTCAATTATTATTCAGGTTTGAAATTTCAACTATTATTCAGGTTTGAAATTTCAATTATTATTCAGGTTTGAAATTTCAACTATTATTCAGGTTTGAAATTTCAACTATTATTCAGGTTTGAATTTCAATTATTCTCCATGTTTGAAATTTCAATAATTTATAAGTTTGAAATTTCAAACTTTTTTTTTAAATTTTTTATGCATATATTTGTACCAGTGATTGCTTGTTTCAGCCTTAAATTAATATTTAATAGCTAATTTTAAGCTTGAATATTACACCGTTTTAAGGTTGAAATAATAGCAGCTTTGAATTATGGTAACGTTAAAGATTAATAAATTAACCGTTCTTAAAGTTGAAATCATAATTATTAATCCAGTTTAAATGCTCAACAACTTATCTGTTAAATTAATTGCTTTAGATTTAATTGAATCATTAGTATTGAAAGTTCACTTTCACAAACACCATTGTTAAAAATAAATTATTAACTAAAATATTCAAAATAATGCTTTATTCACAAAAAAATTTAAACATAAAAAGACCAGATCATAGATCATTTACATCATTTATTATTTCTTCTTCTCTTTTCCTGTGAAAAAGGTAAAAAATATTATAATATGTATAACTTATAAGTATCACATAGTAAAAGATTAGTGCAACTGGTTTTGTGCCAAACTAAAAATTAAATTTATTTTTCCACCATTGCTGTTACTCTATAGACCTGTCACATGGTCTTAAATGTTTACCCCTATGGTCACTGAGTCATAAACAAAGAGTTATTATTTAAGATGAGATTATAAATACATATTTCTTTAATGTGGATGATACAATTACAATATTTATTAGGCATTGGGTACTATCTGAAATCCAAAACTAAAGATGTATTAGGATAAATATTAGATTACTACCATTTATAAGCAAAATTTAAGATATAAAAAAAAATATTTGTACCTCATTGTTATTTGCATTGTATATTCTCTTTCAAGACAAAGGTTTAGATTTTAGTTGTAAGAAATTAACTTATTTCAAACAATTTTTTGAGGGTAGTGCAGTTTAATTCACCTGAAAATTTGACACGATAATCCCTGGACTTCTTAAAGTAATAAAATGAAAATAATAATAATTGAGTAAAGCTATGGGACCCTTTTAGAAAAGTGTTTTTCCATGGGACCTTCTTGAAAGAAACCCCTATATTTTAGTGACATTTTTTTAAACCCCTTAAACACTGCTTACTGTCCTCAAATTCTGATAAATAAGTTTGCAACTATCCGGAAATTAAACAGTGAATTGCAATTTGCTTAACATCTAAAGACTGTCTATTCTAAATTGCTAAATTCCTTTTATTTAATGTGATTGTTAATATGCTCTTTGAAATATATAAATTTCATTGGAATACAAAACCAGATATCAATTGCAAAAATTCAAACAAACATTTGTATTTTAAGAATATTTTAATCTTATTTAAGGACACTTTTATATTCTACAAATATTGGAAAATAAGAAATATTACTGAAAAATTGCACATTTAAAGAACTATTTCTAGGATTGTAAATTCCTCATCATGGGGGCTAATGTTACATGTGTTGTGGGGGCTAATGGGACAACTTAATATGGCTGAATATTTCTTAAAAGAACATTGTAGTGTTTATTTGACTTTGCATATTTAATTAGGTAGTATGGAAACAGAATTAGACAGTCATTACCAACATATAAAATTGAAAAAAAAAGTTAATAATAGAATAAGATAATAAGAACTAAATAGTTTTTTAAGTGGACAAATGTTAACATTTTAGGCAAACAAATTAGTAATTTTAAATAGGATCCTTCAAAAAAAATTTCCAAAAAAATTGTATTAAGCAGGGTTGAAAAAATAAACAGGTTTTTTCAGGTTTGGTTTAAACTGTTTTTTTTTTTTAAATTTCCCTTTAACACATAAATATAAATATTTCTGATTGATTTAAATTATGAATGCATTGAATAAATAGTTCAAGTGACTTAACTAATTTATTAATTAAAATTAATTTTATTTAAGTTTTAAAAAGTAAAAATTATATATAAACCATCAGATTTTTTAGCTGCATTAAAAAGTTTCTATAGCATGGAAAAGACAGTGGTTATATGTACATTTTTATAATAAGAAAGGTTTTTTTATTGATAAATAAAAACCAACTGTTTTTTATCCTAGATTCAAATATCTTGTCTTTTTTATGGATTAAAAACAAATTTGGTGTTCATATATTTAAAAAAAAATAAAGAGTTTCTTTTTAAAGCATTAAAAAATCAATTGTGTGGTTTTTATGATGCATTCAAGTATCTAGTTCTAAATGAATTTTAAAAAAAATTCATAAAAACAAAACAAGGGACTTTTATTATATTTTGTTCCAAAGTCAATATTTTTACCAAAGTCAATATTTTAATAAATAAATAAATTACTTTAAACCCATAAGTTTTACTAAATCTAGAATTATCCATACCCTATTATGATAATTCCAATTAGTGAAGAAATAAGTAGGATTAGTGAAACTAAACACTGCAGAAGACATTGTGGTATTAAAATGTTCAATGCTGAAATTTCATCCACAACAATTTTTGCATATTCAATATATAGAGTAGCATATGTAAATAAAAAAGGCATTTCAAGGAATATTTTTATAAACAAAACTTAAATGTAAATGGTTTAAATCATAAACATTATAAAAATAACTGCTTTTATGCTTTTTTTACTAGCATTTATTTTTAAAAAATGTCCCATTATCTCCCACTTTCCCCTACTTATTAAGAAGTGGTTTATCTTTCATGAAGCTCATTGCTACAGGCAGGTCTTTTAATTAAGCCCATATGGTCCTATTTGTTACACTAACTCTTGTGGTCAAGCAGATGACAATTTACCATAGTATTTTTTCTTAAAATTTTTATAATTTCTACGTCCAAGAATATCGGATTTTTTACTCTTGGTGGTACTTACGTATTATCCCGTCGACCGTGTCGCTTAATCCGAAAACATTTTCAGATCCCATTGATTTACTATTGCTGTGCCGCTGAATTAGACAGCCGCTGAATGGTCGATGGGATAATACGTAAGTACCCTCTTGGCTAGTGAGAAATTTCATGCCCATGCTAGCTACCCGAATTTCCCACCCCCTACCTGAATTTGCATTTTCTCATTCCTAGCCACTTAGCGCAAAAAGATATAGACTAAAATAATTGATTATCAATTCTACTAGAATGTTGATTTTATATAAGCCCAGTATCCAAAAATTTTATAACAGTTTTAATGTTCTTAATTTTATTGGTTTCTGTAATTAAAATACAATGACTTACTTAATTTATTCCTCTCGCACTCCATTAACTGGAGCATAGGGCCTCCATCATGTTTACACCTGACAGTTGGTGGCAAGATGCTTTGCTTCTGTTACATTCCAATCTTTTTGTAGCCTTTCCCTGTTTCAATGGCCCTGGGGGTTCCAGTCAAAAACCTGTTAAACAAAATAGAATGTACACAACAGGGTTGGAAAAAAACATGTTTTTTTCTAAAAAATACAAAAAACGTGTTTTATTTGTTTTAAACGTGTTTTTTTTTTGTTTAAAACGTTTTATTTGTTTTTTTTACCCACGACACAGAAATTCTAAAAAAACTCCATGATTTTAAAAAATTAAATTAAGTTTTTAAAATTGAAAATGGATTAACAAAGCTATCCCTGACATCAAATGGCATCTTGAGCTCTTTAGCACCTGTTTCTTTGAGCTTGGTGGAGTAAAATGATTGTTTTGGAAATATGATACTATGTCAACAACTTCAGCTTTAACATTAGAAATGTAAATATATTTTGCTAAAAGGTTTAAGATACAAGCTAAACATTTATAAGTTTTTATATTCATATTCATTTCAGTGCTTTTCAGTTCATTGGGTATTTTGACGACATTAGCAGCATTGATCGTTTAAAATATTAAAATTAAACATAAAGAACAGGTCAATTATAAAAAAATATGATTTTTAAACAATTTTATTTGTATTTTTTATTAAATAACTTTCGAGACAAAAATCAAATAAAACAGTTGAAAGTAAATACTAAGTTTTATATACTAATGCCATCTGTTCATAGAAAAAAGAATTACTAAAAAAGTACATGTGTTTTAAACAATGTTTTTTTTGCTTTGTTTTAAACGTGTTTAAAACAAGTGTTTTAAACAAAGTGTTTTAAACGTAACAACCCTGGTACACAATGATAATTCTTAAATAATTTAGCAAATTTATGTTACAGTAATTGTGATTAATCCGAAAATTATGCATAATACCTAACAATATCACATTTTACCAGTGAATTTTTTTACATGATCCCTACTCGGAGTAGTATGTAGCTTTTCTGTTGTGATTTCATCGAAAACTAAACATTGTAGAGTTATAGTTCAGTAGGCATTTTTAATGCACTACATACAAGGAATCTGGGTGTGTAGAGTTTGAGCATACCTGTTATAATTGTTATTGAGCAATTATAATATTAGGGTATAATTGTTATTGAGCATACCTGTTATAAGTATAAGCATACCCAGTATAAGCAGAAGTGGATCTTGGAATTCATGATGTCCCACAGACAACCCGTCAAAAGCGGTACTTATGGTCACCCTAATATTAACTTCCCTTTAAAACTATGCAAGAAAAACTCTAATTTTCAGTTATTTTTTGCACCAAACTTTCAGTAATGACATTATTTTAAATATAGTACTAAATATCAATGAACAACTTACATGGCTTAAAAGAAAAAATGTCTCATCTCTTCAAAAACATTGAAAATCAAGGACTTAAGGACCTCAACAAAATTTTTCAAGGACCTTTTTTTGCAGACATTTAAAAATTATAATCTTTCTAGAGCAATTGGAGGTGTTTTTAAACTGCCTACTGACTCCAACTTAATTTTCTAACTAGTTTGTTCACTTGTGGAATCGATGTAGAGGGTGTTACTATCACAGTTATATGGTTTCAAACATTGCCGTTAAATGTGGAAAGGAAATTTAGATAATAATTTAGATAACCTTGGTTAATCATCTTAAGTTAAGTTATTAAGTTAGTTATCACAGTTTTATGGTTTCAAACATTGCCGTTAAATGTGGAAAGGAAATTTAGATAAATCAGCGAAAGACGGCTGGAGTATATTCAAAATTCAAGGACTTTTAAGGACCGTGGGAACCCTGTTTTATACGCAAGAAGATATTTTTGAAAATAGTACACTTTTAATGCCTTACATAAATATTAGGGTCATTCCATGAAAAAGTGGACAAGGACATAAGGGCTAAATTGATGCAAATTGGTTTATAAATTATACTATAAATTATTTATTATTAAAGGTAGAGATATGAACAAGATGGATTTAAAGAGAGCTAAGCTTTAACAATATTATTATTTGATAATTTTTTGGGGGCTCAAAGTTACTTGAAAACTTTTCAAGTATGTAAAATAGGGTATTTTCATATTGACCAAAAAAATACTAAATGCAGCAGAATTTTCATTGTATGAGCATAATGTCACTATTTTTGACCTTGATTATCCAATAAAACACTCAATTTTTGAAAAAACATTTAAAGAAAAAACATTTTTTGATGCATTTAAATTTAGATCCTCCTTCTGTCACACTCGTCACAAAAAAAGATGGTTATTACACAAGATTCAATTTTTTCACTTGAATACTTGAAGGTTTCAGTAGTTCTGATTGTTGCAGTTCTTAACACATGTAAAATGTTAAAAGGTTTTAAAATTATCATTTTGTATGACTTTTTGTGTGACGGGCGAGACAAATCAGCATGACGGGTATCACGAAATCCCTGGTATCGGTGTGACAACATTTAAAAATATCTGAATGAATACAGGGGCCATTCAGAAAGCGAGTTTTGCAAGGCCCGTAAATAAAAACAAAAATTCATTTTGTAAGATTGGGTACTTATGTATTATTCCGTCGACCGTTCAGCGGCCGTCTAATTCAGTGGCACAGTAGTAGTTAAGTCAATGGGATTTGATAACGTTTTCGGATTAAGCGTCACGGTTGACGGGATAATACGTAAGTACCGATACATGAATCGGAAGAAAGGGAGCACCCACCTGCTGCTGTGTAGCGTTCCATCCAAGAGTGGCGTAGGGGATCTTCGGGGAGGGGGGGGGGCACATAATGAGGAGGACATCCAAGTCGCTGTCAGGTGAAGAGATGCAGCTCGCCGGGATGCCATCGAGAACAGGAAGTCAGTAGTGGCCAATCTCAGTCTATGTCAACGCAGACTCCACCCTCCAACTAAGATTACTCTTATACAGCAATCTAAAATGTGGAATGCCCACTTAAATCTCACACATTTACAGATCATAAAAAATAATTTGGTACAATTTCATTGAATATCCTGTTTAATATTACCAAGCTATTTTAGACATCAAAAATTAGAAATATTCTGTAAAATTGCAAACTCTAATCAATAAAATATACAATTCCTTAAAATAACAAGAATAAAAATTTAGTGATATTAGGCAGTATTTAATGGGACAGTTAAAGGAATTAAACCATTACTTTTTTGAAGGTACAGTCGACTCCGCTTAATGTTATCAAAATTGTCTAGTCCTGATCACTCCCATTTAAATTAACGCAAAATTAATTCAATTGTTTTATGTGATCAGAATATCGTTTAATGTTATCAAAATTTGGTGAAATCCCTTAAAAATCTCCTTTTTCTTGTTGGAAGGCCAATTTTATTAGTACATAAACATACAAAATGAGTCATTAATGTGAAGTATAATATGATCCACTTTTTCATATTTTTCTTTAACAATGTTTAAGTTGCAAAATACACCCTAGAAATTCACTCCAATTAGGACTAGTCTTGATTTTAATGCAAACACTGGAATTATACTGTTTGTCACTTTTTTATAGACTGCTTATTATCATCAATTAGATATTGTTATTGTGATCTTGTACAAATGTGATCACATAGGACTCGACTGTATTGTTACAACAGAACTTGGCGAAAAAGGCCTTGGCATATAAAGTTTAACCTTCATGTTAGGGGGGGGGCAAGGATACTTACCTTCGCTCTTGATGTTGCAAATACTAGTGACTAGACTAGGGGTTGACTCAACATTATTTCCCTGGTCCCCCCTTACCCCATGGAGAGTATTTTTACACACTAAATTTAATGGTACTTATACAAAGGATTTGAACTTTTGCACACCTAATGGGACATCCATAAATTACGTGAGGTGTTTTTTCCAAAATCTGGACCCCCCCACCCCCCTTGGTGAGATTTTTCCAAACCCCTCCCCCCTTTTGACCTCACGTAATTTATGGATGTCCCCTAACGTAAAAGTATGGTTAATGAATATGAGCTTAAAAATGGGAGTCTGTTAAACTAAAGCAGTTGAATCTTTAAAATCAGGCTTTACTATATAGGCTGCTTGTTATATGGTGCACAGGTCTGGAAATTTTATCAAATTTCTTACCCAAAAAATCTTGGGAAGATTTCGGAAGTTTTTTGGATTAGCTGACGCAGCATAGAATATGCTGAATTGCCGAAACTTATCAAATAATGAAATGTAACACCAGGGCCGTATCCAAGGGGGGTTTTAGGGGTTCAACCCCCCCCCCGAAATTCTGACATCAATTTTTAAACTGCTATTTTTCATGATAATTATGTCTCACAAGGAGCGATCCTCTTCGGGTATAACCCAAAGGGTCTCAAAATGAGTCAAAACCCTACTTATTTCCAAAAATTTTCTGGGGGAGGACCCCCAAACCCCCTCGAAATTTTGAAATCTACTAAGTATGGTTTTTCCTTCAAATTTGTGTGATTTACAGGGAGTGGTCCTCTTTGATGCAACTTAAAGTGTCTCAAAATGAGTTAAAATGCCACTTTTAGGGGCAAAATTCAAAAAATTTTCTGGAGTAGGAACCCAAACCCCCCCTCAACATTTTGCCATTTATGACAATATACCTACCTTGAAAATTCGGCCGCTTATAATGAGTGGTTCTCTTTGGGAGTTATCTATAGGGTCTCAAAATGAGCTAAAACACTCTTTTGAGGGGCAAATTTCCAAAATTTTCCCCAGACCCCCCTTTTGCTTGGAATTCATATTGTCCATACAATTTGAAATTTAGTGCATCAAAATTTCAATCCAGTGTTGTCATCCAAAAATTAACATATAAAAGTACTTGTAAGGAGGTACCTCAGAAAATATTTGAGTCAAAACCCCCCCCGAAACAAGTCTGGTTACGGCCCTGTGTAACACCCTCAAAATATCTCAACTAGCACTATTTATCTATCACTCTCTTAATTTTTGTTACATTCTAATGTGCAAACATAAAAACCCTTGCTTTTAAAGAGAAAATATATTTTAAAAGCATTTAAAAGGGCATCAACAATATAAGAAAATATTTGTACTTCCTCACTTGAGTACCTCACCTCCTCGTTTTGTCATGACACCTCAGAACCAAACATTGTACCACCTCACACACCTCAAACCACTCACACACCTCAAACCACTCATACACCTCAAACCACTCACACACCTCAAGATACTCACACACTTCATTTGAAGTAGTGGAGTGTGGTGTGACAAACTGAGGTGAAGGCGCCCAGTGTGACAAAACGTCCCATGGGACTGCGCACTGTCCCATGCGCAGTGCAGTGAATACAATACCCTCCATGCCATTATGCCATTACTCCATCGGCCCGGAGTAGCAGGGAGGAGTGCGGAGTTGGCTAGGGTCATGTGATCTCCTTTCTTTTCGTCTCTCCCTCTCCCTCCCATCCTCTGGCCGACCAACAGGGGAGGCATTCTGAATTTATTTTACGTTTCAACAATCTTAATTAATCGTCGAAATTTGTAATGTGAGTTGTAACTTTTTTAGGCATAATTGAAAATAAAGGCTGTAAGAACATAAGTACAGTATGATTTTTAAAGTGGATTAAGAATTTTAATCAAATAATCCAACAGCAAATACATTGCTTATAACAGTTGAAAAGATACTTTTTAAATCCAAATCAATCGCTTCATTAATTATGCAAAACACTGATTAACCAATAAAATATAAATCTTAACAACATAAATTTTGCTTTAGATCAAGTATTTCATATTATCAACCAATATATGTAATAATATAAAGCCCCCTCAAATCACGTACTTTCGATCCTGGCTACTCGTTAAACGAAATTCTCAATATTACAAATCTTTTTTAATCGTCGAAATATTAATTAGAATTTCTGAATAATTTAGGTTTACTTGAAGCTTAGGATCCAAAGAATATAAAATCCCCATAATTTTTTAAGTATGTACACTACATTTTATTAGTCATCCATCATAAAAGTAATAATATAATGCCCCCTCATATTCCGTACTTTCTATCCTGGCAGCTCGTTTAACGAAATTCTCATTATTGCAATCTTTTTTAATCGTCGAAATATTAATTTGAATTTCTGAATAATTTAGGTTAACTTGAAGCTAAGGATCCTAAGAATATAAAATCCCTAAAATTTTTTTAAAATTTTTGAAGTATGTGCACTGCATCATAAAAATGAGATATGAACAAAAGATCCCGTGGGTCAGGACAGTACTTTCTTAGAACTTAAAGAACTGAGACACACACTCTACTCAAAAATAAGCTCTGGGACGTCCCATTGGATTGGGACTGTTGGGACGAAAACACACACCGTGACGTGCGTGACATGACATTGTAGTTTGTTTGTATGGGACAAATTGAGGTGGTGGGACGAAAACACACACCGTGACGTAGTTTGTTTGTATGGGACAAATTGAGGTGCTGGGACGTAGTTTGTTTGTATGGGACAAATTGAGGTGGTACAACGTCACACCTCACTATGACAAAATGAGTACCTCACTCAACTCACTTAAAATTTCTGAGTTACCCATCACTAGTGGCTAACCCTAACTAACGCCCGCCAAAACAATATTTCTTGCTTCATTTCACTTGGTTTGTGTGTGGGGTGAAATTAAACACAAAAAAAAACCGACAATTAGTATTTTTTATCATTATTTCCAATTATTTCAAGCAAACTGTCCATGTTATTGAAATTTTTATTTTCTTTTTTCATTTAGGATGTTAGTTCGTTGAGTAAATAGGTAATTTTTATGAACTGAATAAGAATCAAACCAATCAAAACAACCAAGATTCGGTAATAAATCACTTAAATAGTTATTAAATATCAAAGAAAACATTTTTTTTTAAATTTTAGTTTAACAAACTTGTTAAATAATGAATTTTCCTTTTTAAATGACAACTGTTTACTCTCTGGCATGCCCATGCCTCATGTATCATGGAGCTGTTAAGCCTAAGCCCTGCATGTGACAACTGTGGGAATAAATAAATTTCACACGCCACATTAGTGAGATACGCTGTACGAAGCGTCTCTTCGAGTTCCACAACATACTAAAATTTCATCGAAATCGGTAGGCAGGTTTTTGAACTGGAATTTTTTCCAAGTATTAAAATACACCGGATGTGCAAGTAATTAAGCTAATTAAGGGACTTCCCATAAAGCTAGGACCATGAAATTTTAATATGTTGTTCATGGTGTGAATTCAAACAATCTATTAAATTTTCAGGGTCCAATTTCAATTAGGGGGCCGTATACATAATAAATACAGTAATAAACTTGAATAATTTATAAATCCAGAACTAATTCATCAACCCCTTATTGCGATACATATTTTTGTTCGTCTAAAGGTCTACTACAACATGTTAAAATCTTAAATATTTATCTCCATATTTGGAAAAAATTTCAAGTAAAACGAAAATTCTTTGAACCTAAATTACAAGCGCAATATGTATATATTCCCCTCAAAATTTCCAATTCCTAAAATCATTTTTTATAAGCTTTCTAAATATGTAAAGCATTAAAATCTAACTTTAAAAGTAAACAAACCGAGAACTCAAATCTGGGAAATATTCCAGAGTCATTCGCGTCAAACACCAGTAAGCTCCATTCTGCTTTCGAAAATTCTCAATTACGTCATAATCACCATGAAAACCCGTAATTCTGGAAAAACTTTGCCATAACGGTCCTTTACTCATAAGTAAAATAAAATAAAAAAATTAAATAATATTTATCGATTTATTAAGCAAAAATTGGACTTGTGTTTTTTAACGATCCTATATATTTTTTAAAAAGTCTAATAACTTACTAAGTTATAAAGATTTTTTCATGAAAATCGGATATGACATGAATCTCGATGTATATTTTAAGAATCAATCACCTTTTGTACCATTATTAAAAAAATAAACCGATTTATATAAGAATTATCGGCGATTTTCGGTAAAACACCGGACATAATAGAATCCGTTTAATTAGAATTCTCGTAAGGAAAATATGTTCTAGAATACCAAAATTAAATATTTGTTGCAATAAATATCCTCTTCGTCTCAATCAACCACCATGATATTGATGTAATCAATGCTATTAATCTTCTATCCTACTGAAACCTGTTGGGGTTTTTTTAGCTTTTTTCTTCTAGTAATTAACATGCGTGTTGTTAAATGCTTTTAATTATTACTAACTGTTTTTATGTCAACAGAAAATTAATATTACTCATTAAAAATAAAGTATCATATTTCATCGTTATCTCATTAGTATTTCAACTTTCAATGACCAGAGATAGTTCTAAACAACACAAACTTTGGGGAAACATTTAATGGAATTTTCAGGGATGTTTTTATGCACTTTTCTCCAAATCTTTAATTATATTGTTTTACTTAGTTAACGATAGTTTATAATAAAATTTCATAAGTCTTTATCTTTATAGGATGAAAATTTATTTGTATATTTAATATTCTTGGTTTACACTGAACCAACAATTATTTATTGAACAATTAAAAAGGCACACTTATTTTCCCATTTTTGTATTGAAATCCTTTAAACAATATATTAACTAGAACAAAAACTTTTAATGAACTTTCAAAATAATTTTAATCATTGAAAAACTTTTACTACCCAAGCAAAAAATCCCTTGCTGGAAAAATGATCGAACTAAGTTTGATCAACTAAAGCTTGTGATTCGCTTGAATTTTCAAGCAGTTGAAATGATTGGAATATATTTTATTACACAAGCAAGAAATCCCTTGCTGGAAAAATGATCGAAGTAAATTTGATAAACTCAAGCTTGTGATTTGCTTGTATTTTCAACCAGCTTTAATGTTTGAAAAATATTTTATTAACCAAGCTAGAATGTCCTTGCTGGAAAAATGATCGAAGTAAGTTTGATAAACTCAAGCTTGTGATTTGCTTAAATTTTCAACCAATTTTAATGATTGGAAAATATTTTATTACCCAAGCAAGAAATTCCTTGCTGGAAAAATGATCGAAGTAAGTTTGATTAACTCAAGCTTGTGATTCGCTTAAATTTTCAACCAATTTTAATGATTGGAAAATATTTTATTACACAAGCGAGAAATTCCTTGCTGGAAAAATGATCGAAGTAAGTTTGATAAAATCAAGCTTGTGATTTGCTTGTATTTTCAACCATTTTTAATGAATGAAAAATATTTTATTAACCAAGCGAGAAATTCCTTGCTGGAAAAATGATCGAAGTAAATTTGATAAACTCAAGCTTTTGATTTGCTTGTATTTTCAACCAGCTTTAATGTTTGAAAAATATTTTATTAACCAAGCTAGAATGTCCTTGCTGGAAAAATGATCGAAGTAAGTTTGATAAACTCAAGCTTGTGATTTGCTTGTATTTTCAACCAACTTTAATGATTGAAAAATATTTTATTAACCAAGCTAGAATTTCCTTGCTGGAAAAATGATCGAAGTAAATTTGATAAACTCAAGCTTGTGATTTGCTTGTTTTTTCAACCAACTTTAATTATTGAAAAATATTTTATTAACCAAGCTAGAATTTCCTTGCTTGAAAAATGATCGAAGTAAGTTTGATAAAGTCAAGCTTGTGATTTGCTTGTATTTTCAACCAACTTTAATGATTGAAACCTATTTTATTAACCAAGCTAGAATTTCCTTGCTGGAAAAATGATCGAAGTAAATTTGATAAACTCAAGCTTGTGATTTGCTTGTTTTTTCAACCAACTTTAATGATTGAAAAATATTTTATTAACCAAGCTAGAATTTCCTTGCTGGAAAAATGATCGAAGTAAGTTTGATAAAGTCAAGCTTGTGATTTGCTTGTATTTTCAACCAACTTTAATGATTGAAAAATATTGTATTAACCAAGCTAGAATTTCCTTGCTTGAAAAATGATCGAAGTAAGTTTGATAAAGTCAAGCTTGTTTTTCGTTTGAACTCTCAAGTTTGAAAATAGTTGGATTTTTTTCCATCTTGAAACATCCAGCTTGAAAATTAATTGAAGTAAGGTTTTTTTTGCAAGTTTGACATGTCAACTTAAATTACAGGAAATCTCAAACTTGAAGCAAGCATACGTGCTATCTGGGAAGTAAGAATTTAAGTTATTCTTATGTTAGTTAAGTTTCAGCTTTTTTGTTTTATTTTGATTTCAAATGAGTGGTCTTCTGTGTGTTTAATATCTATTTTTACAAGTGCCTTAGGTATTAGTTTTGTAAGTCAAAATGCTCATTATTGTAGTATAATTTTTTTAGGTAGAGATTTAGGAAGCATATTTAGAAAAACTTCAGGCAAGGGTTAGTTTTTGAAAAGAGCAGATAATTATTTCTACGATATTATATGTTAATTTGAGCAAATCCTCAACCCTTACGCATTTTGATAAAGTATAACAGGTTAAAGTCAACCACGCACTTTTTCGGATAGAAAGTAATGCAAGTGAAAATGCTGATAAGCACTTTTCATTGTGCTGGTTCTGCAGGTAATTATTATAATGCCAATTATCACGAGAACTTGTTACTGAAATTTCCTTGAACAGAATTAATAATATTTTTTATTTATCCAACACATTTATACAGTAAAAATGATTTATGTTAACGGAAACAGTCAAAAGAAAAAAACAATATATTGCTCACTAAGGGGCATTGATCCTTCCAAGTGAACCAAGTTATACTTAAATGAACTTACCTGCCATTAGAAAAAAAATATTTAAATGAATGCATAGTACATGAGATATGAAATAAGAGAAAAAGAAATGAGAAGAAAAAAAAAAGAAAAATTTAAATGTTAAAATAAAATACATACAAATATTACAGTGGCAAGAATAGCTCAGAAAATATATTTATATCTGGCTCAACACAAATTTTAACCCAAGATGAACCCCCCCCCCATCGACCATCGAAATATTACACAGGGCTCGACCTTAGGCGGGGAAAGAAAGTAGTAATAAGGTAAAGGCGCCAGTTTATAAAGAAAATATAAATTCATCTGAATTTAATAAAAAATTCTACAAATCCCTTTTAAGAGAAATCCCTTTTAAGGCCGTGATAGATAAAGCTTTTATGCAAATTTCTTTGTAATTTAATTGTAAGTGTAAATGTTTGAATCACGAACCTGTGGCTCGTGATGGCTTTTACACTCTATTTTCCCTTAAAGCAAAGGAATTTTCCTTTTTGTATATCTAATGCATGTAATTTAATGTGTATAATGTATGTAATTTTCATGAGCAATCAACTTATTTTTTGGTTAGAAAATTTCAGCTTATTTCTCTCTCATTTATAGCCTTTTTTTCCAGTCATATTTTTGATTTTCACTCTCCTCAGTACCCATGACACCCTATTCCGCGGAGTAAAAACAGTTACTGAAAATCAGACAAACATTCATTACACGAGATTTAAGCCTCAGAGTCAAGTTAAATACCTAAAATATCTACATTTGAAATTGACAGAACCAATTCCAAACGTAGATATCTTATTGCAAGAAGTAAGTGAAATAATCTCAATTTAAATAGCGTTTCTTTCAGCACAACTCCCCCAGACAAATTCATGATTATGGAATCCCAAATGTAAACATACAACACAAAAATCTCATTCATCCGAGTACTGTATATTGCACAGCTAAGCGCAAACCACTTTAGAATCCATATTCCAAAACCCTTTGTGTAAGAAGAAACTACAAATAGCTTAAGCCTTATCTAAAACGTTCCCAATAGAACGAAGAGGGGATGGAGAGCCCCTTGTTGAGTCTGAGGCAATCCGAGGGAGTGATAGATAGTTCTGTTGGAATATTCCTGAAGATAAATCACTGTTCTATTTTCGAAAGAAGAGAGAAATGGAAGTGTATGATAGATTTTGGAGGGCACTTTTAACAGTTCCTTCAGGAAACGTTCGGAGGCATTAAAAAGAGAATGGCAGTTTCTTATTCAATTTTCAACAGGAATGAATGTGAGAAAAATACTCCGTTTTATTGTTTTTTTTTCATGTTTGCAGTCTTGGTGGCTTATTGTGCGTTTCTGAGGACTTATCTCTCATGAGTTTGATTTAGAAATAAAGGAATGATAATGTGATGATAATGTTTTTGAATAAAGCTTGAGTATTAAAGGAATTTAATTTCAATGTCGTTTAGTAGTGAACAAAAACTTTAACAATACAAAAAAGCAACAAGATTTATATTGTAATTTGAAGATGTGATTTTCAGACCAGTGATGTAAAACTACATCTGGACGTATACCCCAGACGTAGCTTAGCTAACGATCATATTAACTTGACCGGTGGTTAAACAGCAGTCAAACTTCTGATTGGTTAGCTAAAGAAGGAAAACTAGTTCTCCGCCAATCAGAGGTTTGACTCCTGGTTAACCATCGGTCAAGTTACCGGTGAATAGGGCCGTAAGACACCTAGATGAATACGGCCTCGTAAAGATTGCAAAAGTTTCCCGAATTATGTGGAAAAGCCATATATTTAGATGTAATGACACTTTAACCCTCCCCCCTAAAAAAACACATACTTAAATACAGAGAAAAAAGGTTAAGGGGAAAATTCCCAACCACATGGTTGGATAGAGTGGAAAAAGATCTAATAATGGGAATGAACTGATAAAAGGCCATTGCGTTAGGTGGGAAGAATTGGTGAGACAACTTTGGACTACAGCAGAACGTAATGTATACGAAGAATTTCAAGACGATAACTTTATTAAGTTTTTTTCACACAGTTTTTTTTAGCTTTAGCATAAAAATTGGCATTTGAATTTTATTCATATTCCCAACCGTTTTTCCACTATAACCTCTCTTTCATTTCATTGCTTCTAGTAACTTCGGTCCGCACTAAAGTGTCCAAGGATTTTTTTTTTGGGAAAACTACTACTGGTTTATTTAGGATAATCTTAGATCTTAGGGTATACTGCGTCTCCTAGTACAATTAAGGATTGCTAAACTTGTTATGCAGTTTCTTTGCTTCTTTTCAAACTTTCTAAACCTTTGGGAAAATTTTAACTCTGTCATCAAGTTTTGACAAGGTTTCATAAATACTTAATTCATGGAAAAGAACTTAAAAAGTCTTAAACTTAAAAAAAAATCTTTGTAAAATTGAAAGACGACTAAAATTTTTTAAATAATTTGTCAGTTAATTCAAATTTGTGTGAAGAACGCACCCTCTGTTACTGTCAAACAATTTTAAAAAGTTCTAAAATGATAAAAAATTAAAAAAAAATTACACAATTTTTTCAAAGTAATCTTCTTAAATTCTAGAGTGATAGCACTTTTATTGAGATCTTTTTAATACCTTTATTTATGAAACAAATACATAAAATTATTAATAAATCAATAAAACTAAAGCATAATATACTAAGATTTAATATTCAATATTTTTATACAACTTAAAAATGATACTTGAGATAATTCTTTCAGTCAATGAATTTTTTAAGATCTCTTTGAAAGCTTGTTTAGTTTTCCCACCTCCTTCTAACAGGGGGAACCTCTGTAAATTTTTGGTTGGATATAAATCGATTAGGCACTATTCACTTGAGAAAATTTAGTAAGTTTTTAGATTAATAGTGGACACTCGCAGGAGATAAAAAACCGTGTCAAAAAGGTAAAAAATTCCCAAGCTTTACCCAATAAACATGGTAAACATTGTTTATTGCATGAACGTAAGTCTATTTAGACTGTAAAATAGTTCTAGTAGTAGTTTGTTAAGCAATAGCTACTCATTAAGCTAATGGTTAGTTTGCGAGCTTAATTAAATCATTCAAGTAGTAACTATTTTACAAGCACAGGATATATTGGAAAATTCTGTCTACAGCTCCTTCCAAATGAGGTCTGCAAGGAACAGCTGTTGCAAGGACACAAAATGGTTTCCGATAGTTGAACTCGTTTACTTTTTGTGAGAGCAAGGTAGTTAAAATAAATGGTTTGATTAGTTTGGTACGGGTACAAACAAAGTTAGAAACGTATGCGAATAAGTGCCGAAGAGAAATAAGGGGGAATATTTTGAAGAAAAAATACTAGATTCTCACAAATATCATAATTTTTTTTACATGGCCTGTGATATTTTTGACAATGCTAAATTGCGTGTTATGAATGTTTGCTAGAATTTTTTTGGTACTTATTGAAACGTGTTTTATTATTTTTCATTTTTCATAAATTTCAATCTTTTATTACATTGAAAATGTTTTCTACTATACTTTGCCATCATGGCACAGTTGAATTTTTTGTACTTGCAAAACGATTTAAGTATTACAGAAAAAGAGTTATACCATCAAAAAACAGAAACGATGCCAACTAATCCCGGTCTCCCCTATTGATTATCCTTCATTTTAAATTAAGAAATATTAATTTTCCATATATCATTGGATTTCCGTCAGAAAAAGAGAAAATGCATTTACTTTAAAAACGTGAAATATCATCTAACCATCCCCTTTAAAAAAAACCCTAGAAGTCACTTACAGCCGTTTAAAACAAACCTAATGGAATATTCCCCCGTTTATATCGGAAATCCATGTCACCCCTTACGTCAAATTTCAGGGAAAGGGGCATCTTGAAGTCAAAACTAATTCAAGTAGAAAGCCTTCAAGGAGATGAATGAAGGTTGATTGCTGATCCGTGATATAGATGAAGACACCATGGGGATAGAAATACATAGATGGAGTACCAGCGGCGTCTGAACTTAAGTGATGGACAGATTGTATGAAATTTACCATTTTTAAGTACTCTCATACTAAATAAATTCAGGTATCTATATGAGTATCAGAGCCGTATTTAGGGTTTGTGTCATCCTGTGCTGTGTGCTACAATTTTCATGCAGTCTCTCTTACAGCAATTTCATCCTACATTAAGCCTTTATTTTAATACATACTGAGTTTAGTTGCAGAGTAGTTTTGAAGGATTCAGTTGCGATAAACTTAACGATTCAACCATTTTAAAAGTGAATTGTACCATTAATATTATCTAGCAAATCAGGAGTAGTAAACTATATAAGAATAAAAAAATGCTTTAAAGCTATCTAGAATTTGTGAAATTAGAAAAGATATGAGGACAGGAACAATTCAATACTTTAAAGCTCCTCTTTTTGCTTCCAAACCAGTGTTTTTCAACCTTTTTCGAACCATGAATGAGCCATGCCCTCCCTTAAGTCCTTTTAAAGTTTCTATGTCCCACCGCTGGTCAATAACTAGATTAAATTTCATGGAGGGCAGAGTTTCGGTCTCAAATTATTTTTTGACATTAATTCCAGTGCAATACAATGACATTAATTAAATGCATTAGATATTAGAGTAATATCTAATTAATAGTAAATTGTAATTAATATAATAGTAAATTGCTAAATTTTGTGAATAATTCTGTTTTACATGCTAAAAAACGGGGTTCCCCACAAATTATTTTAAGATTTTACTCTTAAAAAAGGTTCTTGTTTAGTGATCTGAGGTTCTTAAAATTTCTTTTGAGAATACTAAAAATTTGAAATTACCACCAGTTTGGGACATGCGACTCGCGTTGCAAATACTGTTCTAATCAGAGTTGTTTTCACAAGGTTGCAGCCCATGGCTCCTCTAATCCTTTCTATCCCTATGTAAGATTCCAAATAAAGGGCGGCCGATCCAATATCCGATAATCTTCTTCATAATACGATGCCATTGTTATACGTTGCTTTCTTTGATTGCGAACGACGTGGAGCCTAATGCATTGAAAAGATTTCAATTGTTTTCATCGCCGTGAATTTAAAGTTCGATTTGAAGTAGAGATATGACATTAAAGGTTACCGATATTTCAAACGGCAGTTTATTATTTAAAGCGTCTATGTTTTACAGAATCAATGTTTTCCAGACATAAGCTAAAAGAGAAAAAAATATTCGAGAGTAAAAAAAAAAATGACTACCATGCATTAGCGATTTGAAAAGAGATGTTAAAATACATTTCAGCAAATGGTGAATTTTAATCGCACAATCCCGAAATCAATTTCGATATTGATAATGGGTGTCGGATAGTTTTAAATCCGGGCATATCAACGACCGGGAAAATTTCCTGTTTTACGAGTGTTTGAAAATATACATGATGTGCTGCAAAAGTTATGGTAGAAAACTTGACACATATGAATTAAATAGAAAACTCTTATCAACATTAGATTCAGATAAAAAGTATTCTTAACTTTCAATCCTGAAACCCAATATTTACATTAATTTTAGTAGTTTTAAAAAGCTGCCTTACTCTTAAAACCTAAAATATTCGGTTTTACCGTTGTATAGTTGGGTGACAGAAAATTTAGTATAGAGAAAGGAGGAAAAACAAAATTGTCATTAATATAGCGTTTTAAGCCAATACTCATCGAAAAATAAGAGACCACATTCAATGACAATCTACCTTAAAAATCCCCAAACCACACTCAGCTAATAAAATAAATCTTACCGACTCCTATGCCAATGCGACGCCATATTGAATTCACTTTCACTTCAAAAACCGATACTTTATTCAGCAGTTCACAATCGACGACACTAACGCGTCTCCAAACCGTCTTACACGCAAACCAGTCAAACGATGAAGGTGGAGAAAATTCAGAGACACCAACGTCACAGTCGCAGTTACCACGAAGCGAAGGGTATTTATTTATGCAACCCATTTCGAGGGGAAGTGCCCCCCTTCCGCCGAAGCCCCCTATCTTCTCGTTTCGAACAATGGCGTTTCGGAAGACCGTAAATAAATAAAAACGTGATTTACTTAAGGAGACAGATGTTGCACATTTCGAAGAGAGTATACCATCTTTCTTGGAAGAAATGACACATAAAGCGTAACGACTCATAAAACCGAGTGCGTCACTACAGCGTTACCTTCATCTTCCTTTCAATCCTGATCGGGCCGAACTTCTAAAGAATCGAAGGCGGTTTTCGGCCGGTGGAGTGCCACCAGACAGAGAGTTCGTCCATGGGTTTTAAAGGATTACAGAGCGTAAGTTTCACTTAAAACAAAAAGCGGTCTAGTAGTAAAATCACAATGGTTGAAGTTCATTTGAAAGAAAGGTTTATTTTCTTAAAGTTGTTTTTTGAAAAGGTCATGAAGCTTTCTTTGTTATTACTTTCAATATTTATTGGCTCACATCAAGCGGTGAAGTACTTGTCGTCGGTACTGAAGTTTTAAATTTATTCACACTTTTGTTAGGCGAAGTGAATCCCTATGGGGATTTGAACTAGCAATATCTTCCAAAAACATATTAATGGTGTCTGAAGAGTAGGTAGTATACCACAAATATGGGATTTGTAGGGTTTCTATGGTGCAAGATCATAACAATCCTAGTTAATAACTTGGGCATAATGCGCCAAGTATTGACCTATTGCAAATCTATTTTAGTTTCAAGTCAAGAAACGGAGCCGCATAATGATTTTACTTAAAAAAGGGAGAATACTTGAAGCTGTACCAAGTCGTCATATTTTCAAACTCCAATATAACCAAACTCACAGGGGAGTGACCATGAGAAGAGAACGTGTGACTGAAAGTCACAGTCAGTTGAGGCAAAGCCTCTTGTTTCCCCAAGTTAGCTTGGTTTTCCTTTTATAAAAGAAATGAAAGGCTGAGTCTACTTTGCCAACCCGTGAACAGAACTCGGGCACGTGGGGTGGCAGTGTAATGCTCTACCACTACGCTATTTGGTTTCTTTTTCCCTAAAACTTTTCTATTTGACAACAACAAGTTTCCATTTTTGGGCCTCCTGAAAAATTGTTTTGGAAAAAAGCAGAAAAATAAAGCATAAATTTTTAATTAACATAACTTAGAAATTATTTAAGCAATAAAATAAATTCTGTCCCTCCTATGATATAATTGTTTTCCCGCAAATTATCTGAGTACATGAATGGTACAAAACTTCATAATTTGGTTGTAATATTACGATTTAATAAAAAAAGGGTAGAAAATTGGGATCTAAATCGGCAAGGCTACCGTTGTGAGGAGTTAACAACGTCACCAGTTGAACTGAAGAATTTTCGTTCAAAAGAAGATGATGTTCAGAACTTCTTTCAGGTTGAATAGCCACAGCTCTGGGGCTACTATAAAATAGGTGCTATTAAGTACACAAAAAGGGCTTAGAAGTTAAATACTTAAGATGTCTTACATAAATTATTCATTTGTCATACAGTCAAGACCCCAGTTTTAAATGTTAAGTTATAATTACCCACATTACAGTGGACTAAAATAGTAAGTAACAGTTCGAGCTTTATTGGAAAGTGGATTGGGCCACACTTAAAATTAAGTAACTAACGAAAAATCACATGAAAGTCATCTTCTCATTAATGTCATAAAAATATAATTATCTCAGCCAGCCTCCATTAAATCTCTATTAGAGTAAGAAGATTGTAACAACACTTTAAAAATTACTACCATAAACTCTTATGAAGGTATTTTATCATCGTCTCGTACACTCACCGAAACACCTCAGATACCTTAAAAAGGAACTTTGTTTATCTACAACTCACCTCTTCAACGCCATAAGAGACTAAACGACTAAATGATGACAAAACGAGAGATTAAAAAAGACGCCTTAATTTCCAATAAATTTTCCCACCTTTCAGAGAAAATTCTCGTCGATTACAGACCCAAAAAATATTTCCCTCAATAAATAAAATTAACGGGTCCCGTTTTTAAAATCTTGAGATAATTAATCACTCCATTTGATATACTTCTCCACAGTCTGATGGAATTAAAGAGCTTCTAAAAACCCTTCGAGCTTTAATTACTGTTCCTTTTATAATTCGTTCAGAAGTGAAGGGGGATTTTAAAAAGAAATTTCTAATGAATCGACTACCTAAGGGTATCGGTCAAAGCTTCTTATGTTCGGAGATTCAATTTAATCTAGGTACAATGAAGATTGATTGAGTTTGTAGAAACCTTTAATCAATAGATATGAAAAAGGACTACTTTTTAAATTTTATATGCCTCTGGTTATCAATATCAATATATTTCGAGTGCTTCGGTTCGGAAAACTGAGCTATCCAGTTTAAAATTTTATAAAAGACAATCACATTAGAGACACGGGATCGCTAGAGTTTTCAATAAAGGTATATTATTTTTACTTGTTTGTGGGTAAATAGAGCATTTTTAATCACATGAATCGGACCTAACAACGGCCTTAGCAACAGAAGGATAACAGTTTTTTACCCTACAGAGGTTAACAGTTACAGAAAATGACTAGCCGTGGAATTCTTCTATTGGAGCATTTGCAATCACGTGATCCCGTTACTAAAAACCGCCTTAGCAACAGATAAACAACGGCCTTAGCAACAGTTAAAAGCCCTACAGAAGATACACAGTTAAAAGAAAATAACCGGTTGTGACGTCACCTGAAAACACTCTATATATGAAGTGTTGCTGTAGTAATAATCCAATGTTGTATTTTAATTTTACGGTTTAATTTAATAGTGGACCAAAAAATTCTGAAATGATCTTGCATTAAATTTTTGTATGTTATTTTTATAATAATTTTTTTTTTACAAGAATGATTTTTATTAATGCAAATAAGTTGAACATTGTAGGAAAAACAACGTTAATTATTAATCAGATTTTCTTAGTTGAAAAAATGCTTTAAAGCAGTGATAGTTTCATAAAGATTTGTCGGCTTTGATGTAGTGTTCGGCCTACTAATTTTAAGATAGTTGAAATTTGGTTAAAAATTAGTTGATAAAGTCTCGGTTGATAAAATTGGTTGATTGCTTGATCAGTGCATTATTCTTAGTTAATTTCTATGTCACCATCCAAACAAAATCCAACTAAATAAGAAGTGGTAGGTTGCACACTACATCAATACCGATAGTATATATTTCGTAATGTAAGAAAAGTTGGGTAATTTTTCTTGTTTTTTTTAACCATTTCCAACCACTCTTCCCGTTTTCACAATGAAACTAGTTCAAAAAACCTAATATCATACATTTGATATATTAAGAAACCTATTAGAAGGCAATCCATCTCTAAATGATGCTATTTATGAGAATGTGAGAAAACACATAGTCACGCACAAGGAACACTAGTAAAAAGCTTAATGAAAAGCCACGAGACCCGAAGGCGAAAAGCAGAAATAATCCACTTTCCCGACATGGAGTCAATATTAACTAGAGAGCAAATGCCTCTTCTTAAGCATTGGAATCCACACATACGTTCTGTCGACCAATATTAAGCAACACGTTTACGATATTTTTTGGTAATCAAAGATTGGCAGGATTTAACACAGTCAACTCCACTCGATTTCATACAATGCGAAAATTTGCTCGTATTAAATAGTTAGTTGTAATTTGGAATTGAACCGTCACCGCTATTTTCGAGTAACAAATTAAAATTCAACACGCAAATGTGTCTTATTGAATATGACCTTTCGAATTTCGTTTGTAAATTTTTTTCTTCGGAGAGAAGATACACAAGATAAATTAAGGTAGGAGAATTAAACGCCAAAATAGAACAAGGGTAAACGATCGATGGAACTGTTTTAAGTCCGATCTTAGCTTTTTCAAATGGACTTTATAGAACGTGAATTCCTGCAACATGAAAGAAATTAATTACACGGACGGGACTCTACTGTATATTGATATACATAAATACTTAAAATTGCATCTAAATTGCTTGAATTATACGCACGTATTACTTTTAATCGTATCGTCATTAAAGGGAAAAAACAATTTTTTAAAGTGATGCACTGATATTTATTTCAATCAATTAAATACAGTAAATTAATATTATATGTTTTTTTTCTATAAGAGCTGGCTTCTCGTTAGCAATTAGATAGCATCTACTTCATTGCCACTGCTATATTGCACCTGTTACAATATCATTTAATCCTAAAATCCGTTTTTCTTTTTTTCGAATTTTAAAATTAAGTGTCTCTAGGCACACCACAGTATCTGCTATGCTTAAAACTTAGAATATAATTAAATCTAACTTGACTTCAAACAAAAATGTATCTTTAATTTTTAAATAATTAAATTTTTAAATAGAGTATTTTCTATTACAATTCTTTTCAAGTTACAAGAAATTTTCGAAAACTTAAGTGATTTTAATGGCTTAGGTAAGCAAGCATCACTCATATCCCTCTCCCCTCCTTGTCAGTAAGAAAAATTAACAGCAAACTATCTACAGTTAAAAAGGACTTGACTCCAGAAATGTTTCTCTCGGCCACAACAGGGACGCCGTGGCATGCTCTCTCTCTACGCATCTCACCTCTACTCTTCTCGGGCATCACGATCTGCCCATTAGTATTGGACTCTCCTTTTCACTGGGAGTGTCAAGTGGCCATCGTTAAGAATTAAACGCAGCAGCAAGCGCAACAAAAAGATAAGGGAGAGAGAGAGAGAGAGAGGTTTTATCATCTAGGATACATTTCGGGAGAGATATAGGCTTCTAACTCTCGGAATTGCCTATGAGCCGATTCCTTCTTCTTTTTTTTTTGTCTACAAGGAATAAAAGATTCTGGTATCTCGGATGAGCTCGGAAGAGGTTTTCCCCATTGATTGTACTGGTTAGTAACTGGATAGTAGGTGGTTGGTTTTTCTTTTCTCGTTTTTGTTGTTTTTTCGTCTATAAAAGGATATTACTTTTAAGAACATGAATCATTTTTCAATACTGTGTAAATGCTTTGTAACGGTATTTTGTTGAATTGCTTAGATATAAAGATTCTGTAATGGAAATTTGATTCTCTGTGTTTTATTTCGACGCACGATAATTATATTGGTCTCTCTCTCTCTCATCTCTAATCTCAAAAAAAATTCAGTTTTTAAAGGCAATTATTTCCAGATAAGTGATTTTTAATCATGGGTGGAATTAGAGGGTTGTCCCAACATTTTTTATGGATATCTTATTATTTTAATGATAAATGTATTTTCAAGAATAATAATAAAAGCATGTCACCCAAAGGTATTATTACTTTAGAACACACTTTCGTTACATTTTCTAATAAATGTTCTGCCTTTGAAGTTATCTAATTTTTTTTTGTCATAAAACGCGTTAATTGGTACGTAATTAAAAAAAATGACCGCACAATTTAAATTTTTATTCGAATTTTTATCGATTGTTCATTAAACTCGTTCATAGTATAAAAATCACACTTGAAAATTGACTTTAAAAAATTCCACAAAGAAAAGCTTATAAACTAAGTTTTGTTTAGTTAAATAAGTTTTCCACCATAATTATAGAAGAGCAGTATCAATCCATCATCTAACATCCACTTCTTATCAATATAATGGTGACAAAGAGTTAGATTAGATTGATGGACGATGAATCAAAACCACCGGCTGGTGATTTCACTATCAAATTGATTTTCAGATTGCTCTGCAGTGTCCCCAAGAGGCAAAAAGTATCAAAACATCCAGCTAAAAACTCACACAGGGGAAACGAACTCGTAACAGAACAAAAATTTCGAATCAATCGAGAAACCGAATGATTAATGGCCTTCCGATAAAAGAACAACCGTTCCATTCACGTGTTCGAACATTGTGTTCGACTTCCACAAAGGGTGTTCGGAAGCGTCCGAAAACAAACATTTCACGTTCGAATGGAACAAAACAGGGATGGAGCTGAAAATTTTTTTACTCTGATGGATGAGTAGAGTGACGGGTCCGGCCACCGACGACATTCATCATCATTCCTTTTGGAGGTCCCGGATGAAAGAAATCGTCTGCAAGTTGGTTGGAATGGAATTTGCATTTTGCACAGGGGTGGAGACTTAAATACCCTTCCGGGGACTTCTTTAATGGTGGGAGTGAAAGGGGGGTTTGGATGGTTTTATGGTGTCATCCGTCTTTGTCAGTCGTTTATCTAAAAACCACCTGTGAATGCGAATGAGGATCACGTTTTATGAAGAGATAAGGATGATTTTTGCGTTTTAAGGGTTATATGCTATTTTGAAGGGGTTTGAATGGAGGAAAGTAGCTTGAAAAGTTAGACATGTCATGCCCTAAACTTATCTTCATATTCTTTTCGAATAAAACTGACATTTATGGATTTTCTATCTTTCTTCCCAGATTTCGAGTCACATATAAGTCCTGTATCAAATATCAGTTCTTGTTATTTTTTAATTATCTTAAAGAATGTATATGTAACGGGCAATGTGATAAATCGGGCATTATTAATAACGCCCGGGCGATTATGTGATAAATTCAATGGAATTTATTAATAAAATTTATCACTTCGCCCACCTCCCCACTTCGGGCATTATTAATAATGCCCGATTAATCACTTTGCCCGTAACATATGTATAAAAATAACAATAACATCGGGTTTAAATAAGATTGAAGATATACGTATGTTATGCAGAAATAAAATACTATTTAAGATTGGCGAGTTTTTTCCCTTTTATCTCAAGGGAAAAAGAGAACGATTAGTAGAAACGATTAAGGTATATTATTTCAAGGTAAACGAGCTCCAAGAGAGCACTTCGATCCCCTACGTAAACAATAGTATCCTTTTAATTACCGTCTTCCCAAGAGATAATATCTCAGACAAGTGAGGTATCGGACATTTTAATTGCCGATCGATTTACACAACCCTTTGATTCGAACTGACGTCAATTGCTAGTTAAATGCAATTTTATGTGTACCTTACACAAATAATGGAATTTAAGAAACACGATAGGTATCACGTTAATTCTATAATCTGCTTCAATTAAAAATATACATGCGTGCCATAATGACGAAAAATATCCTCAAATTCAGTCACTTCATGAAATTAATAAAAAATATTCAAAAGGCTTCAAATAGTTCGATTATCTTTTCTACAGTTATTCAGTTATGAAAAAAACACCGGAGAAGGTCAGCTCCAGCAGGAGAAAACCATTCTATGAATTCTAGGAACGAATTGAAAATGAACGATGAAACAACATTGCAAGTCCTTTTTCTTTAATGTGAAAACTACATGAGTTAAATCTAAAAACTTATAGCTAAATTTTGCTGTTATAATTATAAAAACCAAAATACTGATGAATCAGATATTTTTAAGAGTAACTTCCCGATATTCTACACATGTTTCTTTCATACTCCTTTTTTGATGACATATTATTTCGTATCCTCAAGCAAAAGGTTGGTTGGTTGGTTGGTTGGTTGGTGAGGTTTTCTGGCACAAGGGCCCTATTCGGCCGTACCGCCTCAAGCAAAAGAGGTTTACTACCATATTATCAACATTGATGTACTAACTTTACAATTTATTTCAAAATGTACATTTATTACTTCTATTTCAGTTAAAAACATAAGAACCTCAAGTTGGATGAAAAGTACTTAACAGTTATCTTAAAAATCGATTGCATTCTGAATATAATGTTACATCAACTAAATATTTCAAAAGTAAATTTAGTTGAAAATGTTAACCCTCAAATTCACTCTGAATTCGCTACTTACCTCCTTCAGAGAAATGGGGAATCTAAGTTTAATTCCAGCTTCGAAAACTGTTCCGAATAGATGAGGACCGTGCACAATATCATCATTCCAAATAGAGTTATTGACTATGATTCAACTAAGTCCTACACCACCTGTAATAGAAAGTATTTCCTATTACAGACTTCAACATGAAAAAGAAACAAGATAATTGTAACACATTTAAAACTGTATTAATTTTTGATGGAGAAAATAAAAGTAAGTAAATTTTATTTTACTAGGGAGCTACCACCCCTTTCTCGCTATTGCTCTCCAACCCCCATTAACTGCTTACACAGATCTCAGAATCTTTCGGATTGCTTTGCAATCCTCACAAAACCCATCTCACTAAACTTAACTCACTTTATAAAACAATAAAAACAATTAGCTAAAACATCAACCAATTTTCAAAAGTACATCACAGGTCATCTCCATGAATAACACTTTAAGTTTGAATATGTATTTACTCTAACTTATTAACAATTTAATCAAAATGTTTTTCTTAAAAATATACAGCACGTCTATTAATAACTATTGTTAATCAACATCAACATTTTGAAAATAAATGTACAAAAATGAATCTTTTAAATTCAATATGGTACCTAGTAACTAGTAAGTATACCTACTAGTGTTTTATTCATATTTTTGTTTAAACCCAGACTTGTTAAGCAATACATTTTAAACTATTGAAAATAATAAGAGACAAAACCAACATGACACTCAATGTTTACAATTAATTTCGATTATAAGACTAAAAATTATAAGTTTCAGACAAAATGTATGAAATTTAAGTATGAAATAGCATATTGCTCTAATGCAGTGCAAAACAGTTACAAAGAAAAGTTAAAAAACAACGTTTTTTATTTGCACATAAGAAAGATTAAACCATACAGCCGTTTCGGGGCTATTACTGGGTTGGTCACGTGTTTTGATCTCACTGACGAAGGGGCTCTAAGCAGCCCCGAAACGGCTGTATGGTTAAATCTTTCTTATGTGCAAATAAAAAACGTTGTTTTTTAACTTTTCAAAGAAATAGCATATTTGTAAGTTTTTGAAATACTTTTATCAGTCTTTGAATGATATTTAATTTGGAAAGTACTTTAAAGTATATTTTTAACACGTGAAAAATTTGTTTTCATTATAAAATATGGCGTCAATTGATCGTTGTGATTGGATGTATAATAAGTTGTTTGACAGTATACTGGCTTAGTTACTGAAACCTTATCCATAATATAAAAAATGGTAATATTTTAAAATTGAGATTTTTTTTAAATATCAAACAGCGTGCTGCAAATCCCCGAAAGAATCCGAACGTTTTGATACCAGAAATGTGTCATTCGGTTCAGTAATTAAAAAGTTTTTCTTTGAAAACCGTCCATCCAAAACTTTGTTTTAGAATAGAGAATAAATACTTGGCATCAATTTGTAAAAAATCTCCAATTGATTGATTGAATTTAAATAAAATGTAATCAAAATTAGGAGAAATTTAATTGGTCGAGATAAACTCTACAAGAACTTACGATATCATTTTATAATCTTCCATGGAGGTCATCCCACCAATGGAAGAGGTAAATCTATTGAAGAGTGATATTTTAGATAAATAGAAAGCTGTCATTAGAAGATGTTATTGAATAATTCGATAATATGATTATGTAGGTGAAAAGTAAATTATATATGGTTAGTATTACCTACTGACCAACTAAATATTTCTGATTTCAAATTTTACTGATTTCAAATTTTTATCACTTTATTATAAGACATAAATCAAGATGTATGGGACCAAGCCTAAGCCTAACCTTAACCTCGAACAACCAAAACCACCAATTATAGAAACTATAAAATTTAATATATAAATTAATGGAAATAAAGAAGTTTTTAAATGTTAGGGTACCTACTCACATGCATCACATAACTATTTATCATATTACTACTGATAGCAACAGATTATTTGTATTTGAAAATAGTGGCTTCGGAATGCTTAGTTGACATATGATCCTCTACAGCATTAAAACAATTCTTCCACATGCAGTGAATGAGTTGGTTATTATTGGAGATAGCTAAAAACCGATGCTTTTCGCTGGCTCAAATTTATTGGAAGTACGAACAATTGAGATTTGAATTACCGAAACTACTGCATTTCCATATTCTTCGCATTCCATATTTACAAAGAGCGTTGTACCATTTTTTATTTTGTTAGTGAAATGGTAATATTTTGATGGTTTCAATAGAGCTCAATAGAGATATTTATTAAAACTACGCATTTGCATTCACCCTTGTTTAAACTCTATATTCTTAAATTCCTATATCAGCCTGAAAGTTATTGTAATTCTTATACAGGTACTATAGGCAGTTAATTTTGACAGCTGTTTTGATTATGATTGAAAAATGTTTATAATGAGGTAAACAATTACATTTAAAGCATTTTAGGTAAAAAAAAAGTACATAAAAAATGACATTTAAATTACAGTTCAGTTTCCCGGTTTCAATACGTACTGCTTACAAATTAACTATCATCAGTCAACTTCAAGAAGAAACATCTTGTATGATATAGAATAAACAACTTCGTTTGATCAGTGGAGAAAGCAAAAACACCGATTCGTTGTTTCTTAACTCAATAGCAAAGACACCATAAAGGCCACTGCACCCCTAAATCATCCAATCCTATTCGACACGTGTACTTTTGTACCAGTACCAGTACCCTTTGTAACTGTGCCCGCCACTATTTCTCAGGCCTTTTGTCGGGCTCTTTGATGAATGACATGGGGCCTCCGAAAATAAAAAAGAAACACCTTCCATTAGCCAGGAATCATTAAACTTTCGTTTTTTATCCCTTGCGTTCGAGACAAAGCGGGGCATCCACTTTCTTTGTTTCCTGGGGACAAAAATATATTCCGGATCGATTAATTTTTTGGGGGGTCGTTAATAACTCGAGACGGAGGGGGTAGGAAAGGTGCGTGGGGGTTGATTTGTGTCGTTAGTTAAAAGAGAGTCCGACAAGTGTCGCGTTGTACACATACGTCAATTCTGTACTTTCTACAATCATTGAAATCTTAGAATTTGGATCAAGTTGGTAGTGGATTATTTCGTTTCTAAATACTATTAAAGGCCGTTTTCAAGGAGGATATTACCAATGTGAGAATTACAAATTTAGTTTATTGGGAAAGTTACGAGATCGGTACAGTGTACTTCTTAATCCAAATTGATCACTGCAAGTTCGTATAAGGAGATGATAAAATATTACATACACATTTTTTGACGAATTTTATCCCCCTCTCCCTTTTATCAGCAAAAATAAGCTTATCGTTATAATCTTAAAAAAACTACACATATGGAACTACCCAACCCCTTCATCGTTTACCTTATACACAACTTTTCGAAATCATCTAATTTTAAAACTTTAAAACTTAATTTTATTGTATAATTTCGTAATAAATAATTAACTAATTTTTATATTGAGCTTTTTAAATAAATTTTTGTGCAATTTACTTGAAGTTTTCTAAAATATCCTACAGTGTTTTTAATTTCTTACGCAAGCATCAGTCATATCCCCTCCCCCTTGTCTACGAAAATTAGCACAGAAACCCCCATCCTCTTAGGTGCTTACATAATATTTGAACGGCCTCTAAAGGTTTTTTGAAAAGTGATTAACATGCATTATCTGTGTAAAAAATAAGAAATCAACTGAGAAGGCCAGATTTGAAATATTGATGACGTTTCGGCAGAGCTGTAGTGAGAGTATCGTGCCAGTTGGGCCCGAAGAAGGGTTAAAAAATATTAGTAAAATCGTTTTACAATCATCATAATTAATAAAATATTTAAATTTTAAAATTAAAGTAATAAATCCAAAGAAAACAATACAGGGATCCAATACTTTTTGAGAAAAACCCCGGTCTAAATAGATAGCTTCTCTGAGGGTGTTAATAACTCGTGAGAGGGATAGACACAATCCTGAATGTAGAGAGGGGGGGATCAGGGTCGTTAGTTCGAACTCCAAAGAGACCCAGTGTCGTAATAAATGTAGCGTGTTCTGCAAGAGACGGCAGACCTTTCGTATGGCCAAAGATAAAGGCAACGCTGTCAAGAGAGATTGAATAGTTCCTATTCTTCAAAAGAAGTTATCTGAGAGAAAGCTTTATCATAATAGACCAGCACTAGGTCAGAAACGTTTAGTTTAAACAAAACCTGACAGAAATGGAGTGAAATGAATTGAATATCCGACTGAAGTAGAGTTTACAACGAAGAGCTAATACTTTTAGAAAGTTGTTTCTCAAATTGCAATAAAAATGGGGTTGATATACTGTAATCTTAATTTTAAAATGGTTATAAATTGAAAATAAAGGTGCATTAGTTGTCTCGTGTGAAATATCCATCCCATCTCTCATTTTTTCGCTTATATATCGTTGGGTTTTATTTTTTAATATTTTTTTTAGTATCACGTCCCTACATTAGACAGGCAATCGTAGTGCCTGATATTTAGCATTACACATATCAAAATCTCAAATACGATAACAACATTATTTATGGGATATTAAAGAAGGAATAAACGCATTATATAGTTGCAGTGGGGGAGTTTCCCCTACACCTTGAAAAACGCCTTTCAAAAATAAATCCTCCACTCTTGAACGTTCATTTCTTTTAAAAATCACTTAAACTCAAGTACACTTTCCACTACCCACTAGTGGGCAGCATCTCTCACAAGAACCTATGTATCATATGATAGCTTTTAACCAGAAAACCCTTCAAATCGGCTTCAAAAAAAGTTTTTAGCACATTATCGGTAGTGAAATACATCCGTTCTCTGAAAGGGAAAAAGCATTCACCCTTCAGACTCAAGAAAGTGCACTGGACCCCCTGGAGATTTGGAAACGATTTTTCTACTCAAAGGCTGAAAACACATTTTCCATACTTATGAGGGAATAGGGGGTTCAAAGTAAGTGCAGGAATCACAATCCAATATTGAACACATTTTTACTGAAGGGATCTCCTTACAAACACTTTCGAAAGAGATCCCATAGGAAAAACACTGAAATATCACGTTTTGTGTGTTAGATTTCTTTAAATGTTTCAGAGTTGCAGAAATGAGAGTTTTGGTTAAAAATGATATGTTTGCCATCATGTAATACCAGCTTGACAAAATGAAAAAAAAACTCAATCATTGTTAGTTTTGCCAAAGCTTCTATAATAGAGGATAAAAAATCCTCTCTAAAAAATCCCTAAAAAATCAAATATGCTTCAATGAGAAGTGTAGAATCATGAAGATATAAACTTCGCTCCGGAATAAAATATAATACAACGATCTTCCAATATATAACCTAAGGAAACAAACTTAGCATAGTTTTCCTAAACCCCTTACCATACCACATACATTTCTTCCCTGAGGGTGCAGAATCTCTCGGAAACACAAGACTGCCTCAGATACCAGTGATTTATGTACCAAAAAGTAACTTTTTACCTCTCTGTAAAGACCCGACCTCTTTAATGATGCATGAAATGCATTCTGTGCGTGGATTTCTCTAATGGTTCTAGGCCTTCTATTAGTGCTAAGGAATCCCCTATTGATCCCTATGGGAAACGAGAGAGAGACTTTACTTTCTTGTTGGGAGAATACTTCGCTTTTTTATTTATTTCGAGGACTGTTGTCGGTGCTTGAGAAACGGATGTTATAAATTCTAGCGTGATTACTCTTTCTGACACGATTTTTGATTCTTTGACAGATCCACCGGTAGAGAATTATGATATATTGTGCCGGTTTCCCTTTCTTTGCAGTTGGCAATACTACGCATGACGTGGTAGGATGGGAGAATGACTTTCTTTAATTTTACTTTATCTATTTTGGCCTTGAATGAGATTTTTAACTAGTTTTTATTTTTTATTAAGTATATGGACGGTTGATTTATTTGTGTGTTTTTTCCTTGTTTTGTTATCCCCTTGTCAATTTTATCATCAATATCAGAAAAAATTTTTTGGTCATCTAAATGGGTTTTAACCCCCAGATGGCTCATATGTTTGTTTTGTTCTTTTTGTTCTTTTCAAATTTTTCCCATATGTACTGTCCAAATTGAAATAAATAAAAATTATTAAAAAAATTGAACTTCAGTTCACTCTACTTTTTTCACAATTCTGTCTAAAACTGATCTTGACAGCAGGGCAATTACAATTATAAACTTTTAATTTAAGAATGTTCCAGCTGCGTGTATAAGCAAATATTCTTAATAATTATGTTGACATTGTGTTTCAGCTTCTCGTCGTTTAAAGCGCAACATAATCATAACTCCATTATTGGCCATTCAGAGTGATGCACAAATCTATATTCAACTTTTGATACAGGATAGCCTGTAATAAACGGTTGTTTGAAAAACACCCTTAAACCGTTGCTATCCTCAGTTCTGTTGTTGCTCCATCATCTCCTGAAAAGTCGGAGGAAATTGAGTTATGTCATATTGCGCCTTAAGCGACGTTCTATGTCTCAAGAGAAAAACTTATAAAACTTTTATTGAAGGGTGACGTCTTTTAAAATATTAAGTGTTTTCTTTTTTTTTTATCATGCATTAAAAATACTCACTGAAAAATAGAACTTTAGAAGGAAGGAAAACTCCCTTTGTCTAGACTTAGGATTACTTTCTCAGTTGTTTTCGATAATTTGAAAAGTTTTCAACTAATAAATTAAAAAAATAATTACAAATATAACATTTTCAATAATACTAAATATACGTTTATACGTCTGAATTAGTTTAATCTCTTTCCTCCTTCTTATACTTAACAAAGAATTAACCTCCTCAAAATGATATCTTTTTTTTCCAATTAAGGTTACTTTTATTATTCCACTTTATTACCATAACTATGATTTTTTATTTTGAAAATGGTCATAATTATAAATTTAGATTACTATCTAATATTTTGATTAATTTTGATCTCTACATATACTTGAAGACTCAATGAGTTTTGGAAGAAAGGTTGATTTATTCTTAATTTTTTTTATTTTCAGTGTAATCATTCAATAAATTCAAACGCGAAACTTCAAATCTCCAACTATGCGCAGTTCAGAACACTAAAAAGACTTCTTTCACAAAAAATCCTTTATCACCAGAAACATTTTCGCAAAATCCAAAACCACTAATTAGATTGGATTCTTCTACATCGACAGTAAGTAACCAACTCCCTTATCTAACTAAGGAATCTAGACACCGAAAAAGAACCCCGATATAAGGGCGTCAATGGTTTTTCTACACATTCATTCCATCAAAGAAAAAAAAATTCCCTCAGACTCATCCATCATCTTCCGATCGAACTTTTTCTAACACCTTTCGAACAACGTACTAAGGTTTCATATCACCCTTTTCCTTCGAATCTCTTCTGCACATAGAAGGCAAACGAAAAGTTGAGAAGCCACTGTCCTTAAGGTCAGAGACAGTGGCATTTTGACTAATCGATTCGATATTTACATTGATTTATAGAATCGATATTTTTACGCATGGATTCTTATGTATATTTCCGCGTATAAGCCAAGGGTACGCTTTTTATTCGAAAAAATTGACCAAAAATTCCGAGCCGAGTTAAAATTTACCACCTTTCGATCCCCCATGGATCACCGAAATCGGAGCCAGAAAAAAAAAACGGCGGCAGCAACAACAAAACTTGCATTGATTGATCACTAGGATTCGATATCAAGATTCGTACTTTAAACGCATAATAAAAACTTATCGAATGGTCGTGACCAGTGGTCCTTCTTTTAATTTTTGAGCTTTATTTAATTTGTTTCTATTTTATGTATTATTAACACCCCAGCCGATATGTTAGTTTAATATGAGGCACTGTGGTTATCTCGCCAATCTCGCTCTTAACTAATCTCGCTACTTCTGAAAAATTACAAGTTATATAAAAACAAAATAATCAAAAGTAGCAGCATGGAATCGAACCGGGGACCATTAGGTTACTAGACGCACACTCTACCACAAGGCCATCGGTGCTGATGTCAGGATTGTTCAATATAATTTTAATTTTATAAAACATGTAATAGTTCGGTAAACGAATGCTTCATGCTTCAACTTTCGTGAAAATAACCACTTTGTTAAAATGATTGCGAGGGGCTTGCACGAAACTTAATTCCGTTAATAATATTTTCGAACTCTTTAGATCCACGTATAAGCCGACCCGCACTTTTGAATTGGAAATTTTTCCAAAAGTTCTCGGCTTAAACGCGGAAGTATACAGTTAATACTCTTAGGTGCTTTTATGCTAATATTATGTTTTTTTTTAATATGCAAAAATGTTTGAACATTGAACGATATCAAAAACATTGTTTGTAATTTGATAATGGCCAAAAGTACTCGTTAAATTTCGTTTAAACTCGTTAAATTTCGGCCAAAAATATCGTTGCATAAAAGTAACAATTTTTTTTCATTATTTGTTTATATTAATACATCAGGGACTGTGGAGTAACCAGAAAAAAAAATTGGTGGGAGATTTCACGGGATAAATTTTCGGGGGATATATCCCCAAATCCCCCCCCCTGAGGCTTTAAATACGTTAACTGTACTTCCGTATCCTTATTGAAAATAATGTCTCATGCGATCAATTAAAAAATACTCATGCCTAGTTGAGAAGCTAACTTTATCTTTTGATGCCTGTAAAACAATTTATCCTTTAAAACAGGCAGTACGCAGAAAAAACAAACTTACAATGGTAATATAATAGGCTTACTTAGCAAAATAGTATCTAGTCGGCGAAAAGAGAAAAAGAGGTTCTCAATACAATTCCAGTGCTCCTGCTATTTTTTCCTATGAACATGACTTTAATAAATTTTTTGAAAATCTATATGTTATAAATTTGTTAAATGAATTAAGTATAAAAATATAGGCATGAATATTGGATGTCTGCCTATAGGTAAATCTGCAACAGGGTTACAACTTTGAATATGTTTCGTACAAAAAATAAGTCGCTATGAAATGATGGGGGAATTCAAATAAAATCCTTTTTGTAGGATGTATTAATAACAAATATTAGATAAAACAACTCGCGTATCAACGTAAAAAAATCAATTTAAGCAAAACGCAAGGGTGTGATATGACTCTTCAACTTTTATTTTACCTTTGTTACCTTTAAACTAACATTAATTTAAGAAGCTATAAAAGTATGTATTTCAATATTTCCTTGTGTATTTTCTAGTTTTCTAGACCTGTTAAGCATCAGCGGGTAAAGTCCTCAAAATTTTAAAATTTTGTTCATTTAATTTTGTGCCAAGTTTGGTCTTAACATTATTCAGTTAGTTTTTTTGTTACTTAAAACTCTGACATAGGAAGCGAACTAAGCTGTTAAAAAAATATAATATTTTTCAGCAAGAAAAACAAGAACTTAGCATTAAGAACGGCAAAACATATTTTTCCACTTAAACAAGCTTTTTAAATCTTAAAACCCTTGAGAAATACCTCCATTGCACAAAATAAAATGTTATTAAAGCTACCTCATACCAGTACCTTGAGGGAAGATCATAATTCAATTTCTAAAATTGGATTAAATACTTAAAAAATGAAGAAACTTTAAAAAATGAATGTTCCTCACCACAAAGACTTACTAAGGATTTCTAATGGGAAGTTTTTAAGTAAATCCAACAAGCGAGGAGCGTTTTTAAATTTTAAAACTAATTCCTCTTCTGCTGGTTTCTTTCAAAGAAGAACTTCTTTGAAGTTTGGTTGATTATTAAGAGTTGTTTCAGGTTTTTTTTCCTTTCAAGATTTCGGATAAACAGAAGTTAATATCAGAAGTTTATTAACAATTAAGAAGGGATTTTTTTATTAATGAGAAAAAGTCGGAGTTAAAAAATATTTATTTGGTTGTAAAAATAATTTTGTTTTTTATACTTAAGGCATCTGATATTTAAATTGGAACGATTTTTGCGTGGTAGCTTCCAGTAATTGGATAAATTGAGCTTTTTGAAAAAAAAAAATACAATAATTTGAGTTCCAACAAAAAAAATGCACAAAGAATGTACTTAAACTTTTTATGCATATCTTGTTAAAACTCGGTAGTAAACTAAATATAAACTACTTAAGATTTTTTTATAGAAAAAGGACAAGAAAAGGGGGCACGTGTGACTCTGGCACGTCATTCGTTGACTGCCTATTTTGTTGGTTTTAATTTCAGATTTAAAAAGAAGAGTTTATAATGGGCATACTAAACTTGTGCGCATTTAAATACATTCTTTAATAAGCGTAATTTTTAATGAATTACTTGAGATGAGTTTTACCATTATAATTTTAAACTACTCTAGGCTCAGAATTTGTTTTAAAAAATCATCATTATCAAGCTTATAGATTTGAATGAATCAAGATGATCACAAAAAAAGTTTTAACACTGCAGTGCTATCGGTCAAATCAAAAGTCATATCCAAGCCGATCTCAGTTAAAATAGGCCCGTGTGTGACCTATTTCAACTTTTCGAGTCATCAGACTATCACATTTAAGTTAATTTCCTTTAAAACCCAACATTTGGGTCTCTAAAACCTGGATGAAAGTCGGAAACGGATAAAAGTCATTCATTAAAATGTAGTTTCTGATTAAGTACCTTAATTCGAATTGTTTATTACAGGCTTGGCAGTTGGTACCCTACGCCAGTTTTAATGAGCCATTCCAATCTGATTTCTACCGCTTAAAATATGATTAATGGATCGCTTAATGGGCTCTGCTTTACTCATATATTCACCTTTTCCGATGCATGATTTATCATTATGGGGGAGTATCGGATTTTTCCTCACCTTTTCATAATAATTATGTGGCCTTTATACGTTATAGCTGCTTTGAAATCCTTAATATATGGCGTTCGTTTTGAATTTAATCCCATATTTTTAAATGAAAGTAATTAAGGGCCGATTACAGTTAATTTTCGTAGCTTTGAGTTTGAAAGAATACTGCCTGCTTTTGGTCACTTAAGCTCTAACTAAGCGCTTTAAGAAAATAAAATTTTACTACTTTTATAAAGTTGTAATAAATAATTAAGTAAACTTGGAAAGGAAGGAAGGAATGCATTGCTATTTCAATACCATTATGTTTCCACACTTGCAGTTACTACGGAGATGTTATTCCAGGTAGGCAAAATTTATCTAATCAATATTATTTTATTAACAGGCAATATCAGAAAGTATATAATACTGGAAAAGTGATAATTCGAGCATTATTAATAATGCCCGAAGTTAGGCGGGTAATGTGATAAATTCAAAGGCATTTATCAATGAGTATTTTTATATCACTTTGCCCGAAATATGCGGGAATTATTAATAATGCTCGGATTTATCACTTTGCCAATAGCATATGCAGTATGCACTAAATTTAAAAACACATAGAAACATTCCCCATAGAATTACTTGACATACGTAAGTGTAATGATGGCAGCAATAATGCTTAAATATCTAAATAAAAATATAATTAAAACCCCGCGCGTGCATGCGTGTGCCGTGGAAAGCCATGATTAAGTTTTTATTGGATATGACGTCACATTTTACGAAAAATTAAGTCGTCGCAGAGGCTTAAGTCTTTGAGTAAATATTACTCCACGCTAGGAATCTGATTGTGCAGAGTTTGGGCGGACTTGTTGAAAATCCCTGCATATCAACCTATAATTCTTATTTGCCTCCATTCCCGATAAAAATATCTCCAGAAAACCTTTCTTCATCAAATCTCATGCAGAAACTCATCTAGAAAAGTCTATTTCTCAGACCTCAGACATGAAAAAGCGGATCAATTCATCCGCATCATCCACCATATTCATCTGCTGTCCTCCATAAGTTCCTCTCAACTCTTTCAATCACAAAAAAAAAATTCTCCACCACTTCTGGAATACATATTTATGAGTCCGATATCATTTATCTCCAGAAAATATCACAGGGAAAAAATGGCGGAAATTAAAATATAACGCGGGGAATCTCGTATGCGAGGAATGGATGTGTCGTTGGAGCTCCCCGCGTGTTTTTCCATCTCCATGTTCGAAAGGAGGCAGGAGACCCCCTTTGACGTTTCTGACAGAAGTGTAATAGCTTTTGCGTGTTGGCGTCGCCGGAATCCGGTGGAGGTTTCATAAAATATACTGTCTCTTTTCATGTACTTTATCGAAGAAGTTGATCCCTACGAATAGAAAGTGTCAGAGGAGGTCCTGTAATGTTTGTGTCGTGAAAAGAGTTTTTTTTTCGTAACCGTGATATTGAATGAAGTATTGAACGCCTTCAAACTCAATGGGAATCTAGGGGGTTTTCCGGGGGTAAAAGGGTGCATTTATTGAATACGAAGTAAAACCGAAACTTGAAATGAACCTAAGCGGTCTTTATAACTCTTAAAGGTATTCATGTACCATTTCGTTATATAGATCTCTTAAGAAAGCGTTTCCATTTATCCGATCTGTTGCGGAGCGGCATTCTAGTAAAACCAATGAACGAATCACTGAGAGACAAAATTAACGTCGTTTTTAGCTGGCCTATGATTCGCCCAATCGGCCGGATTTCTATAACTATAACGCTAGGCGCCGGATAATTGAAAAAGCTACATTTTGCTTATAGGTTAAAATGTGTGCTACAATTTACTTTTAAAACACGATTCCTGATCACAGTCAACAGTTGTTATTAGCTACAAGTAATAAATACTTAATTAGAAACTTAGTTTAAAATTACACATTTCCTAAAATGACAATAGTACGAGTAATATTAATTAACTAATTAGTACCCAATGTTATCTTGCATATAAAAAATGCATTACTACTTAGAATCCCACTATAATAGTTTTCTTAAAGAATATAATTTTTTACCACCGATATCGTTAAGAGGCTGTCTTGTGTACAGGTATCGAACTTAAAGTGCCTCCAGGCTTAGATCCAATTACCTGGAAACATGAGCAAAATTAGCCCGGCCTGAGGTCCTAATTATTCAAGAAAAGAATCAATTAGGTCGGAATGCGCGCTTCAGAAAGCAGATGAGGCTGCTGATAATGAGAACCTCTCCGTCTTTATTAGCTCCCTATTTCTGAAAAGCGCTTCGAAAATTCTAGGGTATAGATGCGCGAAGGGTGCATCGTCCTTAAAGATTAACTTGAGTGAATTTTTAGATGAAAAAATCAAAATTTCATAAACGGCTGCTTTATTTAATATGCTTTATTTTACAAGCTAATTTAGTTTCTAAAATCTTTAAGACCAGACAGGGAACTTATTGGTTAAGGGTCATACTTTAATTTATCCTAAATAATATTTTCTAATCAGTTCTTCGTTTGTGACTTAACTCTTTCACCAAAGCTTTTTCTTTGGTAAAAACTGAACTTTTTTTTCTGAATTCCCGGAACTTAATAGTGAACTCCTTTTTTTTTTTTCGTAAGAGAGTGGTATGCTAGTTTTCCCGGAGTTTTTTCATTAAAGAAGTAAATGCTCCCTAATAGCTCCCTAAATGCTCAAAATAGTACATATATTTTTAGTTATTTAACATGCAGTGTTTTTTTAAGACAGCCTTGTTGCTAATTATTTTATACATATCTGAAGATTTACTATCCAATAATAAAAAAGTGTAAACTAAAAGTTAAACAATGATTCCTACAAAATACTTTTTGAATTAGGATAATATCTTGTGAAAGCTTAAATAGTTTTTAATTTTAAAACTTCCGAAACTTCACAAAGTAAACAAGACCAGTGGATCTCATCAAACTAGTTAAGTCACCAGACGCTTGAATCAAAAACTAACACAAGATAGCTAACTGTGGCGAAAGTTTTAATCAAATTTAATGCCACTTCTGCATCCTGAGTAAGTCAATATTTCAAGAGGTAATTATATTTATAGAACCAACTGAAGGTGGTTTTAACGTTATTTAGAAGCGACACACAAAACTGAAAATAATTACTAGCTAGCTTTGTTGAGGTAATGAATATTTATGCCCTATCGTTTCTTAGCCACAATCTATATACACTCCACTTTTACAAAAACTCCATAAATTCTAAGAGGATTAAACGCAGTTGCCCAAACCGGTGGCAATTATTGGAGAAAAAGTGGGGAGAGCTTTTGTAATGCAAAATTAGCGGGGCAGATAAACGAGTTGAGGAGTATATTTCACCCCTTCACTGGAGGAGATAAAGTGATGATTTAGAAGCGTGCGGTCTTTTTCCATCGATGTAGTTAATTGAATTATACCATGAGATGACCGTTTCACTAAAGAATGATTTGGTTTTGTGTCGCTAAGTTTCGAACCATGCCATAAAATTTTCCTGAGTAACTAAATAGTAATTTTGAAGCATCACTTTATCTGGGTTGTGAAACTTTCAGACTAACATAGCATTACGGAGAATTCAACGCAATTTTATGATATTTTGAATTGCATCCAGTTTGAGAGATGATATATTGTATTAGTTAATCTTTAATTTAAAGTTAAAATTTTTATATTTACGAAAGTGTTCCGGTAGTCCCTCAATAACTAATAAACCTTACCGCTGCGCAATATAATAAACTGTCCTTTCTAGACACTAAAAATATATTTCTGAAATTATTTTATTTATGATGATTTGAGGCTTTCCGGATACAAATCTCAAGAAAAGGAAGTTTTGATAAAAACGTCGACGGGATAAAACGTCAGAACCGTGTTACGCATTTAGAATGTTTTAAAAACTGTGGTGAAAAGAAATAATAGAGGTTGTAAGGGGAACACAAAATAATAACCACAGGATTCTAACCCTCAAAATGGGACAACACACGTACCAAAAAAGGCAAAATAAGATTAAGGTTGACACAGTAGATTCACTTAATGATGAAATGTCTACATTACCCCAAGATTTGACTGGTTGTAAGAAGATGCTGTTGAATGGACAGTTCTGTGATTTTTGATGTGCTCTTGAAATTTGAAAAGCTCTGTCCGAAGGGGATTATTGGGAAAAGGCGGAATCGTTCAACTATCACTGGCCGACTTGAAGCGGTAATGGAGAATCCAGAAGGAGGGGAGAATCTTCTCCGCGGGGAACGATGGTGTGGTCGCCCGGATGGGTCCGACCGCTGGTGGATACCATGGCGAGGGAACATCAGGTCAACGGGCGCCGTCGGATCGCTCCAGCCTGGTTAGGCGAGGGCTCGTCAGGGCACAGGGAAACACTACGTGCAGTTGGCTTCGGATCGCACCGTTTGACCGGAAAAGGATGAACTTCGATGGAGACTCCATACCTGGGTTATTGCGGTTCGAAGAATAGGCTGCTGTGGGGCTTTTTGGAAAGGAAATCGTAACACGTTGAAATGTGGTGGAATCTCTTGGTTTATTTATCATCTCTATAAATCAGCATTACAAATGAAGGTATTCACTTTCTACATGGGTCTTTGGACCAAGGGAATCATCCCTGAAATTACAAAAATGCGAAGCGGTCCCGAAAGACACGCTTGCATGGAGAGGATTTGGAGCGATGTGCTCTTGATGAAGTTTTGGTATGAAGTGTCTCGATGTGAAGTGTGAAGTGAAGTGAGGGTTACCGCCACAGAACGGAGAGAAAACTGTTCGTCGCCAGGTTGCAGGATTTGGCTGAACGCGCGCTATTGGGGAAGCGAGAACAGAAAAAAACCCGATTGGACCGGTTCTCAGTAGAAGAACATACACTAACGGAACGAGCCAAGTTGGCTGAAACAACAAAAACAAAGGAATGCAGTAGGGAATCCAATCACAAGGCAGAACAAACAAAATCACCAAATAAGGTAACGAAAAATGGGTTTCAGTTAGATTCCGTTTTGATAAGTGAAGAATAACTAGCGAGTGCATTAGAACTCAAGCGTGGGGTGTACAAAAACACAGAAACGAAACTATGTGGAAAGAAACCTTACCACATAATCTCCCGGAAAACAGGGAAAAATTTTGAAAATAAACAATCCAAACGTTAGGTAAGTGTGTGTGTGGCAACCGACAGATCACAGCAGTACAAAAGAGACAAAATATATAAAATCAAATACAATAATTATGATGAAAAAGACAAAAAAAACAAACTGTGCCAAAATAGAATTCAAAACAAGAGCATTGATGGCATGAAATTATCTGACCATTAATAGTACACATGTTTACAAATTCAAAGAAACTCACACCCAGTCAGTGTTAAAACGATCAAGAAAATTTTGAAAAGGGAAACATGACCTAAGTCATTCAGGTAGTACATTAACTTGTTTGGTCACCTGACATAAGACCAGCTCATGATACAGGCAAAAGCGCACACAGTCCAAACAAAAACAAAGGGGAAAACAAAATTAACAAAAGTGGCTGCCATAGTTTGACCGTTAACACAGACAAGACAAGAATTTCACAAAAGGGTACATGTCAATCAGATTCAGATCACAACAATGACTTGAAGATATAATTAAGTTTCATTTCAAAAAAATATGTTTCATACATTTAATAGAAGTGTGTTTCACAAATTCAGAATAAGGAGTGTATCATACATTTAGGAATTAAGAATGTTTCATACGTTTAGAAATTAAGAGTGTTTCATGCTACGTGAAGTGACAAAAAAACAAAAACAGTGATTAAAAAACAACATTCGAGACAGTTAGGGACTAACTAAACTTCAATTCTATAAACAAAAACAAAAAACAGTGGGTATTCTCCTTCCACGTGACAAAAAACAGTGGGTATCTTCCTTCCACTTAACTAAAAAAACAGTGGGTATTCTCCTTCCACTTAACACAAATATTGGGTATTCTCCTTCCACTAGACAAAAAAACAGTGGGTATTCTCCTTCCACTAGACAAAAAGTAGTGCACTACACATGTGGGTAACTCCATCCACATAAAAAACAACAAAAAACTTCAGTTTGGCTATACTGGGTTAAATTTTACACACATTTTTTTTTTGACTCATTGTAGGGCAAACAACCAGAACCAGGATTAGACTACCTGGGCCTCCCTATGATTACCAGGGCGTGTTGAACTGCACTATTCTGGCAAAATGAATGACCTAGCAAAGAGGGTTTTTGAACGCAGTAGCCAACCAGAAAATTTCAACTCAACCTTTCATTTCACAAAAAAACATTAGTCACCTAACTCAATAAATCACTTATTAAACATTAAATTTCATTACAAAACATTAAGTCACTCCGATGTAAAAAGAAAATACAGTCATGTAATTGACCAAGATCCTAGGTTTAGGGATCATATGACAAAATAACAATTGTTAAACAGAATTCAATTCAGTAGAAAGATTGTAGCATGAAACAGAAAAAAATTATATGGCACAGCAAAACTTAAATTATAACCTTATAAAAGGTAGACATGAATATGAAATGGAATACTAAGAATTCAAACCACAACAAAAAAATTTTTTTTTTTTTTATGAAATTACCAAAAAGAAAAAATATGTGCTTTAAAAAAATTGTCCACCAGAACCAACAAAAAAATTAGATATTACTTAAAATATCAAGATAAGAACCAAAACAAAACTACAGATGTTAAAAAAATTAAATTAGCCAATAAGAATGGAAAACAATAATTAAATATGCCAATCACTAACAATTAAGTTTTGTGTGTGTGTCAGCCAACAAACCAATTCCCAAACAAGTTACTCCAGATGACAAACGATCAAAACCAAAACAAAAAAATCAACAAACAACTTTAGTTACTTAGACCTATACTCAAGGTTGTGTTACATTTGTTGACTCCAACTATCTCAACAGAAAACTACTCCTACACAATTCCTATTTTTACCACTTACAGCTACCACAAAAAAACAAAAACATGGGTTTACAAAAAGAATCAGCAAGAAAAAATTAAGTATAACCTGACTCAAGGTTGAAAACAAACTGACTCAAATCATTCGCACAAGTGTTTGAAAATAAAAGTAGCCACATCAACAAAAAACAGAAAACCAAAATAAGACCACACCTCTTAGGTTTTGCGAAAGCAAAACAAGAACAAAAAAATACAGAAATATCTACAATATATACAACATAGGAAAAATACACTAGAAGAGGTTTGGCACAAAAAAACAAGGAAACGGTTTTCTCAAAAACAACGAAACAATAGCTAGTGTGTGGAGCAGGGCAAAAAACAGTGTCGGGTAGTCATAACCCATACGACACCAAAAAAAACAGCATGGAAACTTTTTCATGGGAAAGTGTAACCCTTACTTATGCTCATATCCAACAGGTTTGATCAAGAAAAGATTACCAAGTTTCAGGCAAAAAAATTTCGGCCAAATTACACACAAAAAGGTTGTACTTCAAAACTAACTTCTGAGATGAAGCAGAATAAATTCCAGGAGGAAAAGTTAGATTTTCCTTAAAACAAAAACATGAAAGGCAAAAACGAAAATAGGTGGCACTCAAAACCAGTGGTTCAAAAACAAAAGTTGGTGGAAAAGCACATATACAAAAAAATAAGAAAAAAAAACACCCCTCGAACAATTAAATGAACAAAAGAAAAGTTAAGTATCAATAAAATTATGCAAAAGTGTGTGAGAACAGAATCTGACTAAGGGACTTCACTCAAAACCAACCATCAAGGTATAAAGTTAAAATTTTGAATACGTCCAAAACAAAAGTTACAATTACATTGGGGGGTTACAATAGAAAGATCCTGCGCTCCGACACTTGACATCAAAAATCAAATAGTACGAAAAAATCTAAAGCATTAAGTAGACATATGAAAAGTAAGGGTACGTGTGTGCTCATAGAGAGGAAGGTCACGGCTCCAAATGTGGTGGAATTAAAAAGAATTTACATAAGTGGAACACACGCACCATAGAAAGACAAACTAAGATTAAGGTTGACACAGTAGATTCACTTAATGATGAAATGTCTACATTACCCCAAGATTTGACTGGTTGTAAGAAGATGCTGTTGAATGGACAGTTCTGTGATTTTTGATGTGCTCTTGAAATTTGAAAAGCTCTGTCCGAAGGGGATTATTGGGAAAAGGCGGAATCGTTCAACTATCACTGGCCGACTTGAAGCGGTAATGGAGAATCCAGAAGGAGGGGAGAATCTTCTCCGCGGGGAACGATGGTGTGGTCGCCCGGATGGGTCCGACCGCTGGTGGATACCATGGCGAGGGAACATCAGGTCAACGGGCGCCGTCGGATCGCTCCAGCCTGGTTAGGCGAGGGCTCGTCAGGGCACAGGGAAACACTACGTGCAGTTGGCTTCGGATCGCACCGTTTGACCGGAAAAGGATGAACTTCGATGGAGACTCCATACCTGGGTTATTGCGGTTCGAAGAATAGGCTGCTGTGGGGCTTTTTGGAAAGGAAATCGTAACACGTTGAAATGTGGTGGAATCTCTTGGTTTATTTATCATCTCTATAAATCAGCATTACAAATGAAGGTATTCACTTTCTACATGGGTCTTTGGACCAAGGGAATCATCCCTGAAATTACAAAAATGCGAAGCGGTCCCGAAAGACACGCTTGCATGGAGAGGATTTGGAGCGATGTGCTCTTGATGAAGTTTTGGTATGAAGTGTCTCGATGTGAAGTGTGAAGTGAAGTGAGGGTTACCGCCACAGAACGGAGAGAAAACTGTTCGTCGCCAGGTTGCAGGATTTGGCTGAACGCGCGCTATTGGGGAAGCGAGAACAGAAAAAAACCCGATTGGACCGGTTCTCAGTAGAAGAACATACACTAACGGAACGAGCCAAGTTGGCTGAAACAACAAAAACAAAGGAATGCAGTAGGGAATCCAATCACAAGGCAGAACAAACAAAATCACCAAATAAGGTAACGAAAAATGGGTTTCAGTTAGATTCCGTTTTGATAAGTGAAGAATAACTAGCGAGTGCATTAGAACTCAAGCGTGGGGTGTACAAAAACACAGAAACGAAACTATGTGGAAAGAAACCTTACCACAAAAACCTTGTGTTTATTTTTGTTTTTTAAATTCCACAAAATTTTTCCGACGTTGATCGATATTTGATAGTATTGTTACAACACTGATCGAGGTTCCAGGGCTACCTGGGTATTACTGGTGTATGCCACATACCAGACTTTAGCTTCGGAGGAGGTGCTCAATTATTATTTTTATACACTAAATTCTACGCACAAATAGGTTAATAACCTCCTTGAACAACTACTCTTTTTATCTTGAACTTTTTTGAAGGCGAATTTTTTTAAACATTTTTTTAAGAAAAGCCTAGTAAATTGCATTATTATAAAAGGAACAGAAGTCTCTTCGGATCAAAACTGTCACACGCTAAATCTACTCTTCACGTACCAAATTTGTACCACTGTGGTATACGAACCATGATAATCTTTACGCCCTTATTAAACGAACCCTACTTCAGCAATCCCAGCAACTACAAAAAGTCTAGACAGGATCATAACCGTATTAGTAACGCAACAAAAGAAAAAAGTTAATGGACAATGCGCCTACAAATGAGATACTCCTCCCCTATATAAAACATCGCGTATCTACTAAACAACAGCAACGTCATAACTGGGACCGTTTTATGGTTGCTTAGCGTTCGAAAGATACGCTGTAACGGTCAAAGAAAAGGGATCAGATTCTTTTACCTCCTTTATTAATAGTTTTATGATGGCGGATCACTACTATTTACGGCTTAAAACATAGTGGGATGGTATTACAGGTTGGGTGGATAGGCGTGTTCAAAAAGAACCCCGTTTGTGTTTAAACATGGTGGTTAAAGTTTTTAGGGCTTCGGCGTTTTAGCTGTTTTTAAATGTAAATCTTGATCGATAGTTTTCTTAGAAATTTATTCTTGGTTCATTGAGTTTTTCATTACTTGTTAAACTTGCAGGTTTTCTATGCAGATGAAAAGCGTGCTTAAAAGCGCCATTGCCCAGCATCTTTGATCTAGCCAGACCGGGTTTATGTCATAAGTATTTTATATCATATCTGATTTTTAACACTTTATTTAGGAATTTCTAGGATTTTCTTTTTCAAAATTTTTGAAATAATTTAGATTGATCGTATTTCTTTATCACACTCTCTTGTATTTAAAATGGTCAAAGTAATACAAGAGTGTATTTTAATTAAACAATTTGATAGATAAGTAACAAAAGTCTTATCATATAAATGTAAAACGTTTAAAATAATTTAGAATTACCATATATAAAATAAAGAACTTTAAAATACTATAATACCTTACTTCTAAAAAAGAAGTGGATATTCTTAAAAAGTATGTTTATTAATAAGTATTTAAAACATATATGCAATAAATGTCGAATATTTGAAAGTAGATGTACGTTTTTAAGAATTTTAAGGGTAGTTAAATTTATTTTCAATAACTATAAAAACAAATACATTCTTATATAAACAGAAGAATCATGAAATTCATAGAAATACTGTGACACGGCGATCGAAATTGAGTTTTGATACTAAAGTAATCGTACGAAAGCTCAGTATAATTAGTGAAAAATAAAGTGCATGAATTACACATTATGTAAATTTCAATCATTAATCAAGTGCAAAAATTTTGAAAAACAATTTAGCACACGAATATTAGATGATGGAATTATGGTAACTAAAAATGATAATAAAAGTATCACCCGAAGATGAAATCTTAAATTAGTGTTATTAGGCGTCATCATTTTGTTAAATAAATTTTGTTAAAACATAAATGTGCCAATTATATAAACTGATCAGACAAAAGAACAAAAAACAATTGATTGACAAAAGCTAATCTAAGGTATTTGTAAACGTAATTCAAAATTGAACACTAGATCAGTACCATGATTAACCTTTCAAAATACCATCAAAATGCCATTTATTCATTAAAATCCTTACCTACTCCAAACTCCAAAGCAATTTTCGAGGATGAAATTCCTCCTATTCTCAATTTGTACACATCCAACTCGACAGACTGTCATTCAAATCTACGCTCGATTAATGTCTATCGCACCTGTAGTCGGTTCAAAACAAACAAACCTTATCGCACCCACCGCGGTTACAGTATGCAACGCATGCGCAATATTACGACAATTCAAACGCTTAAAAAAATTGGAACTCCTATTTGTACTGATAAATGTGCTTTCCGAGGGCGAAAGATAAGATATTTTTTGAAGAAAGTTGGTAACAGGCGATTGTCAAAATGGGAAGTGGATGTAATAAGGTGTGTTTTCGTTTAGACTGTGTGTTTGTAGATAATCTAATCCTCTACCTATTTTCAATGTCTGAAGCGATGATGCGTATTATTTGGTTGGGATGCATTTAATAACTAAAATAGGACTTTGAGAATATCGTAGAAATTGGAGTGGGGATTAGGATATGGGTATATTATATGCAATATGGAAGATTAATGCTTTCAAGTGCATTACAAAATGAATACTTAGGTTTGGAAACAAAGCTAAGTATCGGGTCTTGTATCTTTGGAATACACGAATTTACGGGGAAAGGCATTACCTCCAATAATTCCATGAGTACTTTAAATTCTCTCTCCTTATTCCAGTAACAACATACTTTAATGCTGACAGTATCAGAATATTGGGGGGATGGCTGTGCCTCAGAAAATTTAGGTTCCTGACCGGAAATGTTAGATTATCTCGAATTATCTTATTCTAACGTCGCAGAAACAACCATTTTTATTTCAGCATTTTTTTCTTAAAAGATGTTTAGATTCGAAACCTTTAAAACGTTTTTGTGTTTCATTTTTGAGGATTATCAGTTGTTCTTTATTGAAAACAGTATTACTTATTTTATGGTGATCTAGAAATTCATATGAACTGTCAAAGTATTCAAATTTTTATTATATGCCTACTTCAACCTTTTCTAAAGTTAGAGATGCAAGCCGAGCCCCCCTTGAAATCAGAGGACGTCCAATCTGGTCCAGTAGAGGGTTAAATTGGCTACAAGTAGACCTAAGATGAGCCTGAGGGAGAAATATTTTCTGGGGTAGAGACCCCTTGCTATCTGAGTCTGAGTGAAAATCCCGATTTCGCTAGTGGCCGCATCTAACACTTGATACAGAGTGTCTTGATACTCTTGATCAGAGGCGGCCTCTCCTTGACTCCTTCCTCTTATACGTGCCTGATAAGTGGTCCCTTCGAAAAGTCGAAATATTCACCATTATTGAATTTTCCTCTTTTAACACAACGTTTGAATTACGAATGAAATAAATATTTGCGAAAACACTTTCATTTAATTTTGATGCTATTTACAATTACACAACAAAACAAGTCCAAAAACAATCACAAAGATATTTTCATTTCTCACTATTTTTAAGAAGTTCACGTGCGCGTGAATGAAAAATTAAAGATAAAGGGTTTAGTTGTAAAGCAGCAATTTCATCTGTTACACACTTCCCCTCAACCTGCGGTTTAAACGTCCTCGTAAAGCAGGTTGGACGTCTTGGAGGCTGGATAAGACGAAGAGATCAGATTCTCCATCTACTTTCTGGGCTTTTCTTCTACTCGACCTTTTATTTGTCTAGCATATTTGGCAAATCTACGATCTATTCGGGCAGAATGGTTGCCGTAGCCGTACTCTGGATCTCGGTCCCAATCACGTTGGTCCCAGTCTCTGTTCATGATACGACCACTTCCAATCCTGCGAGTTGGTTCCCTTTCACTATCAGAGGAACTCCCAGGTCTCCTGGCCAAGAAGGACTGCTGTATGACGTGACAGCCTGTTCCAAAGCTGCGTCGCTGTGGACTAAACACGATGCCCTCCTTAATCTGCTCCTTCGGATCAGAAGACTTGCGCTTGTGGCTCAAGAGGCCGTCGTCCCGTTTATGGCGTCCGTGCTCCAGAGGAGACAAGTGATCAATGCCGCAGTGGTTCATAAACCATCGCTCGGGGTCCCTCTTGCCATTCGCGCTGTTGTATGCAGGGTCCAAACAGGCAGGCCAATTCAGAGACAATGGACTGGTGGAAAATTTCATCAAGTCTTCCTTTGAGTAAAGAGAAGGCACTACAGGAGATATCCTACCTGGAGGTACTGAAACTGGTGGATTATCTCCAGTATTAATGAAATGTTTAATCTTGGTGGTTGCTGCTTCCCCTAGACGGACAATACGGGAGAAATCTTCCAGCAATGAATTTAATTCAGCTCTTTGGGTTTTATTGATGTGTTTCCTTTTATCGTCTCTTAGACAGATAGAATTGACATTGATATATGCTTTATCGTTAGGAGATAATACCATAACCTTATCTTCAGAAAACCTGAACCTCTTCCTAGGTCTACGAGCAAAGAACCATTGATGATGTGGAACATCTATGACAATTCCAGCTCTTTTCAGGAAATCAATCCCTAGAAGAGTTCGGTTATTCCTAGGGGTTTTAAAAGCAAACAATTCAGTTTTAATGAAACGATCTTTTATTTGGATTTGAACTTCTGTCTTGTAAACTTCAGTTTCCCTTTCAAACCCATCAGCAAGAGTAATACTCATTTTTGTAGCCTTAAACTCTACCCCATCTCCTTTTAAAAGATTATACAATTTTGTGCTAGCAATTGTATGACTTGCTCCAGTATCAGCGCATCCCGTCCCTTTCCTTCCATTGATGGATATCTCTAGAAGAGTGTTGTACGGTTGTTTATGTTTATTTTTAAAAGAATTAAGCTTTATAGAATTGAATGTACCGCTATCTAATTTTACATTTACGGTGCAGGTGGGACAATTAGGTTTGATAACGCCCTCTCTCCCACATCCATAGCAGGATAGTTGGGGAAAATCCTTGCTCTTTGCTATTCTATCAGAACGTTTCGTTCTAGAAGAATTCTCTGAATCATCTTGGCATTTTGGATATTCACTTTTCGTTGGTACCTCTGTAACACTTCTTAGCTTCAGGCATCTAGCTTCTTCATAAGAATCAAATTTATCAGCTAATTCTTTTGGATCAACCAGCTCAGACCAGTGATCAATAAAATGTTCTTTGTATTCGGGAGGGGCAATTTTCTTAATTTGGTCAGAAATAATTAAATTTTTAAGTTGATCAAATGAATTTATTTGCAGCTCATTTAGCCAACCTTCAAAAGAACTTTTCAAATGAAAATAACAATCTCGCCAAGTACTGCCATACTTTCGGCGGTGTTGAACAAAAATATTCCGGAATTTTTCGGCACTGATTTTAAAGCGCTTCAAAAGAATTCGTTTGACGTGTTCATAGTTATGGGCATCCTCATCAGTTTCTTGGGCTATCAACTTAGTCATGTCACTTGGAAGAAGCCCTACCAAGTAAACAACCCATTTAGAACTAGGTACTTGGAGGAATTTCAGCTGTTTTTCAAATAAATTTAAAAACAAACCGATATCATCAGTCGTTTCATTGAAACTGGGGATCAGTTTCTTTAATTCCAATTTAGGAATATCCGTGACAGAAGACGACGATTCTTCTGAGAGCATATTAGCAGAATGGGTTTGAAGTTTTAACTTTTCTAATTCGAAACCCCTTTCTTTCTCTTTTTCCTCTCTTTCTCTCTCCCTTTCTTTCTCTTTTTCCTCCCTTTCTTTCTCTTCTTTTTCACGAAATTCTCTATCAGTGATAATATTGTTAAACAATTCTTTAGTGAATTCCTCATCATAGGTATCACTTTTTATGATAACATTCCTTAAATTAATTCTATTCAAATTTCCCTCAAGGGTAACTCCGAGTTCTTCTGCTAAGAAGATTAAATCTTGTTTTTTACCTTTAGCTAAGTAACTCATTTTCACGTTTAAATAACTTAAATAAAGCAATAATATTTTGATCAATACATATGCATTTAAATGAACTGATGTTCGTTACTTGTATCGGAATGATCACTTAGCTTAGACATTTCAACATCGGATTACTTGGTCGGCATCGACTTTATCCAGATATGGGACCGTGTTTCGGCCCCACGTTGGGCGCCAATTTAACACAACGTTTGAATTACGAATGAAATAAATATTTGCGAAAACACTTTCATTTAATTTTGATGCTATTTACAATTACACAACAAAACAAGTCCAAAAACAATCACAAAGATATTTTCATTTCTCACTATTTTTAAGAAGTTCACGTGCGCGTGAATGAAAAATTAAAGATAAAGGGTTTAGTTGTAAAGCAGCAATTTCATCTGTTACACTCTTACTTACAATTAGTGAATTTTGTGATCTCTCATAGACAAAAAGAAAGAGGAAAAGGTGCAAATACTGACACGATCTTTTGATTTCGATTTAAAGTGTCTTTAGTTTGAAAAAAAAACATCTAGATTTTTTGCTTTCATTTAAAACTATAAAAAGTTGGAACAGCTTTAGAAAGAGACCTTGTCACCATGTGTAACTACAGCTCCCACAGCAACATGGTTAAATGTTGTCATCATTTGAGCTGTGATAAACTATTAAGCTGGAGGACTATTAAGGTTATCCAGTGATGAGGATGGATCTTGTTGCTTTGCGTCCACGAACATAAGTTCTCTTCTTAATTTTGGAGATATAGCAAATAAATTGAATGGAGAAACATTTCAAGTTCCTGAAGAACAAAGCGATGTTTCAGCAGCCTCATCAATGAGATGTGCTGGTGTATCAGGATAACTCGAAGGACATTAAAATGTCTACATTTCAGAGAAAGGAGCACAAGATTCTGAAACATTTTATTCCATTATAGAGCAAGTTTTTTCATGCAAACATTTCAGAACCTTTTAAGTTAGTAATTAATTAGTAATGATACAGCTGAGTAATGATATATATTTTAATTAGTAATGATATAGCTGTTCATAAAGTACACCCGAGTTGCTTTGAAACCGTTTATTTCTCTCCCCCCCTTTAAATTGATGCCACTATTTACCCCAAGCAAAGGTGCCCGTATTTGCATCAACCATACCTGTGGAAAATGACCCTTATCATATGTAAAGTAAAGCCGTGCGGAACTGAAGGTGTGCTTAGAAAGGAACTTGGATTCCTGCTTTCCCATATATAACTGTGAAATTACTAAAACTCTAATCATAAGAATATGAACAAAATCAGACACCTCTCAAAAGTTTGTAGTCGAGAACTAACACGAATTTCCACAAAAATAACTCGCACTGCATCCACACTGCTTGAAAGAATGAACCCAACTGCTCTCTGATAGTTTATATCAACAAGTTGCACATCTAAAGCCTTGTATTTCCACCTTTTCTTCTACAGGTTACAAGAAAAAAATTCTTTCAAACAACGATCGTAATTACTGGGGGACAATCCCCCCGGGATTGACGCCAGTGCTAACGAACCTCTGCACTGTGATTCGAACACCAAACACAACCCTGCTAAAGGCAAACTATCCCATAGAGTTGCCGATGAACGCCGTTAATTAAATTCATTCCTTCTCGAGATTCAAGAGTGACTAACGAGCCAGGATTCATCACTCATTTTGAGCCCTGTCCGTTCACAAATCTCCATTAGGAGTACAGAACGAGTACAGTCAATGCGGTTCTCGCGAAAATCTACGTCTCGCTTTGTGTAGTAATTGCAAACAGTTAATTACAGCGTCCCCCCACTGAGATCCCGTTGCTATGGAAACGCCTCCGGCGACCACCTGCTGGAAAACTCGCGATGCTGATTTCTTGATTGATGATCGCTGCTTCTTTGTTTGCTGACGAGATCGGATCTTTAAAGTATGGGGAATCGAGTTAAAAAGATCGATTTTTTAGTTTGTAGAAATTTCTTTGAAAATCCAGCTAGTTTTTTGTGAAACGTTCATTTTTATTACTGATGATAAGGAATGTTATTAAAATTCTCCGAACAATTTTTATGGCATTTCCTTAAGACTGGAAAAATGTGAAGAAAAAAATGTGTTAAGAATAAAAGAATGAAGTTTTCATTTTAATACACAGGGTGACTATAATATAATTAGTGTCACTTTTAAGAGGCTATAGAAAGAATCACTGGCCCTGATATTTCTTCTGAGTAAAGTATGCCTAAAGCAATAGGAATTTGTTTTGCAAAAGAAAAGAAAGAATTCTGATGGATGCCGTGGTTCTCATAATAAGATACTAAGACCGGTCAAGCCTACTTGTGAAGCTCTTTACAAAACCTGTATTTCCCTTTCAAAATACGAAATACCTAAATCTACATTCGATACTTTCGAGAATCGATGAACAAATTCACTCGATTCTTACGTACAGCAGCAGGGGTTTGGTAATAAGCAAGCGTGGGTGGACGGGAGTCCATTTCTCAGAGATCGTCGCTGAAAAGTTTTTCCGCTCCAACCGCAGAGGCTCTCGGGTCGTTAAGTCGTAAATCAAGCGGCTAAAATGTGCGGTTTGAATCGTTAAGGAGTCCAAAAACAAACCCGACTTAACCAATATAAATGGATCCAGGATTGTTAGAATGCCGTGTAAAAGTAATGACTTTTAGACGCTCCTGTTCAGAATGATGATAGCATATAAAGTGTCTCTTGGTGAGGAATGCGTTTTTACACAATGGAATTTTCGTCTCGGCTCACTCAGATTAAAGTAAATGTGACTCTCAAAAGGATGAATGTGTTTTGGATCTGCTTTCCTGTTAGTATTCCTTCCTTAACAAGCAGGAATTCTCCAACTCGTTCAAAGCTCATTTCAAGTGTAAAATTAACAGGGCGTCGAAAACAACACTGCAAATGAGTGTTTTACTTTTTCAACGCTAAGTTAACGCAATAATGAACAGTTTTAATCAAAATCGTTCAAATTGTATTCTGATCATCTTGTGATTATCCTGTATGAGAAAAAGAAAAGTGCTGTAAGAGTGAAGTTAAAAATTACAGACACAGAAAATGTGTAGTGTGTTGATCCAAATTTAACCCGTAACAGGGGAGGTGAGAAAATGGAACATACCAGGGGACGTGGGGTCTCACAGACCGCGCAACATTATATTTTTTAAAAAAATTTCTAATTGAGATATGATTCTGATATTTCAGTACATAGTTCTTGGAACATTTATCGCTTCATAGAAAAATATTTGTTAACTTTATGATAAAATAAAAGTTTTCACAGACAATTTTCAAGAGCCTTTAATTTTTCGATAGGAACCACATGGTGCAGTAAATTCTTTATAACTTAAAATAAAACGCATCTATTATGAATTAATTGTTTTTCTTTTATTATTTAATATGTAATGCAAGTTTTAATTGGAAAAATATCATTGTAGAACAATACAAAAACATTTTGACACTACCTGAAGTATCAGTTTTTCACCAGTGTTTTAGAAGCAAAAAATTTAAAATTTTTCATAGAAATCTTATTAATAGTAATCTTTACCACTCTAAAATCCCTCCCAACTTCATATAATATTTTTTAACTCTTCCGCATAACCCGGATCAGAAGGATAAATTAATCTCCGCGGACCGATCTTCAAAGCCATGCGCGTACTAAGTCTGGACGAAAATCGTTACACTGAGTGGGACCTGAGGTCTGCTGGACCGCGTGGGAAAGAATTAGGGCCACCGTAGACTTTCTGGATGTAATAAAACTTGGATGTAATAAAACAATTATCTCCAGGAAGAAACCTGAGTTTATGGCTCCGGTGTCTTCATGTGGTGAATTTTCGACAGCTCTCAGGCGCGAGTGCGAGGGGAGATACAAAGAGATTGAGGGAGATAGGGGAGATAAACTGCTGGTGGTCCGGCCGCAAATTGTTTTATTACATCCAAGCACTGGATGTAATAAAACTTTACGGTGGCCCTTAGTGGAATTTCGAACGGTTGTTTTTGGAAAAACTTGCTGATAAGAAGGGGTCAGTCTCAAGGTCATGTAAGGGGAAGGTAGGAGAAAATTCTATTCAATTCGACCCAGCATGTGGTAGGGGGAAGGGGAGGGAAATGCTGCGCGGTCTGTGAGACGTCACGTCCCCTGCTACGGGTTAAGAACACCTTCAGATTCTAAGCAAAAAAACAACTTTATTTTTAGAACACATTTCTGGATAGAACGTATTTCTAACACTTTTCAAAACATATTCAGAACACTATATAGCAATACAATTAAGGTGTTAAAGTATTCTACCTAACAACATAACTAAAGTATTCTTAATTGAAGGACAAAAACGTGTTTTGAAATGTGTTTATTTTTGTGTGTAGAGTTTAGAGGGAATTTAAGTAACCAAAATAGTCCTTAATTTTTTTAAAATTTATCCAGGTAGTTAAATTTATCAGATTCTTTTATCCCACATAGTAAAAATTTAATCACCATAAATACCAGTAGTAAGTTAGGTTTGGAAATTAGAAGTAAAGGTTATGACTATTAGCTATTATTTTTGGATATTTCAAAGTAGGATAATTTCCTTTCTTAATTTTTACATTAGTTTTATAAGTACGAGGTTGTGAATAATATTAAACTTCTTAAATTATGACTAAATCATTATAAAAAGGGGATTAAAACTGGATTAAAAATATTTAGGGTTTGATACTTCGGGTTTTTTATGCAGCCATACGGTGGTGAGGCTTTATTTGTGAAGAAATTTTTTAGAGTCAATCAGGGGCGTCATTTCAGCTTTTGGTTGGGGGGGAATGTTTTTTTTTTTAAAGGGACTGAGCCACGCCGTAACCAGACTTGTTTTTTTGGGGGGGGGATGACTCAACATTATGAGCTCTAAGTATAAAGGGGGGAGGGTCCGGGGGTCACCCCCAGAAAAATTTTGAAATTTGGCCTCATTTTAGCAACATTTAAGTTACATTCGAAGAGAACAGCCCCTTGTAAACCACATAATTTTCTAGAGAAAAAAAGTTACATATAAACTACAAAGTTTCAAGGGGAGCCGGAGGCTTTTCCTCAGAAATTTTTTTGAAAAATTTCCTTTATACTAGTGTTTTATCCCCTTTGCACCAGTGTGCACCAGTGCACCCAGTGGGAACCGCTTCTTGTAAGCGGCAGAATTTTCAAGGGAAATATACTGTATAACATATATATTTAAAAGTTTTAAAGGGGGGTCTGGGGGTTCTCCCCCAGAAAATGTTTTGAAATTTGCCTCTTGAAGTAGTGTTTCAGCTCATTTTGAGGCCCTTTGGGTTACATCCAAAAAGAACAGTTCCTTGTAAAGCATAGAATTTTCTAGGGAAAAAAAGTTATAAATAAACGTTAAATTTTCAAGGGGGGGGGGCGGAGATCCTCCCTCAGTAAAAGTTTTTGAAAATTCCCCTTTAAACCAGACTTCTTAGGGCTTCAAACTCTTTGGTTCCCAAAAGGAACTGCTTCTTGTAAGCGGCAGAATTTTCAAGGGAGAAACATTGTATAACAGACATCAAAGGTCAAGAGGGTGTTTGGGGGGTTTTCCCCCAGAAAATTTTGAAATTTGACCCTCAAAAGTAGTGCTTTAACTCCTTTTGGGACTTTTTGAGTTAAATCTGATGCTCTTGTGGAAGTTACAAAATTTTCAAGGGACTCTCAGCAATTTTTCACGTAAGAGTGGAAACCTTGGGGGATGACGCCCATGGAGTCAATTATCATTTGTTCGGTTTATTCATCTAAAATTACGGTAATGTAATTTTAGTCTCTATTTAAAAAAATAAATTGCGGTAGAACTTTAAATACAAAATGAAAATGGGTAACTTGCAAAGAAAAACTTTAATGCATTTTGAAATTAAAGATATAAAATCTTTTTATAATTACCTTTTTTTTTGCGAGAGAAGAATTTAGTTTAATCATTGATATAAACAATATTTACAATTGTCTCTTAACTGAATAAAAGAGTTTTCTTATTTTTTCTGGTTCCAAGCTTCCAAAAAATGTTTCAGATATTTTTTTTCGCTTTATCGGAGCTCTTTCAAGTCCTAAAATTCGTTCTCCTCATGAAAAGTAATCAAGAGATTCTTTGAGAGAACATCTCAAAATACAGTCAGGTTGCTTCATACAAAATGGATTGAAGCATCCACTGAATTAAACTTTTTTCCTAAGATTATTTGTTCCCTTGTTCGGGATAAAACATAAAAGTTTAAGAGCAAGAGGTGCATTCAAATTTTTCGCAAACCGTAAAATGTGAGATTTTACTGCCTTAAACACATTTGAGTTTATATCCAAAAACGGGAAACATCTTCGTTTACATAAGAAATTTTATGGATCATTTTTTCTAGTTCATCTCATCCGGAGGAACGGCGAAAGCATTCATGTATGCATATGGCGTCACGTAAAAATGCCAAAACACTAAATTTTACATTTGTGATGACTGCAGTGAAATTATTTAATTGACATTAAATTAAAGTATTTTTTTAGAATAAAACCGTTCTTCCTATAGAAGGTAACTAACGGAAAGTTTTTTTAAGGATTAAAAGTAACAATTAGAGTGGGACATTTCATGCTATTAAACTATTAATTATATTATGGAAGGTAAACAAAATCACGTATTTAAAAAAAAAATTAGGCGTATCTAAAAGACGATAGTTTTGTAAAATTATAAAAGTGCATTACATATATATTTGTATATTTTCAAATTATGCTCGATAAACTACAACTCAAACTTTAGGAGCAAACATACGTAAAGAAAAACAAGAAACGGGGAAAAAAATAATATTTTACCACGTTTTTATTAGGTCGCTTTGTTGTCTGTCTGTCTGTCTGTCTGTCTATCTGTCTGTCTGTCTGTCTGTCTGTTCGGGTGGAATTTAGAAATCGATTTTTAACTAACTTCCCGAAGAGGTAGAGACTTGAAATTTTGAACATAGTTCAGATCTGGATGACAATGCGATATTATCTCGTTGTTTTGGTTACCTTTGCTTCCCCTGAACCCCCAGGGGGGCTTTCGGGTGGAATTTAGAAATCGATTTTGAATTAACTTCCCGATGAGGTGGAGACTTGAAATTTGGAACACAGTTCATATCTGGATGACAATGCGATATTATGCCGTTGTTTCGGTTAAATTTGCTTCCCCTGAACCCCCAGGGGGGCTTATTTAGAAATCGATTTTCCCGATGAGGTAGATACTTGAAATTTGGAACACAGTTCATATCTGGATGACAATGCGATATTATGCCGTTGTTTCGGTTAAATTTGCTTCCCCTGAACCCCCAGGGGGGCTTATTTAGAAATCGATTTTCCCGATGAGGTAGAGACTTGAAATTTGGAACACAGTTCATATCTGGATGACAATGCGATATCATCTCGTTGTTTTGGTTAAATTTGCTTCCCCTGAACCCCCAGGGGGGCTGGTTTAGAAATCGATTTTGAACTAACTTCCCGATGAGGTGGAGACTTGAAATTTTGAACACAGAACTAAAAAGCATAAAATAATTTATTAAATAAAAAAAACTTTTTAAAAACCACGTTTTTAAAATGCACTAAAAAGTATAAAATAATTTGCTTCTAACTCCTTGTAAAACGAAAAGCGTGGGGCTCATGCAATAATATTTACAGCTAGTACTCTATTGGCCACTCTATTTACTAATATATCCACAATAAATAAAAAAATAAGAAACATAAAGAGTACGGAGAGAAGCTGTTAAATTAAATATCTAATGCATGAGCCCCACGTTTTTCGTTTTACAAGGAGTTAGAAGCAAATTATTTTATACTTTTTAGTGCATTTTAAAAACGTGGTTTTTAAAATTTTTTTTTTATTTAATAATTTCAATTTAACATGTGGCCCATCAGCCCTGTTTGTTTGTATCATCCAAAAAGTCTTGAATAATTTTAGAAATATTTAAGGTGATTTTAAAAAGATGCATTTAACTATTAAAGTTTTCAGGGTAGGTATGTGGACCTTTTGAAGAATTGGGAAATTTGTTAATGATAATAAAGAAGTAAATTCATTCAAAAGGAAATTAAATTTCAAAAATTTTGTAATCTCAAAATTTTCGAAACTACGTGATGAAACTCAAACCATGAATTAGTTTTATTATTAGATTATGCTGCCTCTTTCTAGTTTATGGCAGTGTAAATTGAAACTTCTGCACTACTTTTCTCATTAAACCAAAACGAAATAGTCTTTTTTTTAGAAATAAACTTTAAAAAAAGCTATTAAGGGTGATAAAACGGCCTGTCTAATATAAAAAAGAGAACAATACTTTTACATCATCTTAAAAATTTCCATTTTTATGATGGGAATTTATTTGTCTTTATCACTACACGTAGCTCCCACTTTTTACTGATACAACAAGAGCAGAAATGGCAGTTTTTTCCCTGCTTTTAAGAGACTGTTATCGTTTTTATGATCCCTCAAATAATACTTTTGGGATTTTTATTCGATGGGGGATGTTATTGGCTCAACGAAACAAATAAAGGAGGCAATTTGTAACAAAAGCACGGACGAAAGCTTCTGTTTAAAAGTGGATTAAGTGTGTCGAGATAATTTTACATGACAATAATTTTGTTTCAGTGTTTTTTTTTAAAGGGATGGATTTTAAGTTTTGAAATTTCCTACAGCAAGTTTATCTACTTATTTTTCGCAATGAACGTTTAAATGACATATTAAGAATTCGTTGGATTTTGGGCACTTCATCAGCTATACCTGGTAAAGTTAGGTTTTTGCCATACTTTGAACTTTATAGAAGACAAATCTTTAAGTAGTTTTCAATATGGAAGAAAGATCGATAAGATTGCACTGGCTGTTAGTTTGTAAGTAATGAATGTCATGCAGGAATGGGTTCTGGTGCGGTCATTTATGTTCAATAAAAATATTCTTTGATGTGTATTAAGAATTATTTAAATATTGGCTTATCAAAGAATATTTTTACTACACAAAAATGAGCTAAGACTTTGGTTGCCATGGCTGGTAAACAAACAATCGCCCTCCGGTTGCTAGGTCATCTGAGAAAGTCAGGAATGTTTTTATATGCGTCTAACACAGTATGCAAATTAACTAGTTCTTTTCTACTATGTTTTTATTAGTTCAAATGTTTAATTTCAATACCGTAACTATTTCGTTATGAATTAGCCCTATAATTTTTTTACCTTTCTGAAGCATAAAAAGCTATCCTCGCTAATAACCTTTTAAGAGTCACAAACATCAACTCCCGGATCAATTCACCACTTTTAAGAATCGGAACTACGTAACCACCCCTCTGATTTTTTTTTTGCACACAAATCCTGAATTCAATTACTTTTTTAAGATTTAATCGATTGCAATTACTCCAAATTCCCCGTATTTTAATTTGAAGACTTCAAAAAAGAAATGTCCTTAAAAGGTTTTTTCCCCAGATAACTCTGCAAAACCTAATCTAAATTGATTCTTAAAAACACGAATTACACTTTTTACAAAAAAAAAAAAGAGAATCCTTTTTGTATCTCCCACAATCGCTTAACCTGGTTATGTGGAGATCCCCTTTGCTTCACTTTGGGTCTAATCTCGTTATGGCAAAATCACGCCGTCGCAAATTTAGTTAAGATAATGAGGTACTTTATATCGAGACCAGTTTTCGAATGCAAAACCATTTACAGAATGGATCCCAATTTCGAGTTTTCAGAATTAGGTCTCTCTTGAAGAGGCACAATAACGGAAACGGCCTCTGTAAACGTTATTATAAATTGGGAAAACTCTTGAAACCATTTTAAATAGAAATGGCTAAATGCATATGGGTGTTGTTATAACTTAGCATGAACTATTTCTGAATTGATAATTGAATTCACAATGTTTATGTTTAAACTGTTTTTCTTGTTTGGATTCTTAAGAACAGTGCAGATTGGAATAAACTCGATTAAGATGTGGAGAAAATAGGTGGCGATTTATAAATCCCATCACACGTCACTCTAGGAGAAAAATACAAAATAGCCTTTTTTTCTTAAATATTTATAAAAAAAAAAATTGTATTATGTTGAGTATTAAAAAATTCTTCTTGACATTTAATTTATACACTAAATATTTAATGAATAAAGATGTTTTTAAATTAATGTTTGAATAAATTTCAATAATAATAGTTTTAATTGAATTTAATTATTTTATATTTTCAAATTGTTTTATTGGCTTCCTTATATTTATTACTTTTTTATATCTTTTTATTTCATGCATTTACTAAACCTAGATGTCTTCTTTAATCTAGTTCTTTATCATGCTATTATCTCAATTAATTACATTCGTACAAAAGTTTCAGATTTAAAATCCAAATTCATGAAGCATAAAATAATTATAAATGAAAACATAAGTATAGTAATGCAAACATCTTTTGAAAGAGAGCTAACTTTTTCCATCATAATCAACTATAACAGTGAAATACACACACAATACACTTCACTATACTTCCAGAAAATGAAGTAAAACAAGCAAAAAATAATTGAATTTAAAAGATCATACGAAGGAAAATTTAATTAGGAAACTACGAAAGGAAACATGAAACTTTTAGTTATTAATTCATAGCCTTAAGGTTGTGAGCAGTATATAGTCATTTATGAAATTCTAAAACTCTATGTAATTGAAATTCATATTTCTGCTACTTTCAAAAAGTCATTTTTGGATATTAATTGAAAATGTGAATCTAATAAATTATTTATCTTTACGTTTTTTATTTCATCTTCGGACTGAGAGTGACGGAAAAATAAGAAGGAAATTTCTCTTGTGAATCTTATTTTGTTAGGAAGGGTTTTTTAAAATTACAAATAGAATTAAGCGAAATCTCTGTCTTGTTGCATGATATAATCTGATAAATATTAAATTTAATAAAACTAAAACATATGATTTAATTCATATAGTTTAAAATCAATATTATCAAATATCGAATCAGGAATTGATAAGTGGATACATATTACTAGAAAAAAAAATACTTTAACTCCTTTTAAAGCTTTCATATTTTTTCATCTTTTGTGTGTACAATCGTTGAGATTTCATCAAAAATTCACAAATTTCACAACATTATATTTTGCTTAAACTATAACTACTAATTTTTGCTAATAGTATTTAAAAAAAATTATATATTGTATATTCCAATACAATATAAGTATATTAACTTTTACTTTTACTTTTACCAATACTTTTACAATATAAGTATATATTGTAAAAGTATAAAGTATATAAAAGTGTATTTTCAACACACAATAATGTGGTTAAAACACTAAATTTTACATTTGTGATGACTGCAGTGAAATTATTTAATTGACATTAAATTAAAGTATTTTTTTAGAATAAAACCGTTCTTCCTATAGAAGGTAACTAACGGAAAGTTTTTTTAAGGATTAAAAGTAACAATTAGAGTGGGACATTTCATGCTATTAAACTATTAATTATATTATGGAAGGTAAACAAAATCACGTATTTAAAAAAAAAATTAGGCGTATCTAAAAGACGATAGTTTTGTAAAATTATAAAAGTGCATTACATATATATTTGTATATTTTCAAATTATGCTCGATAAACTACAACTCAAACTTTAGGAGCAAACATACGTAAAGAAAAACAAGAAACGGGGAAAAAAATAATATTTTACCACGTTTTTATTAGGTCGCTTTGTTGTCTGTCTGTCTGTCTGTCTGTCTATCTGTCTGTCTGTCTGTCTGTCTGTTCGGGTGGAATTTAGAAATCGATTTTTAACTAACTTCCCGAAGAGGTAGAGACTTGAAATTTTGAACATAGTTCAGATCTGGATGACAATGCGATATTATCTCGTTGTTTTGGTTACCTTTGCTTCCCCTGAACCCCCAGGGGGGCTTTCGGGTGGAATTTAGAAATCGATTTTGAATTAACTTCCCGATGAGGTGGAGACTTGAAATTTGGAACACAGTTCATATCTGGATGACAATGCGATATTATGCCGTTGTTTCGGTTAAATTTGCTTCCCCTGAACCCCCAGGGGGGCTTATTTAGAAATCGATTTTCCCGATGAGGTAGATACTTGAAATTTGGAACACAGTTCATATCTGGATGACAATGCGATATTATGCCGTTGTTTCGGTTAAATTTGCTTCCCCTGAACCCCCAGGGGGGCTTATTTAGAAATCGATTTTCCCGATGAGGTAGAGACTTGAAATTTGGAACACAGTTCATATCTGGATGACAATGCGATATCATCTCGTTGTTTTGGTTAAATTTGCTTCCCCTGAACCCCCAGGGGGGCTGGTTTAGAAATCGATTTTGAACTAACTTCCCGATGAGGTGGAGACTTGAAATTTTGAACACAGAACTAAAAAGCATAAAATAATTTATTAAACAAAAAAAACTTTTTAAAAACCACGTTTTTAAAATGCACTAAAAAGTATAAAATAATTTGCTTCTAACTCCTTGTAAAACGAAAAGCGTGGGGCTCATGCAATAATATTTACAGCTAGTACTCTATTGGCCACTCTATTTACTAATATATCCACAATAAATAAAAAAATAAGAAACATAAAGAGTACGGAGAGAAGCTGTTAAATTAAATATCTAATGCATGAGCCCCACGTTTTTCGTTTTACAAGGAGTTAGAAGCAAATTATTTTATACTTTTTAGTGCATTTTAAAAACGTGGTTTTTAAAATTTTTTTTTTATTTAATAATTTCAATTTAACATGTGGCCCATCAGCCCTGTTTGTTTGTATCATCCAAAAAGTCTTGAATAATTTTAGAAATATTTAAGGTGATTTTAAAAAGATGCATTTAACTATTAAAGTTTTCAGGGTAGGTATGTGGACCTTTTGAAGAATTGGGAAATTTGTTAATGATAATAAAGAAGTAAATTCATTCAAAAGGAAATTAAATTTCAAAAATTTTGTAATCTCAAAATTTTCGAAACTACGTGATGAAACTCAAACCATGAATTAGTTTTATTATTAGATTATGCTGCCTCTTTCTAGTTTATGGCAGTGTAAATTGAAACTTCTGCACTACTTTTCTCATTAAACCAAAACGAAATAGTCTTTTTTTTAGAAATAAACTTTAAAAAAAGCTATTAAGGGTGATAAAACGGCCTGTCTAATATAAAAAAGAGAACAATACTTTTACATCATCTTAAAAATTTCCATTTTTATGATGGGAATTTATTTGTCTTTATCACTACACGTAGCTCCCACTTTTTACTGATACAACAAGAGCAGAAATGGCAGTTTTTTCCCTGCTTTTAAGAGACTGTTATCGTTTTTATGATCCCTCAAATAATACTTTTGGGATTTTTATTCGATGGGGGATGTTATTGGCTCAACGAAACAAATAAAGGAGGCAATTTGTAACAAAAGCACGGACGAAAGCTTCTGTTTAAAAGTGGATTAAGTGTGTCGAGATAATTTTACATGACAATAATTTTGTTTCAGTGTTTTTTTTTAAAGGGATGGATTTTAAGTTTTGAAATTTCCTACAGCAAGTTTATCTACTTATTTTTCGCAATGAACGTTTAAATGACATATTAAGAATTCGTTGGATTTTGGGCACTTCATCAGCTATACCTGGTAAAGTTAGGTTTTTGCCATACTTTGAACTTTATAGAAGACAAATCTTTAAGTAGTTTTCAATATGGAAGAAAGATCGATAAGATTGCACTGGCTGTTAGTTTGTAAGTAATGAATGTCATGCAGGAATGGGTTCTGGTGCGGTCATTTATGTTCAATAAAAATATTCTTTGATGTGTATTAAGAATTATTTAAATATTGGCTTATCAAAGAATATTTTTACTACACAAAAATGAGCTAAGACTTTGGTTGCCATGGCTGGTAAACAAACAATCGCCCTCCGGTTGCTAGGTCATCTGAGAAAGTCAGGAATGTTTTTATATGCGTCTAACACAGTATGCAAATTAACTAGTTCTTTTCTACTATGTTTTTATTAGTTCAAATGTTTAATTTCAATACCGTAACTATTTCGTTATGAATTAGCCCTATAATTTTTTTACCTTTCTGAAGCATAAAAAGCTATCCTCGCTAATAACCTTTTAAGAGTCACAAACATCAACTCCCGGATCAATTCACCACTTTTAAGAATCGGAACTACGTAACCACCCCTCTGATTTTTTTTTTGCACACAAATCCTGAATTCAATTACTTTTTTAAGATTTAATCGATTGCAATTACTCCAAATTCCCGTATTTTAATTTGAAGACTTCAAAAAAGAAATGTCCTTAAAAGGTTTTTTCCCCAGATAACTCTGCAAAACCTAATCTAAATTGATTCTTAAAAACACGAATTACACTTTTTACAAAAAAAAAAGAGAATCCTTTTTGTATCTCCCACAATCGCTTAACCTGGTTATGTGGAGATCCCCTTTGCTTCACTTTGGGTCTAATCTCGTTATGGCAAAATCACGCCGTCGCAAATTTAGTTAAGATAATGAGGTACTTTATATCGAGACCAGTTTTCGAATGCAAAACCATTTACGGAATGGATCCCAATTTCGAGTTTTCAGAATTAGGTCTCTCTTGAAGAGGCACAATAACGGAAACGGCCTCTGTAAACGTTATTATAAATTGGGAAAACTCTTGAAACCATTTTAAATAGAAATGGCTAAATGCATATGGGTGTTGTTATAACTTAGCATGAACTATTTCTGAATTGATAATTGAATTCACAATGTTTATGTTTAAACTGTTTTTCTTGTTTGGATTCTTAAGAACAGTGCAGATTGGAATAAACTCGATTAAGATGTGGAGAAAATAGGTGGCGATTTATAAATCCCATCACACGTCACTCTAGGAGAAAAATACAAAATAGCCTTTTTTTCTTAAATATTTATAAAAAAAAAATTGTATTATGTTGAGTATTAAAAAATTCTTCTTGACATTTAATTTATACACTAATTATTTAATGAATAAAGATGTTTTTAAATTAATGTTTGAATAAATTTCAATAATAATAGTTTTAATTGAATTTAATTATTTTATATTTTCAAATTGTTTTATTGGCTTCCTTATATTTATTACTTTTTTATATCTTTTTATTTCATGCATTTACTAAACCTAGATGTCTTCTTTAATCTAGTTCTTTATCATGCTATTATCTCAATTAATTACATTCGTACAAAAGTTTCAGATTTAAAATCCAAATTCATGAAGCATAAAATAATTATAAATGAAAACATAAGTATAGTAATGCAAACATCTTTTGAAAGAGAGCTAACTTTTTCCATCATAATCAACTATAACAGTGAAATACACACACAATACACTTCACTATACTTCCAGAAAATGAAGTAAAACAAGCAAAAAATAATTGAATTTAAAAGATCATACGAAGGAAAATTTAATTAGGAAACTACGAAAGGAAACATGAAACTTTTAGTTATTAATTCATAGCCTTAAGGTTGTGAGCAGTATATAGTCATTTATGAAATTCTAAAACTCTATGTAATTGAAATTCATATTTCTGCTACTTTCAAAAAGACATTTTTGGATATTAATTGAAAATGTGAATCTAATAAATTATTTATCTTTACGTTTTTTATTTCATCTTCGGACTGAGAGTGACGGAAAAATAAGAAGGAAATTTCTCTTGTGAATCTTATTTTGTTAGGAAGGGTTTTTTAAAATTACAAATAGAATTAAGCGAAATCTCTGTCTTGTTGCATGATATAATCTGATAAATATTAAATTTAATAAAACTAAAACATATGATTTAATTCATATAGTTTAAAATCAATATTATCAAATATCGAATCAGGAATTGATAAGTGGATACATATTACTAGAAAAAAAAATACTTTAACTCCTTTTAAAGCTTTCATATTTTTTCATCTTTTGTGTGTACAATCGTTGAGATTTCATCAAAAATTCACAAATTTCACAACATTATATTTTGCTTAAACTATAACTACTAATTTTTGCTAATAGTATTTAAAAAAAATTATATATTGTATATTCCAATACAATATAAGTATATTAACTTTTACTTTTACTTTTACCAATACTTTTACAATATAAGTATATATTGTAAAAGTATAAAGTATATAAAAGTGTATTTTCAACACACAATAATGTGGTTAAAACGATTATAAACATAACTTTATTGTGTATTAACATTTTAAAAACTTGTAAAATTGAAAAGGAGATAATATTTTATACATTCGTTCATTTTATTTTAATGAGTAAGTGTTTCCTCGTATTTAAATTAAGAATTATTGTTATTTTCGTGCAAAGACTTAATCAGTGAATAGTTATAACTAATTTAATCTGTAGGGTTAAAGTAATAAGGTGACACTAATGTTGAAAGAGATAAAAGAGAATAAGTATAAACGGTGTATAACAAAGTGAATATTAATGATGCTGTAACTAACTCTTCGATCATACTTTTCTTTCCAAAATGTTTGTGTTTTGCACATTTAAAACAAAATCAAATACGTAGGTAATTATTTAAATAGTTTTTGTTTTCGTGTCATCCTTAGATTACACCATTGTAAAAATAATTTTTTCCAGGAAAATATATATACACTAAAAGTATTAAAAAACACTTAACTGAAAATAATTTAAGATAGAAATCAAAAAGCGTAAAAATACTATGAAGTTTTAAAGCAACTCTTGATCGGAGAAAGTTTTTTTTTTAATTCTATAGAAACTTTTTTATAGCGTATACTTTTATACTTACTCTCTATGGGATTTCTGATGGGAATGTGACAAAATCCATGGGGTCCGAGAGTTGACAGCAGATGTTCCTGTCAGTATTAGCCATAGATGGCCTTTCTCCGATCTAAAAGAAAAATAATTCCAAAATAAACTCTAGTTTCTTACGTCGTTGACATATAGTAATCAGTGATCAATTACGGTCTAAGCCCAAAGTCCGCCCAGAGCTTGTAGTAAACAATAAAACGCTGAAAAACCGTTCTGCCCCCCGCCAACTATCCTTTTTTTTATTTTCATTCTAGGTTTATTTGAGGCTTAACCAAGCGTTTCAGTTGTTTTCGACCTGGCTTTTGGGGCTTAGTCCGTTACATAAAACACCATGTTTAAGACAATTATAATGATATTGTTGGTTTTTTTCATCCAGGATATAAAGAAACTAGTTTAAACTTAAATACTCTTTCGAAATATTAATAGAATTTTTGTAAATCCTTTTAGTTGAATTCAACTTTAAATACAGTTAAAAAAAGTTTAAAAAAAGATTCAAAATGAATTGGTATTAACATACCAGAATTATTATATCGTAAACATTCTTTAACCACCTTTATAAAACGACTACTTCCTTATACGACCGGCTAATACAGCATGCCTCAGTAATTAATATTACATAACTGTACCGTAATAGGAAATATGTAATCTATTTTGGTCAATATTAGGATTTTGAAACATGTAACTCTTTAACAAGAATATTAAAATCAAATTTAGATACTTTGTTCTTTAATGAAAGATATGTATCCCAAAGTTACTTTATATAACGTTAAATAACTAAACACTAATAAAATATAGGATGTAAACTTAAAACTTAAACAAGCCACCAAACTATTAAATCTTAAATATAGTGCCAAATGGATACTCTCGTTATTACTAAGTTATAAATCAACGTTTTATTCATAAGAGGTCATTCATTCATTTTGTAGAGATAGTTTTAATCACTGTAATAATTCACTGGAAAAAAAATTTCATACAGCAATTAAACGACAATCTAGCTCAAATGCAGCTTGCTTTACGAAATACGTTTCTTCATTCTCTTTTCGACCTGACAAAAGTAACAAAAGCGAACAAATTTCACGCACGAGTCACCCCAGAAATTCGATTCATTTCGGTAATTAATTTTCACAGGACTCACGCAAAACTTAATTTATTGAAAGGCGATTTTCACTTCAAACAAGACTGCCAGAATCCACATCTCTTAGAGGAGAAACAGCAAACGAAACAAATCAAAGCTCAAAAGTACTCGGCAGAAATAAATTTCGTGTAAATCAAATTAAGCAAGTCCTCTGGAATCTTTGAAGGACCCCCAATTAACAAGTTATTACCCTAACTAATGAGTTGACAGAAGGAACCTGAGGATCACGAGATGTGCTTGAGTGGGCCCTCTTTCCTTTTCTCCCTCTCTCCATCTTGTTGTCAGATAAGTGGAAGAGTTTAATGACGTCGAAATAACATGGAAAATTTTACAAAACAGAAAACTTTTAACATAAATTAAGCGTGGGTGAAGCATGAATCGTGAACATATGGAATAGTTTAAGTGGAATTGTTGCTATAGTTGTGTTTTTTGCACTCTTAGCAAAATCCTGTTTCATATGGTTTTTGACGTCCTAATATGTTTCAGGTATGCTGATGATAAAAACAAATATAAAAAAAATATTGTTTCTGAATGGTAGATACTAACGAAATATATATGAATAGATAGCTACATAGCGAAGTTATAGTATAATTGCACATCAAAACACTTGAATACTAATTATTAGATGAATAAATACCAATTATTAATTTAGGCACTTTAGCGGCAGCTCTAACTCTAGCAGAGGATAGGGAGATAAAATTACAAAGAAATAATAAAAAAAATATTGTCCAAGGTAACTTTCACTAGTACTTAATTTACTTTCAGAAAATTTATTGGTTTTTAGTACTTAGTTTTATGGATAACTTATTTTACATAAAAAAGAAAGAGAAATTCATTCATAATAAAAATGAGTTTATTCATTTATATCACGAGTATACGTAATTCAATTTAGGAGTATAATTCAACACATTCCCATACTTTTAATTTTGAATTTAAAATGAAATTTTTTTTCTATTCATAATTCTTGATTTTGATAAGAAGTTATAATTAATAGAAATAAAACGCAATTCATAAATATGTTCACTACTAAATTAAAGCTCCATTCTAAATCATCATAAACTTCTTGTTTACAAGAGTAATATAATATTTTTTCAAAGACCATTCATACCTAAGAAAAGTTAATTAAGTTTTAAAATCCTTCCATGAGTGTCTATTTATGAACGAAAATGTCTTATTTAAGAGCAAATACTCTTGCCTAACAAGCACACGGCTAAAAGAGACAGTCCCCTTTATTGTATGCGTTGCCACATTTCCCCAACCATGGTCTGAAATATTTTCAGTTTTCCCTTTGTGTGCAAATATTCCTCCCAAAGCCGTTCATTATTATTTGCGCTTTGAGTGCAGTCAGTGGCTTTTGCTTTTTCCTAAGCATGCAGTAATTGTTTTTTAAGAAGTTGGTTGTGGGTTATTTCATCGTTGCTTTCGATTGAAATGTGCGTTCGGGTTTTGGCAAATATGTTTATGTTTTGTTTGACTTTTCTTACACAAAACCATTGATAAAAACTGTTCTTATAAATTTGTATGTGGTTCATAATTACCGTGTTTCTAAAAGAAACCCTTAATTCTACATAATGTTTATTTAATTTTTTAAAGTAAAATCCTTTTTAGAAAGTTGATAGGTTTAGAAGTAAAATCAATTTCATTAGGAACTCATTATACAAATGAAACAAGATGAAACAAATAATGAAATAAGAAAAGAAATGTATTACCTATTGCATTTAAATATTGTAACTAATTTATCACCAAGTGTGTATAATAGAATTAAATATTCTATAACAACTAAATTCATTTAAAAATTTTTAGTTGTAAATAGTTATTTATTTGCTCTCCTTTAAGGTATTTTACCAATTTAGGACTAGCGAATATAACTATACAAATTTATACATATAAACAACATATTAATATGTTAACCTTTTTAAGAAATTAAAAGAACCATATAGAGAACATTCAGATTTTATAGAAGTGTAAAAAGCAGTTGTATTAGTTAAATTAAATAATTTTATTTATGTAACCAAAGTAGCCGTCTTAATTATGTCGTAATTGAATTTAAGGTTTAGTTTTTTTTTTTTTTTTTGGAAATTGACTTAAAATGTCTAAAGAATAAATTATTATTAAACATTCCTTAAGTATAAATATCAATTAAACAAATACAATAAGTTCTTAAACCTAAGCAAGAGGTTGTTATCCCTATAAAGATAAATATTCATAAAATTTAGAGATACTCAGTTTAGAATGGTAAATATTCAATTTCAATTTTAATTTTTTAAATCAAAATTAAACAAGCCATCTGTTGACCAAACACAAAAACTCTGAAAAGAAGTAGAGAGCCAAATGATATCCAAGCAGATTTTGCACAAAACGTTTGTTCATTGTATATATGAATTACGCATCCGTTCCCATAACAATCGCAACAATATTGCAAGACCTCAAAGGTTTTTCTCCGTGACTGTACGAATATTAAACTTCGCGAACCGATATTAAACCTGGAAATCCTACTTAACGTAAAACCTGTTAACGTTAAATGTAACCTGTAATATACATTATTTGCCATTGGATACTGTTTCCCTTATAAGGTATATTAATAGCAACTTCTTGTTGGATTCAAAGATTAAATCTTAATGCGTATATATTCGAGATTTAATATATTATATTCGACAAGTTATTAGCTCAACAGTCTTAACCCAAGGTTAAAATTAAATAATTTTGCAATATAAATCGTATTTATCTACCATGTTGGCATTATCTAAGAATCGTAATGTTCTCTAAAGTTATGAAATTTCAGAAGCATGGAAAATTCCTCGCATTGATTTCAGATGTGCATAATTGTTGTAAGCGTAAAATTATTTAAAATAACCTTTAGTTGGATCATCTTGAATATGAATTATAATCACTTCGGGAAATTGTTAAGTTATTGTTCCTAAACAAATGGTAGTATTCTGTACTACAGTTACTATTCTGCCTTCTAAAATAAGCACAGAACAAAACTGGTAAATAATAAGTTCTATTTTTTAACGCAATATGGTAAATTATTGGTTTTCACTGAACTATATTTAACTAGTTTAAGTTAAAATTATGAATATACCTTCGTGTTAATAAACTTTGACAATCATTAAAACTATTACTCAAACAAAATTAATATTTATTTACATGTATAAACAACCTTTATTTTATTTAATTTACATTTTCTTCGAAGCACGAAAGCATAAAGCATCTCTGTGTTCTCTCTGATGGTGTAACTTATTTACATTTCAAAAGGGACACAATTGTCTTTTTTCTCATCCCCCTGGGATCGGAGTGAATTAATATTCTATCAGGACAAAGTTGTTGTTGAAAGTAATACTTTTCATCTAGATGTTACGTATCGAATGTGTTTTAAGTAATTCTAACAGTAAATAACTCTTACGTTTAACAATTAATTAGGATCAAACATCTTAATTTAATTACGTTGAAAATGTAAATGCCTTCCTTAAATATAAAGAATAATCCAAGCTGCGTAAAAATATAATCCCACTTCTAACGTTTCTAAGCGCGAAAACCATTTGATATCTAAGACAGGAATCAAATATTGAATATGGTGTCATTTCGCTGAGAAATCGCTAAAAGAGCAAACGGTGTGTAAAACGTTATAACCAAACGCCGACAGTATGCCTCCATTCGCTTTAATTTTTTGTTTTGAAATAAATAAGAACCGTCACTGAAAGCAGCGAGGTTTTGATGGTTTCTCTGATGTTTCCACCGCGTTTAACTTTCGACCTCATTGCACGTGAATGGCAGCCATTGCATATACGCCATTCGGCCGCTTATTTGAGTAGAAACAACCGTACGGTCAGAGTGACGTTTCAACTGAAAATTAATCTTACTTAAAACTTAAAGTAAAGAAGAGCTAAGAAAATTGAAATCAACGCTTAACCATATATAAAAATAACTATTGTATTATAACTATTATAACTATGATTTAGGAAAATATCATTCTAGTTAAATTAATGGATTTAACTCGTGGCTTTAGATGCCACTCGTTTAATATTACAGGGCGATTCAGGCTTGTGGCTTAAGTGCTGTGTTGCCGAAGCTAACCCTAATTTATCACATTTATTTGGTTGCCCAACAAAATCTTCATACTACAATATAAAGATCTTGTTTGTCAACAAAACTTATCGACAGATAAGCGCAAATCCAAATTACACCTTGACACTTTATGAAATAGGAAGGAACAAGTAGCAAAGAGTTAGATGTCACCTTTGTCATCTTAAGCGACAATTTATAACATTATAGTAATCAGAGGCCCTTAACTAGACTTTTTTGAATGTCTAAATTCAAATTATTTCTAAGCACTAAGAGTTTCTGGATAATACTGAGTTTTATTTTTGATCGTTTGGAACCTTTTGGGTTACACCTGAAGCTGAAGAGAACAGCTCCTTGTACGGCGCAAATTTTTCAAGGAAAAAACAAGACATAAAACAGTCGTTAAATTTTCAAAATGGTTAAATGACTGAACCCCGGACTTTTTTATACGGCCCTGAGGAATAAATATTCTTTTAATTTCAAACAATTATAAATTTTAACACAGTATTAAAATGTTTTTATTCTTTAACTGTACATCCGGTCTTAATTATAATTGCATTAAACAATTCAGGAAAATAATAATAATGATATTGTATAAGAAACAGCTAGAATCTCAGAATATTCAATTCATCAAAGTAATCGATATCCAAAAAGTATCGATCATTCTGCATACTCAATATACATCTCAAATTCTTTTTATGACCAAAAGATATCAAGAAGTAAATATGCATTCACATAAATCACACCCTTGTCACCCATCTGCATTCCACCCCCGTAGACTCCTCCGGGTACCATATAGATAAACGTCCGACACAGGATCCTGGATCGACGGTCACCTTCTTTATTTGGAAGGGATGCAGAAGATGAATGTGGTTCTCTGTCATCCCCAGGGGATTGGAAACGAAGATTCCCTTCCAAAACACCTGGTTCCTCTTTTGGAAGATGGCTGATAGATATATTTTCTACCTTTTCCAAGACATTGAAAATCTGGGATAAATGTAGAGGTCCAGAATTCATTTAACTTATGATCGATAAATAATGTATTCTAAACTTTGGCTGTTCAAAATGTAATGGTCTCGAAATTTTTAAGATAATGTTATAAGGGGAGTTCATAAAATTTCTACAGATTTTTTTTTGGAAAGGATGAAACTTCTGATCATTAAACAACACGTTTAAGTAAGATGTATAAATCACAAGGTAAGTACATAACAAATCATTTAAAACTTGAGAGTCCACAACATTCAAATTTTCTAATCTAACTTTGAAATAAAATTTCTTCGCTTAAATATCTCGAGCATCATGTTTTCTTACAACGGCAGGTTCCTTTTTTAAGAAGAAAAAGTTAAAGCCCTTCTCGTTTACACAATATTTAAAAAAATAAATTTACCCATAAGAAAATTGATCATGAAGAAGTCATCATCAAAACAGATAGTTAAAAGACATACAAAATGGAAAGAAAGAAAGGAACAAAATATTGATAACCTATTGAACAGTTATAATTTGTTTTGAATGAGGAAAAAAAGTTTTTAAGTTTAAACATATCCTTTTCTACTCCAAGTCAGAGATCAATAGTAAGTTTAAGAACACACATGAAAATTTAAGTACCTTTAATTTCTAGATCGATAGTTCTTTTTGATTATCAATCAACAATTTTAAATATACACTTGCTTTTTCTATAAGGTACCTTTTACAATCAATATTTTTAATTAATAACCCAAAATTGTTCCAAAGAAAAATACCTGTTATTTATTTGAAATATTGTTCACCTGATTATGAAATATGATAGAAATAGAAATGATTTTAAAACTAAATCTAATGGTTGATTAAATGGTTAATAAGTTAAAATTAATGGTTGAAAGAGGGAATTGGTGCATTCACCTGTAGTGGTATAGTAGATTGATTGTAAAGAAATTTAAAACTAAAGTGATTTATTAATGCACGAAAAATATTACTTTTCCAATCTCCTGCGACTACTGCCTCCTCCATACATCTTTAAGAATAAAACTCCCTAAGGTAATTTGATTAATAGTTTTAGCTGATATCCCTATTTCCTATTAATCAGTTTTAGGTGGAGAAAAAGCATTTATTTCCGATGGATGAATGAATTTAACTAGGTCATACATCAGCATTTGTTGTGCATGCCTCATTGAAGGTTATTTCTCTCTTGAGAGAAATCTATAAACGCGCGGAACTTTCTAGGAAAGATCCATTTGAGTTGTCTTGTCAGTGCCAGTTACGGTTTCATCACAAGAGAGATGAGGAAAATCGCCCGAAGCGCGGCACTTATTATAAGACTGTTTAAAATTTATCAACTCGATAAGGTAGAGAAGAGTTGAAACTTATGAATTGCTTATTAATGTTTTCCAAATTTTCTTCCTAAAAGTACGCATTTAACGCACCATATATGGGATCTCAAAGGATCTTCTTTAGAGACCGTACTGCTCTTTCCTCAAGTTATTTAAGTTAGAATTTTTAGTCTGAGCTTGTAAATAGTTTATAACGTATTTGCTTGAACATTTACCTTTAAAAGTCTTTATTAGCATTTTATGTGATGTTCAATAGAAATAATTTATTTCCAACTTTTCTTATTAATGACCATAAAAATTATTTAATGAATTTAAAATTATTGTTTTATCATTAGCTGTTTAAAGTATGTTATGACTAGGTATATAATGAATATTCATGGAGAATTTTGAAACTAAGTACAACTAAACTGTTGTTAGGAGTAAAAAATTAATATCTATGAAATTCATAGAGAATTCGAGAAATTTCACAGATTCATGATAATAATTGGAATTAGGTTGCACAGAATATTTATATCTAAAAAAATATCATCAAATGTGTTTCCGACATCGATAAACAATTTTGCATGTTTTCATTTTAGCACTAAAAAGGTAAACCATTTAACGTATTTAGTGGTGGCTCCTCTGCAGACTATAAAAGCGGTAATTTCCACCTACTACCGCAGTAGAAAACCAAGATCTGGGGGCAGAGAGTTCCTTCTGGAACCATCAAGGCGTGGCAATTAACTGTCTCTCAGACACCATTAGCCAACACATTCCATCGATCTACGCAACACCCCCTGCTACTATTCTGTAAGAACACCTCCAGAAAGTCAGAGGGGGCTTAATGTTTTGTTTTTATCTCGAGTAACGGTTATAAAAGCGGGACTTTATGCTGATTGGAGTTCCAGGAGTCCGTTGCGAAAGAGATACGGTGGCCGTTAAGTGTTAAATTGTTTTGGAAAACTTCGAAGGGGAGAGTCTAAAGTTTGTTCTTTTCTTTAACAGAATCTAATTATTTTAGACTTCATCTTGGGTTTATGATTAAAAATTATTAGGTACACGGAAATGTATTTGGAATGAAATTATAAGGCGTAAACTTTTATGACAACGCTTAAATTAAATCATTCTTTGGGGCAAACAAAATATATTTTTACTTTAGAATTTGTTCCAAAAATTAGTTTTAAGGTTTTCTTTTTAAAATGTTACTATCATAAAGATCATATTCTATGATATAATTTTTATAGTAGAAAAGATGTAATTTCAATAATAGATATAATATTTTATAGTATAAAAAATTGAACTTTTTATAGAATGTGGGTTATCACTTTTTACCCCCAAAGTCTTAAAATAATACTTTTCGAATAATTATAGTTTATTGTACCATTCTTAGGATAATGTAACGTATACTACAATGTAACATATAAGATTAAATAAAGTGTAAATTGGTAATATAATGAAGGGAAATATATTGAAGTTTTATATTAAGGATATACAGGTTTCAAAAAAAAAGATCAAAATTTACAAGGTTTTTTTAAATTTTTCTTCATTTATCTAAAAAGATACAAAACTACATAATAACTCTGATAAACTTTCAAATTTGCGAATTTTTCCATTTTTGAGGCCTGAAAAAGGGCTATTTTCACATGAAATATCAAATTAGTCTAATTTAGTCGCACTCTGTAAGTATATAAGTTAGAAACATTATCAAAATTTTAAGTAGTCTCCAAAGCGCATTGCTAGTAATAAATTGTAGGAGATGAGCACAATGGTAGTTTGAATGACGTGCTCTTCACTAACTTGCAGGGGGGGGGGAGGGAAATGTTCATTAGATTATTAGATATACGTATGTAAAGACACGGTGTCTTACTTGTAGACTGTGAGAGCCGTTTTTTGGCAATTGGAGACAAATTCTGCTTCTCTAATTGGAGTGTGTAACATTTAGATGGATTTTTTTGACCGGGTGTGTTCTATCCCCTTAACGTATGTACCAAATTAGTCTAATTTAGCCGCACTCTGTACGTATATAAGTTAGAAACATTATCAAAACTTTAAGTAGCCTCCAAAGCGCACTGAACTCTGTCCAGCTCAATATTACTACCTGAGAGAGGGGGAGTTGAAAATCTCTCTCGGACAAACGCCTTCTACTGCCCCAAAAGTGATTAGCGATGCAGATGGGCGTCCAAAACTGAGGGAGCTAGCTGCTCAATCACAGGGAAGAGTTTAATTGGGTAGGAGAATACCTCCCAGAGCGGCATTTGCTAATTGGGTTAGGAACTTGAGGTGTTGAATCTGAATCTGCACATTGCACATACAAACTCCCCATACAAAAATAAACACCAGTTCAAGAACGCGTTTTTGTTCTCAAAACTTTAGTTTTGTTGTCAGGTAGAACACCTTACGGTGCTGTGATAGTGCTTTGAATATGTTTGAAAAGTGTTAGAAATGTGTTCTAAAAATATAGTGTCTGTAATAAAATGAGAAGGTATTCTTAAATTTGGATCGAGAAACTGTAAGAACACCTTTTCTGTGTGTATAATATTTAGCAACATCTACAGAGCACTATCTTTTTCTCCCACAATTATAATAATTGATCAGACATGTTCATTGCTGTGTTTTCTGCTTGGGGATATATCGTTTTACGTACTTTTCGATGATCATGATTCGTTTTGTTTTTCCCACCCTGTCAAGAATCCGAAATGGGGGTCTTCGTAACATTTCATTAAGCTCAATGAAAACGAACAATTTTCCTATTTTGGGGGTTTGCACTCTCATGAAAGAGATCCCCAGATCAAAGTATGAGATATATTTTTAGTTTTTGCATATTAACATGGTTCCGTTTTCATTGTACTATGGAGTATTTGTTTTGTTTTAGTAATACCTCATGACGTCAATTCGTTGACGCAATTTGTCATGACGTCACATAAACTGAGTTCATAGACCCTTGTTGATCCCCCACCATATTGGGTTCTATGCGGGATATAATCGTAAACGCATTTCCCTCTATTCAAACTGTTGATTGAGTACACATAATACGGATTGAATTGGAAGTGCAACTCTAATTTGAGAACTTCTGCCCGTATCTCAATATACGTCTGTCAGTAAACAGCAGCGTGAACACGCGTATTAGTATCATGCTCTTCCAGGCAGATACGGTATTATGTGTAAAATAGATTTCAAGATCTCACAATTCGTTCCATTATCATCCATACGTGTACTACGGTACACGTATCGTAATAGTAGATATTGTTGGGGAGAAGTTTCTTGGACAAGATGCTAAATTTGTTCCATGAATACTTTTGAGGAGAATTTATACGAAATATAAAATAGTAGGTCAAGTAAGTAATAAATTTATTACTGAAATAACTGAAGTTAAAGATGAGTTATTGAGGGTAGGACGGCTTGGGGTAGGAACAAAACTACAGTGCTAACTATCATTCTTTACTTTACTTAATAAAAACAGTCCGAAGCTGCAGTAGAAACAGTTAAAATTATTTGTATTATTTTTGGTAATTTAATTATCAACCCGATCAGTTTCCGGATAAAAGAAAAGTAAGTATAAAAAGCTTAACTTTGGGCTGCAAAAAGTTCTGCTTGATATACTCAGTGTAAATTCTTTAAAATACAGTGTAAATTCTGTAGGGGGTCTTTTAATAAAAAATGAACAAATACTAATAACAACAATTACAATGTCAATTTTATCATTACTTTATAAAAGCTGTGTAAAGCTTTTATTAAGTTAATCATCTTCATAATGTGGTCATTACCGTATGGAAGACGACCTCATAAGGGGAAAAAAGCTTTTAAACAGTTTTTATAAAGTACGGTAAAAAAATTATAATTGGGGTTGAAATTTTAATCCTACTCTAAGGCACGTCATCCTACAACGGACCTATCGTTTTATGTTTCTTGAAACGCAACTTTTTTCCACACTTTAAATTCTCAGGATTGCGTTTGGAACCCTTTCTATTCTGAATGGTTTTAGGGTATTGTACTGCACACCCCGTTAAGTTAGAACCATGTATTCAGGATGACCCTGCTTATCTGTATAATTACTACCATTTAAATATTTGTGAATCTGTCTATACTATGTTAACATAAGCAAAAAAAAGTTACATTTTTTCAAATTCATACAATATGAAGTATTACATATCCACGTACTCTTCAATTGACTATCCTTAATGTTTTTTAAAACGAATATTTCCCTCGTTTCAATCATATTCACGTACAATCGAATTGTTAGCAAACGACTGTAATGGGGTTTCTCTGTTGAACCTCAGCACATTAAGAGAAGCTGTTCGTTTGCGGAAAATGGTCTTTACTATGTCACTTCCTCTCCATCCTCTTTCCTGTCTAGTTTCAGATGCTATTCTTATCAGTATTTCCTCTGGGGGACATGAGAAGGATTTGGTCAGATGGCGTGGAGGATTTTAAGAGCTGATTACAGAAATTTGAGGAGCGCAAGGATTTAGTAGTAATAAGTTATACAGTGTTATCGGTCTTCATATTTGCAACAGCGTTTCATACTCAAGGAAGTAAATTGTACCTCAATTAAAGTGACAAATGCTTGTTCTAAATTTATTGAGATTGTTTACCGTACCCCTAGGCTGCGAAATAAGGAAATAAAAAACTTATTAAACAGAAAGAAATTGAACAGGTTCAATTGGAAAAATGGGTACAGTAATAAGCAACTAAGTTATTTTAAAATTACATGACGATGCAATAAATTATAAAAAAAAAAACTAAATTTTATTATTAAAACTATTTTTTTCACACGGATTATGGGAAAGTTGTAGAACCAAACTTATTGAAGCAAAACGCTCATTTAAAATGTAAAAAAAAAATTCCGTTTTTCACAATTTGTATTTATTATTATGCAAATATTTTTCGTTGCTTTAATGGTATTTACATACTTTCCAGTACAGAAACACTTGTCTCATAACATCAGAATGAAGGACACTACTTTTGTAGGTAAGGTTCTATTAACTATAATCCGAATGTAGTATACAGAAATGGAATAATCTTATGACTTTAGCATATTTCCAGCTTAATCCACCTGGTCAATACTGAAGGATCTTCCCACTACAGTTAATTAACCAGGCACAATTGGGTTTACTGAGATTAACCCCATTGCCTTTGAAAGCGTTTTCAAACTAACCAATCATCGTCTTCCTGTTAGGGATTCTGTATGTAAATAACATCAAAGCCGACCAAAACAACATGCAAACGAGTCCTTCTTTGAGGGGACACCTGCTTCATTGCATTAAGTCCCCCTTTTCGCATAATGAAGTGTATGCAGGGGGTAGTTCACCCTAATTAAATACTGATTTACGTATAGTTATGGTGTCCGTGGGATCTGGCGACAGGACTATACATCGAGCAGGAATAAGGGGCCATTAACAAATTACTTCTCACAATTTTAGCGGTTTTTAGATCTACCCCGTTTCACAAGTTAAAATAAGTGATTCCCCGTCTTCATTATGATTTTATAAAGTGAAAATATTTTTTCTGATTAATTAATAATTAGATTTTTTTATATTAAGCACATGTTCAGTTATTTCAAATCATACTTTATAATCACTATTTAAAAATTTGTACCAATTTGATTAAATAGTAGTTGAATCAAATCTATAAGTGAAAAAGAAATGTATCTTTTAGCATTGTAAAAACAGTGCAAACACAGTTTTAAAGTTTATCGTCACAAAAGCATGAACTATGTCTTCCCTTTTGTCACATTGTGATACCCACGACATAAAGAAAAAATGGTTCAAATATCATCAATAGAGGGCATTCACCGTTTTTGAAGAAATTATGTCCATGCAAATGTGCAGAAGAAACAATTGATCTATGGCTTATTTATGGAGCTGTTGCAACTATTGATGATAGTGGAATTGTTCTTTCCCTTATGCCAATAGCTGTTTCTCCCATCAAAAATCTTTATGTAAAGCTTTTATGCCCAGTGATTCTTATTTTAGAGAAATTTGAAAAATCCAGTTCACAAATAAAATCCCCCTAAATATTCAGCTGTAAAGATTATAATATTTTTCTTTGAGAAATTTTTCCACCTTGAAAATCTGAAGAGGAGCTCACAAGGTATTTCCACTGACACTTCCAAAGGGTTTAGACTCCAGCAGATGGACAAAACTCCCAAATCGTCACACTAACCCACTTCATGGTGCTATAGTAATTAGTAATCTCCTACTCAGGAAGGATTTACTCAAGGAATCCCTAAGGGAAGTAATTAAACTCGCGAATTCCCAAGAGACTCACCTGAATTAATCAGACAGAATACATTTGAAGACATAACTTCGCTAAACAACAGAGAATAATGTATTCAGTTTGTTTATACGATAAAAGCTCTTGTTATTCAATATAATGTATACTATGACACCATAACAGTGTAAATTAATACCGTAAGTATACCCAATAAGTTTTTTAATAGTGTCTTTAATATCAATGTGGTCTTAAAGAGAATCGTTAAAGAATTTAAAATGTGAAACTCGTAGAAAACAGGAAACGTAACTGCAACAAAGGAAAAAATGCATCTTCAGTAATAAAACCTCTCTGCAATGATCGATATTATACAATAGGCTACTTTAAAGCTATTAGAGTACATGTAATACCGTGATAAATACACAGTTTGAGCATTTCTTCGTTTTATAAATAACAAATATTTTTGTTGCTGATCCCAGAGAGTGTAGCAAACCTAAAGCATATCTCAACAAAACCAAAAAACTAAAAATACAGACCTTGTATTTCATAAAACCTAAACAATTTTAAATGTGGGTGAAGATGACTGTACGACTTTGCATCAGTTATAAATACAATATACCAATGCATTCAATAAATGCAAATTGTAGGCATTTTGTGTAGGAAAAGATATAAATCAATTAAAAACTGAAGAGATTTTCAGGCAACTAAATTCTTTTCATTGTCTTCATTCATTCAGAAATAAATTTGGAATTTTTAAAATTTGCTTCTTTAATTTACACAACGAAAAAAATACTTAGTTCCTGCATTTTCTTAAATTGAGTTATCTTTTACGGTGTGATTTTGCGATGGGTTATAAAAGCAATATTTCGGAAATAGACGATTAATCCGGTCGTTTCGAATAAGTCTTTTTTCATACCTGAATGTCACTAGAACAAAGAGAAACATGGTTTAAATCATGTTTATCGTAGTGGACAGTATCGTAACACGCAATTTTCGCTGTAATCAGCTTCGAATACGCAACCAACGAGGTATGAAATCACTTTCCTAATGCTCACCAATCACCACTAAGCATACCTCCCACTATTCATACATTCCTAATAAATACATCTTTGTCCAACCAGGGGCACAATCGCATTCAGCTTATCTTTGACTAGGGCCTAATTAGAATTTGAGAACAATAGAAGACCAGTTCTCCATTGGTAATTTCACAATCTATGAGCCAAATTGGCTCCTAATATCATGCTATAATGAATATGATAAGACTTTTCGGAAATATGTAGTAGTTAGCTCAGAGGATAATAAATAGTTTATGAGAAAGGTTGTAGGAAATTCAATTAATTGATTAGCTGTGTTTTGAACTTTTTACTCTATGGATCATTATTTCCTGCATTATAAAATTAATAATGAATTTATTATGTACCTATTAATTAAATGATTTGAACTTGATATACCTAAAAGTTGTTTAAATGTGTTACCAATTACATTTTAAAAGATATTTTTTTACTTAAAAATATAAAATATTTACTTGTCGACTACACAAATTGTGTCGAATTACTTAATATAACGTATTGTTTATTCTAAGAAAAGTGTCATTTTTGAAAGTTACTAAAACAAGAAACGGTTTATTGATTAATAACTTCATTCAGTTTAAACCATGAAACTGTGTAATGTAATTAATAAAAACCCTTTACAAATACTCGTCGTTACGATACTCTCTGTATTCACTCCTAAATCGATTAACATTTATTCCCCACATTCCTACCAACTTCAATTCCCGTGTTTTCCGCACCAGATTGAATAAACCTCACATTTAAACTACAAAGAATCGATTACAGCCTCCTCCCAAATCGATGTCCCGGACACGAAACTCCAACAGATTATTACAATGTCGAATCGCTTCCCGTTTGCAATCAACATTCATTAAGACAAAAGCGAAAACAGTTATTAAAGGCGTAATATGGATATCAGACTCGGCTCAATCCTTTTCGCTAACACGACGGGGTGCTTGTTCTCCGATATGAGAAGCTAGGCCCACACGAACAAGGGGTGGAGGACGGGACAGATTAATTAGCCCCAGAAAATCATCGCCGCTGCAGCTAATTGTGATAAATATCACTCGTTAATCACCAGAGACGGGTTTAAGACCTTTTCGGAAAGTGGGTAGAGGAGTCTATGCGAAATTTCTGGAAAGGTTTGGTCGTCGGTGGTTTAAGGTAATTTGCTTCCTTTATTAGAGAATATCCCTTTATAATTTTCATTTTGAAAATTGTTTTTAGCAATGAGGATATTTTTATTTGCTTATTTTAAAACTCAGTGCGTAATCCCTGCTTAATTAGAATAATAAACATAAGAGGACGGGGCGGCCTAGTGGGAGTATGTGCTACCCAGTCTTCGCACTGTACCCCTATAACATGTTTCTATATACTATTTGTGGATCCCCTTTTACATTATTAGACATGGCTTCTTGGATGGTTTGGTTTGGTTTTTTGGTTACATATATTTTCCGGTATGTGTGCTTGATCTCAAGGATCCGCTTATACACCTTCGTCAAGTAAGACAGACACAACAGAATTTTTACTGGCACAAAGAAGGAAAATACACCCAGGGGCGAGGTGAGAATCGAACTCACGACGGGGCAGTGCGCAGACTGCTGGCGTGAAAGGCAGAGGAGCAAACCGAACAGGCCATCCCGTCCCCCTGGCTTCTTGGATATTACACATACTTTTGTGAAGCTGTTCTGCAAATATTTTAAAATATATTTTCCTATATTTTAATACACTAGGGAGCTACCGCCCCCTGCTCGCTATCGCTCACCAACCCCAGTATACTGTTTACGCAGGACCTTTTAGATTCTTCCTCACTAAACCCAGCTCACTGAACTCTCTTAAAAATTTGAATATTTATTAACTCTAACTAATCAATAATTTAATAAAAATGTTTTCCTTAAAAAATATCCAGCAAGTCCATTAATTTCTACTGATAACCAACATTCTGATAAAAAAACCGTACACCAATGAATCTTTTATATTCAATATTGTACAATTGAATTTAAAATATTGTTCAATATTGGCCTTTTCCAAAACAACCCCCTCAGAAGTATCGGTCAATATCGACGACATTGTACTACAACATTGTTGTTCGCTGACCAACATTTTTAGTCCAACATTGATTATTACCAAAAAGGGGTAAAAAATACCATTTAATTTTTTTTCAAGTATAACTTAATCAAAGCGTGTTTTATAAAACGTTTAAATCTAATTTTTAATAATTAAAAATCCCACAAAATGTCCGACATTTATCAATATTGACCGATTTTTTTTAAACACTGACCAATGTTGCTGAACTATACTGCATAACCTCATTACTACTACAGTAACACACATTACCTACTTCCTTCCTTGGGTTGTTTCAAAACTATGCGGAATTTTCTGATCACCCCATAGAACCGCAAAAACTGAAACTCAAATCCTTCTACAGGATTTTCAAGCAATCCTAAATATTCTACAGGCTTTACCCATGAATCATACCTGTATTCCCAACCTAAAACCCAACGCGCATAGGCATATTTATAAGAAACTTTCCGTCTCCCTTCCGCGCTCTGTTCAAAGAATCTGCAGGGTGTGAATACGAATATCGCAATCAGACAGACAAATATGCATATCGGTGCAATATGCATACCTTTGCAAAAGGAGCTGAGGCTCTCTTGCATTTGAGCCCCTTTGTTTCAAAGGGATTTGTTTGAGCCTCCCAGAAACGAGGTTTTCCGAGTTGGAAATATTTGGGTTCTTTGATGACCAAATTTCGCAAGAACCTCTACGAGTTTCAATTGGACGTATTCCGAGAAGGGTCGGATTTAGGTGTCGTTACCAAAGTTTTGCGTGTTTTGAAATTACATATAAGCGTTATTGCCGAGGATTTGGGATATTGCTCTGGGCGGGGTTTTATTTTGAACACTTTCAGTTTTAAGAGGAAACGTAGGTTGAAAAATTAGTTTGATATCACTTCAACATTTCTTTAGCATAAAAGGAATACTATAGATAGACGATAAATAAATAAATAATTGTGTTTCAATTGTATTCTTTATACATTACAATGAGATACGTCACAGTCACACACATATCGTCGGCTTACAGTCGAAAGGCACTAAGTCACTTTATGCTCAACTACTCCGTACGAGGTTATGCAAATTTGGCTATCATTTTACCGTTGCCATTCTAGTTATAGTGTATGAAAAATTAAATATTATTATAAAACCTTTGAAAAATCGAATTATAAAATCTTTTATGATCCCTAAAATAACTCAATTATGATCAAATAATTTCAATTTAATAAATTATTAATCGCGAACCAACATTTAAGCTTTTTACTGTATGAATTCTTTCTGGTTTAAAACAGTTTGACGAGATTTTAGAGATGCGCCAAGAGTCCGCTCGTTCGTTGGCGACATTCCACCGCTTTCAAAATATCTTCCAACAGTGACTTAGTGCCTTTCGACTGTAAGCCGACGATATAAACTTTTAATTCATTTCAAGATACATTACTTTATAATTGGAAAGCAGATTCAAGCTTGTTTAAAAACAATAGTATTAAATAGTAGAGATCTATAAAAAAATTACAACCGAAAACCCTATTATTAGGGATTTTTATTAATTACAATTAGAAAATATGCACGATACCAAGAAAAACATATGTATAAATGATTAAACATGAGGCATGTGGTTCAATGCCACTCCTGCTGTATTCTTCCATGACATTTAAACACATTCAGAACGATCTGGATCACAAGCACAAAGTTTTGCCTCTCTGAATATATTTCTTATTGAACAGATCTGTCTGTTTCGAGAAATGGTTTTATTTAAAATAGTTAGGAGCTTTGCGCATGCAAATTAAGTTATTAAAATTCTTAAATGCTAGAAGTTTCATAATATAATTCGAGGAAGAATTACGTAAGTTTCCCCTCTTCATTGGTATGCAGTGGGGTTTAGAGAATATGTTTAAGGATTTATCTACTTAAGAATATCAAAATGAGAGCATGGATAAAATTTTGATAACTGTTTTAAAGATTTGGGCTGAATTAAGTAACATGTATACATGACTTTAATTAACGTTAAAGGTTGACTAAAGTTATTTTAAAGAAGTGATTAAATTTATAAAAAATATTCTGTTATACAAGAATTTAGTAACTATTACTACATACGATAAAACGATAAACATTTTAAATGTCTGAATTATGTTGGAATATATCCATCAATTCATAAATATTAAAAAGAAACGTCTCTTTCATTGTAGATAGGTTTTATAAATGTTTTCCAAGTTCCTGATGTTTAATCGTTCGATCAAAGAGTCGTGCTTTGCTTACAAGATTATTTTGAGATGCACATTTACATATGTATGGTGCAAATATTCAACTGGTTTTGAAAGTTTTGGTTTTCAAAATAATCGATTTACAACAAGAAGGACATATTTCTTTCATCCACATAAATGGAACTTATTTTCTATAAGATTAAAGCAGTATAGTTAAACTTTTCGTTTAGAAATTTTTGTTATATAACACAACTTATGTATGAATTATTCCTCAATAAAATGTTACGCATTTTCAGATAAAAAGAATAAAAAAAACTGGTTTAAAATCTTTCATAACAGATAATATTTACACTTTATTTTTTGTATAGTTTATTACATTACAATAAAACGGCTGTTTTGGGGGAAATGTATGTATAATAATGTAACGTATTTGAACGATACTGAATAAAAACACACTTTCCATTTTTCAGTTTAGTAACAGAGTACTGAATTATTATTGCTATTACGGAAATATTCCAATATCATTTTTTGAATCAGAATTAACTTCATAATCAAATTTTTAATCAATATTAAATTTAAGAGAAACTATTACAGAAAATAAATCGAACAATATCATATTTTCTCAACTGGAAAGACAAAAACCAGAAAGAAACGGAATTAGGGCATTGCGGGAAAAACAACTACGTTTTTCTAAAAAGTAATGACTCAGAGGAGTAAATTAAGGACTTTAAGGATCCTTTTGTAAGGACTAGGGCAATCTGAGGAGTTTTTAAGGACTGTGTGAAACATGATCATAAAAAATGTAAAAAAAAAAATTTTAAACGATTTCATAACGATTTATAAAATGGGGAAGAATAAAATATGTATTGACACACGATTATATAGTAAATCACGTACGTAAAAATATCACTTCAATGTTTACCTTTTCAACCAAAATATAGTACTCTTTCTTTGGTCTCGATTTCTTTCTCATAGTTTTCTTAACTATTCCAATTGTCCGCCATTCAAAACAGCGTTGCAGACTGTTTGTTCAACAAAACATTCCATTTACAACACGGCGAATACATTTCAAGATTAAACTATTTTACAACGCCAACTTTCCCCAAGTCCAGATAAGACTAACGAATTCGCACTTTACATTAAGACCCAAACTAGCCTCAAAGAGACACTAATTCATGTGCGATAAGGAGGTAAAGAAATTATGACGAAAACTTTCAGAGAGCACAAATAGCGATTTCTCTCAAAAGAGCCTGACTAGTACAAGTCCGCAGAAAGGATCTGATCGTAAATATTCAAAGTTCCTGCATAAATTTCGTGTAATTAGAGGAATTACTTAACGTTATGGCTGCCACACATAGGATGCAGCGCAGCCTACGCGTGTTGACGTAAATGAATGTCCTCTTCTCTTAGTGAACCTAATGGAATGTTGTGAAGATAATTTCATTAAGGCTGTACTCGAGCGACACGCTGTGACTGCATGGGGTTTTGGATACTCTTTCTGAATTGGATTGTGATGTTGGTTGGTTTTTGCGCACTTTTCTAACGGATCAGTAGCTGACGGAAATAATTCTTCGACGATTTCCTTACGTTTACGTTATTGTTAAACTGTAGAATTAACGAAGTAAGCTGTCAAGGTTATTGGGGTCAAATGTTGCTTTGTATAGACATCTAGGGTTTATTTTTTAAATTTTTTTTACAGTTGAACCAGATTTTATGCGCTACTTTATTTTGCTGGGGGATATTTTTAGAGTCAAACATTAATTACTCATTAAATGCATATTATGAATTAAATCCAAATCAAAAATTAATTAAGCAGAAAACAACATATGGTCGTGAAAATAGCTTCAAAAATTAAAAAGAATCAAACATTGAGCCATTTTGGATACATTTAACTGATTTGAAAGTTTCTGTATGTACCCATTTCCAATCAATATCTACTACACAATAAAAATAATTATTTAATGTCGGAAACAAATATTTTTTGTAGCCACCTATTAATAAAGTTTCAGGAAAAACATTTTATGTGGACCCTATTCTCTGCAAAAATAGGGTTGTCTGTGTACGAGGTGCACTTACAGTACTTGGGAATTTCATTGCTATTCTTAATTACTACAATACAATTTAAAAGTAATAAAGAAAAACCGGGAACCTTTTTACCTGCCCTTCGTAGGCCCACCCTTTACTGCCCCCTACATTCATCAAAAACAGAACAGAAATATCCCACCACATCTCGATTACAAAAGTCCATCCTCGCTTCACCAATATAATTTAAAATTATTTTCAAAGGGAAAAAAAGCTAATTTTACAAGAGTGAAAGATTACTATTCAGCAATATCTCTCATCAAACTCGATAGCTGTTTTCTCAGCGAAAAGTAACCCCTAATTAATTAATTCCGACTCCCCCGGCCTGCGACAGAAGGTAGGGGAAAGAGACCCCTATCGGAAAATAATCCGAACAGTTCTAATGATGCCCGAACGAGCTGAAATTTCATCTCTTCACTTCCTCTCGAGCTAATCGCTTGGCACACGCCAGTAATTAATTGTACTTTTAGAACCTTTTCGAAGGTCCGGGTCGAGGATTTTGTGAATTCAAAATTAACGCGGAATGTCACTTTTGACTTCGGAAGCTCGAGGCAGTAAGGGGTGTTTCAAACAATGGTCGTAGAGAAAGTACCCCGACATAGTTGTTTTATCTTGGTTTAGAGGGGAAGAGATAGAATGTTAGCTTTCACGTAGTTTAGCCTAAATTTTCTTAACCAATTAATATGCGTAACACCGAAAACGAGACAGGGAATATATTCACAAACCAATCAAATTGTTAAATCAAGAATTTACTATTTGAACTTTTAGAAACTGAAGTTAAACAAAGTATGTAGTTACCTACCCTAAGAGAAAATAATTGAAAAAAAAAATTATACGGTACTAATGTGTAAGTTATAGCGCAAGACCAAATGGATGGGAGGAGGCAAGATGATTGGCCCAGGACAGGGGTGAGTGGGGAGAGACTTGAGGCCTTATGTGCCAGCTGGCGCGAAGAGGATAAGTAAGTAAGTAATGTGTAAGTTATAGTAATACTCATATAAATATAATTTTGAGATAAAAAAATATTAAGTATCCATAAATCTTCAGCAGTAATTAAAGAATGACTGAAAAAGCTATATCAGAAAAAGTAAAAAAATTGACAAAATTACTATAGTTTCTCTAAACGACTTTTTTGAACGACTCAAACTAAATACTCTCGGTTAATTTTTGAATTTTGAAAGTTATAAAAAATCAAGTGATAAAATTTTACTTAAATATATTAATTTAATTTTTATTAAACATATAAATTTTCCATTAAATTCTGGAATAGATTAACAAAACCTTTATTTAAATTGGCTTAAACTACCTTTCATTCTAAAACATAAAAACTTCTAAACTTAATATGCTAATAAATAGCTTTAAAGTAAATATGTGTGTAGAGTTCCTTAAACCAATTTTCATTTTCGAGTTCTCTTAACTTTAATAAATTATCTGCATTTTTAAAATCCATAATTTATTCACTAGAAAATTATAGCTTATTTCTGATTGGAAAAGTCATTATCAAGCTATTCATTATCATTCAAAACATCTGGAAATCATTAATAATAGATCATTAAAAGTAGATGTCTAAATGCTGTCAAAAGCACTCTTGGGACTAGGAACAGCAACAGTATTTTAATTGAGTAACTCTTTGTGATATATTTTATCATTTAGAATGTGATAAAAATAACTTGGATAAGCTCCTTTATATTTAATGTAAAATAGTTGAGCGAAAAACAGTTCACAAAGTTTAAGTTTTAAGTTGTCCGTGTAACTTATGCTAAAAATTCGTGTTTGTGATTAATTTATAAGCATACTTTTTTAAAACAAAAAATACTTTAAACGCTTTCTTAACAACACAGTATTTAGGTGTTAATAAAAAAAGTGCTACCAAAATATTTTCAAATACTTGTGGTTGTATAGTAGAAGAATTGGTACGTAACAGTGAAAAAAGACAAAAAGATTAATATTAATCTTTGTTTAAAGATAGAAACTATAGCTTTTTTTAAAAGGAAAATAGCAAATTTAAAATAGAGATTCAAATGTTCAAAACAAACAATGATATTCAAATTTGCCCCCGTCTCCACCTTCTTCTACTAAAATCGTTAAAGTGTTCTTAACTGCAATTTTAAAATCGTTTACAGGTTTTTAAAAGAAATTTTTATTAAAAATCTTCTGAAACAAAATGATTCGAACAAACGTTTAGGATAAATTATAAAAAGTATACAACTTACAAGTATACTAAAATTTACAGATCAAATTATTCTTCACGCAGTTAAAAACATTTTTACTAAGCTTGTCAAACAAAGTAAAAGAAATTATTTAAAATAAACAGTTTTATTGATTAGTTTCTATAAACTGTTCCAATGCATTTCATATCGATAACAAATATTTTATTCTATAATCATAAATTCTTACAAAAGTTTAAAACATGTGTAGCAAACAATGAAATAGTTCTTGACATTTTCTTGAAAAAAAGGAACTAAAATCCTCAAAATTCTTACCAACTATACAAAAACGATAAAATAAAAACTTAGTTCCCAAAGAATTAATCAAGCTTTAGACGAGACTAAGTAAGCTTTTTAATTTTGTGTGTGCCACATTCAGACATTTCTCTGGGACTTCAAAACTTTAGCATGGTAAGTTTGAAAAATGGAGTCTAATTTTTAAGTCTTAAATGTCGTAAGAATGAAAAATCCGAGTTCTGTGATGCGTTTAATTGCTAACAGAGAACTCTGTGCGTTGTCTGCTTTTAAAGTAAGATTCCGAGACCGCTTTTATAACTATTTTATGCGCTTTTAAAATTTTACCTTCATTAGTGAACTCAGTTTATAACATCTTACAGTTAAATTCGTATTATCTCTAATCATCAATGCTAAAATTTTTAAAAAATTGAAGCAACTTTTGAGTGTGATTGTACTTAAGGGGTCTCAGGACTCTTAACTCTTAGTCGTGTATGCAAAATAGTGTCTTTTTTCGAACCACCACAGATTAAAAACTAAATACATCAGCCTCATGAAAATTTTACCCCTTAATATTTAAACACATTTTCATAAGCACACAAAATTATAAATTCAACAAATAAATATTTCTTAATTTATAAGAAGTCGAAAAAAAACAGATTTTTGATAATCCCGTGAATCAACATTTTACGGAGCGCAAGATTTTGGAAAAAATAATTGACCCAGGATGACAAAATTTGTGTTTTTTTATAGATAAATGTATGCTTTTCAAGACATACATAAAGTTTTATAAAATAATATAACCAATAAATATTTTTAGTACTGATTTTTGAAAAAAATTGAGAATTTCATAAAATTAAGATTTAAATTCCTTCTTAAGTAAAATTTACTGAACTTTTGAAGGTAAAAAGATGTATGTCTATTACAGTAACTATTAATGAGCATGTGTGTAAAGTTTTAGATGAAAAGGATAAGTAGTTTTTGAGAAATCTTGCGCTCCGTAAAATGTTCATTATCAAAAATATGTTTTTTTCGACTTCTTATAAATTAAGAAGACGTAATATACACAAAAATATTTTTAAAACTTTATAAACGGTACGTCATAATTTTTCTTTAAATTAATATGAAAAATGCACATAAACATTGAAACATTAAAAATCCATCCACTTTTTAATCATTTTTAAAAATAAAAACTCCGAATTCTTAAATAAATTTATCGCAAATAATAAAATAAACGTAATATAGTAAATTTTTAGCATATATTTTTTATTGTTTTATGAATTACCACACAAAAGCTTCGTTTATTTGCACAAAAACATGTAGTTCTATCCTCCTATTCTAAACAACTAAATACTAACAGAGCGATAAGCCAAACATTTCAAGCTGATAAGTAATTATTTCTGTTCTTAACATTAAATTAACCACGTTCTTTTGAAAACATTTTTTGGCTGAAGTATAATTAATATTAATTTGCGAAAGTTTTGTCTGCAAAATATGATATCATAAAAATAATGAAGTAAAATATTAACAACTGGAATCTTTTGTTTCCTTTCTGAACAACAAAAGTGGGGAAAAACAGGGTTATTAAAACCTAGGTTAGTCCATTATAATACCCTTTTTCCTTAATTTCAACTGTTAAAAATCTCAAAAGTATTTCAGGAAGAGAAATCATGTCTTTCAATGTCTAAAGCAAAAAAATGTGTTCATTTCTTTCTAACCAAATAAAAAAACATTTGTATTTTGTTTTCATTCAAAAGTTTCCTCTTTAATCTATTTCCTTGTGAGGTATTGAAGCAATTTATAACAAAAACGCATGAATTCAATTTCTGAATTTCAATTTGCACACAAGAAATTCGTACGAGTTGAGTTATTGCAAACGTTTCAAAGGAATTTGTCAATTTTATGGACCTTTTTTTGTTTTATCTTTTTTTTATAAATACGTATTTCATTGATACCTTAACAAACACTGAATAAGGGATAAAACGTTACTTTTAATTCGTAAAGGTAAATGAAAAGTGCTCACTAATTAATTATATTTGTAGTTATAAACTTTTAAAAAATCTCTGGAAAAAATGGATGTAAAACTTAGTGATTTCTATATTCAGAATAACTTGGTTAAGATTACATAAAAGAACATAGCTAAGGGATTTTGAATGTTTCAGACATGTAGCATTGGCCAGTATCATGGCCACCTAAACTAATAAGGCCGTAGAAGCTTGAAATCTGAGTGATGTCATGCCTTCTCTTCCACGTCATCGACGCGTTTAAGACAACAGCGCAACTCCAGTCTGGAATCTTAATCGCCCCACCCTTTACAGCCTGATTGGTCTCCACAACTACGGTGAAAACGTCACTTGAATTAGCCACACCGACACACGTGCCGAATATTTCAGATGGGAGAAAGTTGGATCTGAATTAGGATTGATTTGACTTAGGATTGCTAAGAATTACTCTCCTAATGACAGATGGGGTTAAAGAGCAGAACAATCCTGATCTGAAATTTGCACACAATCCTTGGATTGGACACCTTAGATTGGACCTAAAACCAGCAAAATCTTTCTGTTAACATTGTAACTGATAACTGATAACATTGTAAAACTGATCGAAAAGAGGAAACATCAGTTAATATTTAACCCCTCCCCCACCATTGTAATCGTAAATTTGAAGGCTTAAAATATGTCCGATCATGAGTTTTAAACCAGGCCCGATTTTTACAATTTTATTTAAAATTTAATCATTAAACCAGATTTTAGTAATCACTGATCAAATATGATCATTTAAATTAACTCTGCATAAAACCATTTTCAGGTCTTAAGGGAAACCTCTTTTTAGTTCTGCAAAACGAAACTACACAACATAAAATTGTTTATAATAGAGCACGGAATCAACTTGAGGTTCGCGATCTCTAATTCACTTTCTCACTTTTGAAATATTCGACACGTGTGTCGGTGTGGCTAATTCAAGTGACGTTTTCACCGTAGTTGTGGAGACCAATCAGGCTGTAAAGGGTGGGGCGATCAAGATTCCAGACTGGAGTTGCGCTGTTGTCTTAAACGCGTCGATGACGTGAAAGAAAAGGCATGACATCACTCAGATTTCAAGCTTCTACGGCCTTATTAGTTTAGGTGGCCATGCCAGTATCCTGCTGACAATATCGGTCATTGAAAAGTCCATAAAGTTACGTTATTTTGACGTGGGAAGTCTAATTCTGTTATGTGTGTGACGTCTCACCTTTTTTTTAAATGGAATGTTTCCATTGTTTCAAGAAATTACCATTTTCAAACATAAAATAATCATTTACATAAATTTATTAAATTACCATTTGATAACATAAATATCATTTGAGTGGTGACTATTAAATTGCTTGAATCTGAGTATTTCTGGTATTTCAAAATTGAAAGAAATGGGGCATCATATTTGAAACAAAAAGTTTCATATCAAAATGGAAACATCTCAATTTACTCATATTTGAAAGTGTCATTTCCTTCAGTGTATATAAAATATACAGCAAAGATTTTCAAAATGATATGTAAAACAAAAGGTAAACAATTCAACTATAAAAAAAGAGCCAGGCTCATATAATACTACTAAATATGTTTTCTTCCCCCAGTATTCAGAAAAGAATCGATTTGAACATGAATATCCTGAGGGAAATCATTCGTGTCTTAGGAGTAAACACTCGATTATTTCTAGTTCCCAGTATATAGAGAAGACACTCAAGAAAGCACAGATCCAATACAGAAGTATATGCTGATGCTGTCGTTGATCAATAGAAGGAAAACAATCAGAATTGGGTGTTATGGGTAATATATAATATTCACTGCAGAAGTCGGAGGATATTGCAGAATTCAGGGATTAGATGTTATTGGGCCCAAGAAATTTATTAAATCGCAATCTTTGCCTGCGCATTGGTCTCTAGAAGTTTAAATGTACTCGCTACAAAAAATTAAGTTTATGTTTAGTGTAAAAAGTTATATAATTTTAAATATGAAATTATACTATTTGCTCTTCAGCAGTATTTATATAGATGAAATAAAACTTTTCATTTGAATATGTTACATTTAAAGTGTTTTGCAAATAAAAATTTTAAAACAGTTAAAATTTCCATTGTTTCATTCCACCATTTGCAGATAAAAACAATTAAACCAAATTGTTTAATACGTGATTATAAATAAAAGATGAGAAAAATAGGAACAGGAATGTGATACTGTACTAGAATTTTGATATTTCTCTACACAGCAGTTCCAAATTTCTTTTTCTGACAGAGAACCTTCTTGGCTAAAAACTGTTATGTTTACTATGTAAGTTACAGGTATACATGGTTTTTAATACGTTAACACATGGAGTAAAACGATAGGCTTAATCGCTAAGAAATTGCTGTGTAAGTAAATTATTAGAGAGTATGGAACAAAGAACATTTTTTTTTTGTCCTGAATTATATGAATGAAAGATTTATCTACATCATTATCATTTTTGTAAGGATGAATTTATATTAAATTTCTAAAAGATACTTAAAAACTCTCATAAACGTAAGCATATTATTAACTGACCGTTAATAGATCTTTATAGCTAACACAGGGGAGGGGAATTGCATTACCTCCCTGTGAGTCACGTTCATGGATTTTTCTTTAAGGAGTTCCTTCTTGTTAGTTTCCTGAAACTGCACAGTTGCTTGTGTAAGATATACAACTAATCCCTATAAGTACTAGTATTATATACTGCAATTTCAGTCTTATAATAGAAAAAAGCAAACATAAATCTAATCTCGGTAAATGGTATTTCACTGCAATGAATGTTTAACCACGGCTTACTAGATACTATACAACAGGCTAGCCGAGTTTTGAACAATGAAAACCATTTGACAACTTTTCCCACTTGGATCGCCACCGCCACAAGTCCTACCTATATCAAACACCGCCTTCAACACTGTGGATATGCTTTGCCAGTTTGTCCAGTATTGCCATCTTGATTTTTAATGATTTCCGTACTCGGCTAGCCTGTATAGTATCTAGTAAGCCGTGGTTTAACGAATCTCTGTAAATGTTGTTTTTCTGCAACGTTATACTTGTTGCAGGAAAGAACATCTTTTGACTATTGTATTTGGTAGATGTATACTTTTATTCTAATGATATTGTACAATATGATTTATACTTCGATATGTATATTAATAAACCTAACTTTTGGTATATGTATACTTTTATTCTAATGATATTGTACAATATGATTTATACTTCAATATGTATATTAATAAACCTAATTTTTTCAGTAAGATTCACAAAAATAAAAGAACAAGTACCGTGTTTTTCTGAAGAAAAGGTTCCTATACAATTTCGCTGGTTAACATTAAGAAAATTACACTATTTTATTTTAAAAATATTCTACCATAAATCAGGGCTCATATCACGCACGTTTGACAAAGAATTGTTTCCAAACACAAGGTAACTTTTCAAACAAGAGTGTGCTTTTTTACATACTCAAAGTCCACAGAGAGGCCTAAAAACGTCATTAATGCAAATTAGATTGGGTACGCTTCACTACCTGAACAAAAGGGGGAACATTGTTTTTAGGACTAATAAAAAGAAAGGACTTCGCAGAAGTAGATAGCTGAAGGTTAAATCTTTAAGAGATACCAACCAAAGAGAAATTGGTTTCACCCGTGGAATTAGCATTTCCCCTCTCTTAATTATTTAATTGTATAGGTACTAATAGGAAAAAATACGAGCTAGGATATTTTTTAGTACTTCAGCCTGTAAATCAGTATATTGGGTTATTTTATTTGGATACGATAAAGGGATTTTTCTTCGTTGGAGGTTAAAAATTGTTTACATACAGTTATTTTGTAATTTTAATTATAGTACTTATCTTTTTAACACAGTATATTCTGTTACCCCAAAATCAAATAAATGGGGGGGGGGAATTTCAAGGTAGCAAGTTTTATGTTAACAAAGCACCCCATAAAATTGTATTAATTAAAGAAAGCATAATTTAATTAACTCTGTTTCATCCCTAGTTGTCCTTACAACATAAAATGAAGATTTTCTTACCTTTCTTACCGTTATAAGTCCCTTAAATAATGAAATGAAGAACTAGCCGAAGAATAACGTATTCTATCAAACAATTGTTCCACCAATCAACAAGAGTTGTTAATGAAGTATTCAAATATAATAAAAATAAACAAAAAGGGGCATTGACTTGAAAATGAAATTACTAATACCAATCAGGAGAAAAACTAAATTCAATCAGTCTTTCTTTTAAAAAACAGTTTTTAAAGAAATATTTTACTCGGTTGAGTTATTAAAAATTGCATTCAACTTAACTAAACGCAAGAATAATCTAATAAAAATTAATTTTCCGTAAAAACGGGTTTTGTGCAGTAAACGAAAATAAGTAAATTAATTTGATTAAGGGGTTAAAATTGATCCCACATAATCCATCCGTTTCAAGCGCTCTGTTCTTATTTGTTTCGACCGAGTTAATTAGTTTGCACGAAAGCAAAGAAAGTTAATGCATTTTCCATTCATTTCGATATCCATTAAACAAATGGATTAAAGTCTTAATTTGTTTTGGTCTTGATGCAAAACTCAAGCAAAGAAAGATATCAAAATATCAAATCAAAAATATGCTTGGAAAAAACTAAAGCTTTTATATTTTTCTTTTAACTAGATTTAAATGAAATGATGAAAGTGGTAAGAGTCCAAAAATACAAAATTTGAGAAAAGCATGGATTTGGATTTCTTATTAGATCATTTACCAAGTATGGTAGTCACCTAAGTCAAAAGCCCAAAAAATGGCTCGTAAGAGCCGCGTAAAAAAATGCATTCTCCATAGGAACAACACAGGCGCTGTTATAGAAAATCAATTGCTCAAAATTACGTTAAGTGGGCTTATACCATTTTCATTCAAACCAGTCCAAATGTCAAAAACATTCATTGTAATAAGGTACTTATAATTAAAGGTCAAATAAGGATTTAAAGATCGTTTACCTTTAGATTGTTTTTATTTAGATCGTTTATCTCTCGTTAATTTCTCTCTATCTATACTAGGGATAATTTCAACTAAAAAAAAGTCACAAATCCCCCTCCTTACTGTAAGTGCAATAGATTTCGCAAACAGAAAAGGGAGAAGGAAATTAAGATTATCTAGTAAAATATAATGCTTTGTGATTTATATAATTTGTCGGTATCAGTTTAAAGTATACCAGAGAGAAAGAGTTTAAAGAGCACGAGCGTAACCCATCTTGAATTTTCAAATATTGTTAAAACATTGCTCAAAGGTAGAGAAAAAAAAATAACTATAAAGTATACTTATAAAAATCGTATGGATTTGTGCCATAGGTTTCATTTAGTAAATACTTGAAAGCGGCTTTCCAAACTCCTAATTTATAACATGCCCCAAAGTATTTACAAGAAAATTTCGCAACGAGGATTACAGTATTTTTAGCGTAATATTTTGACACTTGATTTTCTCGCAACGTGTTCCGAAAAATTTATTTTTCTGAAAGTTCTTAGAGCAGTGTTGCGGAAAGTAAGTGAAAAGTTGTTTTTCCCCCTTTTAAGGAAATTGGATGAAATATCTTGTTTTTACAACCCTAAAAAAGTTTTTGAGATAAAATATTTTTGAAAGATATTGTATAAATCCTGATGCCGCTGTCATCTACAAATATATTGCGTAAAATAGAATTTTGGCGTTTCGATCGGGTTATAGAATTTTCTGTGAAAAGTGTGGAAGGGGATTAAGAGTAAGAAGAGGAAAGATGCTAGAAAATGGATGCAGTTTAATTATCCAATTTGCTTCCTAAAATTATATTGAAAGCAAAACAAGAATTATTTACTTCTTTTTTAGCTAGTAAATATCTTTATAGTGGTATGCTATGTTTTACTTAATACCTCTAATATAGCGGTCTAAACGACGAAAATGTCTACGGACAATATCATTACTGAAGTTGAATTAAGGATGAGCTACCTATATCCTTTTCCATTATCCTCACCAGTGGGGTAGATTGGAACATTAGGAGCTTTTTTAAAATTAGAACTCCCTAAAAAAAGATAATTTGTCAGAGGAAATTTTATTTCATGCGCAAATACTTTCACTTAACATTATTGGTTTCTGAAAAAATATTTGTATAAAAAATTTAAAAACTGTTGAAAAAGCTTCTTCCCCTGTGCATTTTTGTTCTAACCTTAAACACCACTGCGTGACGATTTTCTATATCAGACTTGGTCTACTCACGGATAATATAAATTAACATCAATACTGTTGTTTTAAATTTACACTCAAGAAAAATTTTTTTAGTTATTTTTCAATCAGGAATCGTGGAATGAATGGAATTATTTATTAAAAAAGCCTTTATTACAAAATTAAAATAATTTTTATAATTTTAATTTAGTTATTCCTACACCCTTACCATCTTATATGTAGTATGTTACGGGCAATGTGATAAATCCGGGCATTGTTAACAATGCCTGGGCAATGTGATAAATTCAGTGGAATTTATGAATGAAATTTATCACTTTTCCCGCCTCCACTTCGGGCATTATTAATAATGCCCGATTAATCACTTTGCCCATAACATACATATGAAAGGTAAATTAACTTCACTCCTACTCCCCATTTTTATACTTACTTTATAACACATTTCTTGCCTCCTGTTGTACTCTTATGACATAACCAATCATTTGCTAATCGATTTAATCTAAAACTTAATTCTTAATCGATATTTTTAAAAAATTAAAAGCGACCATTTTTATTCTTTTACACCCTTATCGTAGCTTGTTATCACGCTGCTGTTTAATCCCTACAACAATGGCTTAAACATTAATTCACTAGCTGTTACGACCCGGCAAAGCCGGGTCTTACAGCTAGGCTAGCCTTTTATGCGAGCTTCGCTCGTTACTACTTCAAGTTCCTATTAATTATACATTAAATAAGAAGTTTAACTTTAATAATTTATTATTGTTGAATTAGAAACCAACTTCCCTAAAAGTAACTTTTTAACCTTTATTAAGTAAACCAACTTTCTTGAAAGATATTTATTTAAAAGCTATTATATTATTTTAAAATTTTAATTACTTTTATTTATTTATTTTTCTGATTATTGCGAGATGGCATCGAGTCAGTGAGTGACGTGGGCTTTTATATTTTTCTGATGATTATGATTATTATTGCGAGATGGCATCATAGTGTGCGAGCGTTCCAGAATCAGTGAGTCAGTGAGTCAGTGAGTCAGTGAGTGACGTGGGCTTTTATATGAGAGATGATGGGATACCTATTAGTATTAGCAGCTCAAATGATCTCTTCAGTGGACGGGTTTATCTAAGTAATCGAGGCAATAAATTATCCAATCATTCTGTCCAGCCTCGAGCCCAGGATAAATTCGTGGAATGGCTTTGTGCAGTTCCATTAATCCGAGATGTGATTGGCTGCATGACAGTGATCCGGTCCGCGGTAGATTGGATTCGGAAATTATGCGCCAGTTAAAACACGCGATGGGTTAACAATATCGACGGTGATAAAATAATCGATATACGGCAGCAGACAAACATGCAAAATAATGTACTCTGCGAGAATTAAAAAAGAAATTCTAGGTATCATTCTACTCTATTCTATACTGTTTCTATACTTTTTTGAAAAAAAAAACCAATATATACTTACTTTTTCGGGCAGTTTGTCTAGAATAGGTATAATTAAAGTTTCGTTTTGAATTTTCAAACAAAAGAAAAAACAGATATAAACAGATATTTGTGCTAGCAATATGGTTGGATTGTTGGTTTCTTTACACGCAATGACATTGCATATGATTGATTTAAGCGAGGGAAATGCAAACCTGGATAAGTGGAACGAAATTGTCGGTCTCAAGTGATTCGACTTAACCAGGTGTGAATGAAATTCTCATTTGATTCACAAACCCAGTTTAATTGAGACTACGCAATAAGCACACTGTTCAAAATTCCCTTGAAATTAACGTTTTTAAACTGGCAGCTGGGTTGGTTGTGGAAAATCATAAAAACAACGCCGTTTTTCTATTAATCCATGTTTTTTGTTTTACAAGGTAAAACACCGTTGTTTTTACGGATTTACTTCCTAATTTTTACGGTTTTCCACAACCAACCCAGCTGCCAGTTTAAAACCGTGAATTTTTTTACAGTGTAGACTGTAGATTATACTTCACTTAAAACAAAACATTTCAACCCACAAACAAAATATCTGCACTGACCCTCGAAATCCGATACTACACATTCTCCCAAAGATAGAAAGAGAAAAAGATTCCCTCGGACTGAGGGAGAGAGGAAGAAGAGTCGATAAAGGAGCGAATCAGCAAGTGGCCGCAGACGATAAAGAGTGCGTGGCCGGGAATTGATGTCCCCTCCGACCCGAACGGGGGTCGAAAGTTGATGCCTCAGCCGATCTTTTGTCCGGACGGTCCTCTCAAGAAAGAGAGTTCGCAAATTGTTTTCGGGTCAACGGTGTTTTTGAATTGTTTAGGGCGGTTGTTGGGATCACAGGTATGCGGTTTCAGGGTTCTTTAAGGACTGCGGCGTCCCTGTGAATGTTGAATGCGAAGAGCTTTATTTAGTTCGGTTGAAAGGGAATGTTTTGAAGAAAAGCGAAATCCAAGGATCTATCGGTTTTTAAACAAGTAATGGTTTCTATACTTTTAAAAGCATTTACTTGACCGGTAAGAACTTTTAAGGGGTCTTGACTCTAACTTATAGTTAATTGAGGTTAACTTTGATGTATGAATAAGATTGCATTTCTTGCTTTTTCTTAAAATCACATTTTCGAAATTCTTCTCTTCCGCAATTCCTCAAAACGTAATAAAATAATAAGTGATAAATTTTGTACTAATACTTTAATAAATTCAATTTATGAGTTTAACCACGGCTTACTAGATACTTATACAGGCTAGCCGAGTACGGAAATCATTGCAAATGCAGATGGCATTATTGGACAACCTGGCATAGCATATTCACAGTGTTGAAGGCGGTGGGTGATATAGGTAGGTCTTGGTCAATGGTCAAATGGTTTTCATTGTTTAAAACTCGGCTAGCCTGTATAAGTATCTAGTAAACCGTGGTTTAACCTTTCTTGATGTGTTGAAATAGTGTCAAGTTGAAATAGTGTGTGGAATAGTGTGTGTATTATGTAACAGATGACTAAATAAATGAAGATTATTAGGAGATTTTTTACATATATGTTTTCGTGCAAAATATTCGAACAGTATAATATGCAGTTCGAATACAGTGATATCTTTGTAAATGGGTGAACTCCTAGAATAGGTTTTTATCAACATAATAAACTAAAAAGATTGCTGATAAGTGGATTTAAGTTGAGTTTTGATGTATTGTGTAGTAAAAAGTCATTTTATTACTAATTTGATGTACAATTGCAGCAAAAAAAAAAGGATTTTTTTTAAAAACTGAAGTTAAGTTTCTACATTATTCTAAGATTTTAGAAGTATATTTCATAACATAATGCTAAGCCCAAAGAATTTTTAAAATTATTAAGAAATATGATCCTTGAGGTAGGATGACCTTAAAAGCATTTTTTCCCTCTATCACCCCTTTACCTCTCTTTCCGTACTCAGCCTCGAAAAACCACTATCCAATGAAGAGAATTCCGTCTATTGCATTTCCATCGATTGTTTCTTCTATTCCCATTACACATAACCTTCCACGCGATGTTCTCGAGCAAAGACCACCCCATCACCATCCCTCATACAGTTTGCTGGCTGTCCGCAGGAGGAGGATGCTGAGCCAGGTGAAAAATCGCGGGCGTGTCTCCCTTTGACAGTCTCGTTTCCAGATGCGAATGGAAGAGACGAAACCAGAATCGTCTGCCATTCCTCTTCGGGGGTTGTTCTGACACCTCGTTCGGAGGGGGTCTCGAGGCGGCCGTCCCTTTAATCGAACAAACACGGGAGGTTTTGAGGTGTTGTTCTTCAAATAGGTGGTAGTGGAAATTCACTGAGATGTAGAAAGGGTTGCATTATTTATATTGTGTTGGATATGAGGTGCTGAAAATTTGAAGGCAAGAAATTGCTAGTACTTACTATAAAATGCAGCGTAATTTATTTAAGGTTTTTGGGAGGTTGTTATTGACAACCTGTTACTTTGTAAAAACAACCTGCACTTGTTGACGCAAAAGATTAACGGTAACCTTACGGAAATACCTTAAAAGAAGTTTAGAAACTGAAGTGACGAGTTTTGAGAATATTTTTCTAGGGTTTTTCTATCATTTTTTTCAGCAAACTTGTCATACAAGCAACACAAACGTTCAAGATTAGTCAAATTCTGCCATGTATGGTCAAATTTAGTTTACTTCTAGTTGCAGTTACGTAAACTTGACATATTTCATAAAAGCTGTGTTACTAAGGAAACAGTATATTGCGGAAAGCCAATGAGAGAGACAATGAAAAGGGAAGGTTAACCGTAAGGTTATATGCTATCTGAAATTGATAATAACATATGAAACAATCTTTATTACCATATTTATAGAAAATATAAATTAAAATATTTTATTCCAATTTCTAAAATTAAAGGTAATTGATGGTTGAACATATGAAGTTTCAACTCTTAATTCCCATAGTGGTACTTGTTTTGAACTTTATTAAGAAAAGAAATGGTATTAAAAGGAATGATAGATAAAAGCAAATTCAAAGCTACAAGAACATAGAATCTTACGTCATTTAAAACTGCCCATCACAACAAAAGGTTACACACCACTCTGATTCTAATCAAGATAAGTAACCTAATTATAAAATATCTTTTTAGCAAATAAATATTGATAATTTTAAGACAGTTTTTCAATAAATTAGTACTAAATATGATGAATTTTGTGTCTTGGGCTCCCTAAAATTTAAATAAGTAGCAATCTTTACTAAACCCTAACTGTAAAAGCATTAAATGTTTGGATAAAACTCGTCTTTTAAAACTTCTTATCAAAAGTTACATCTTTTTTTTAAATATTAGCATAGTTTGACATGTTTTCCCAATTCCAATAAATAAGAATATAAAAAGGGAATATCATTACTAAATTTCTTGTTTCGCTAAAAGCAAGTCATGTTAAGTGCTTCTTTGCAAACAAGTCTGGACTTTGATGCATAAATGCATAACTTAGCTTTATTAAATTATAACTCAGCTATACGGCTTTCCTCATAATATTAAAACTAGATGTTCTTTTGGTTTTTGAAGTAAAAAATCATAAGAAAGTAAATTTTTCTAAATGGAATATTTATGCAAGATACGAGAAAAGTTTACAGGGTTTTAAAGATAAGCGCTATTTAAAATAGGGATTATTGTCATCAATAGAGCATGAATACGTATTTACATATTCGTGTTTTAAGAAAAAAAATAGGGGAACGGGGTTATTTTACACACTAAAATTCAAACCAATTATTTAAGTAGGAAAAAGGACTTATTATATAGATACTTTTTATTAAAAAGCTAAAAATGACTCAACTTTTAAAAACCATTTAGATTCATTCATTCTAATGAAAACTAAAGTATATCGACTTTTGTGAAAATGTGTGTTTGTGAATCTTTTTGTGTTTGTGGTTCATTGATACAATCATTAATGGTAAAAAAATACTAACAGAAATTTATGAAAACTTTTGAATTAAAATAAATCATATATAAAAATCTTGTATTGAGAGAGATCAAAAGCAGTATTGCATTCTTTTTTTTTTGTACTATAGATCATAAATAACATTCAGGAAAATAAAAATCAAAGAATTTAATGAATGTTCCGTTTCACCTATTGATAGTTATAGTTTCATGAATTCGTTAATTTCATGAGCTTTAAAAAAACCATTTCAATGTCCCGAGGAATAGCATTCTAACCACACAAGAAAAAATAAACGATAGGAGGAACTATTTTTAAAATGCACAATTTATTGAATAAAGTTTTACAAGGTATAACGAAAATAGAATGGTGGGGGGTCAGTAGTTAATTGACGTAATTATAAAAGGTTTGTTTACGATTTTCTTATTTTTTCTGACACGGAGGTCAAACATTATGACCAAAACATTCTTTTGTAACAGTTAAAATGTTTTTATCTTTATACGGAATATATTTTTAACCATAAAATAACAAACCAAGTATCTGGAAAACAAAATATTTAAGCTTTCAATGTAGTTTATCAATTGAAAATAAGTTATTAGCTCATAAATAAGAGATGCCACCCTAGTAAAAGTGACATAAATCCTAAAAGGGAATGCCGTCGAACTACAGAATTAAATTTCAGCTAGGTAATTCGAAAAGGAAGTTTGGAAAATTGCCCTTTACACATCAAACAATGAATCAATAGGGTTCGGTGTTACAGTTTGGACAGAAAAAAAGATCCCCAAACAAGGAAATCCTTCCACGTTAAATGAAAAACGTGCTCGCAATACCGAGTATCTCTTCACCTATTTCAGGGAAAAATTGAAGGCGGTTTAATTTTCTCGGTTTTTATAAACTAGGTGAAGTGTAAGGTTTTTATCAAGCAAAAATATATCTTATTGAAAGGGTTTTGGAATTTTAGAACGTTGGTCATTTTTAGCGGTGCCAATATCTGGATTCATCTTTTATATCTTTTATTAAATCTAAAACTTACAATTTTCGCACTCTCAATTTTTTTTGGGGGATTTTTTGCAGGAAAAATGCAGCTTGGGAGGGTGTTCAAAAATAACCGCTCTCCTCGGTATTACATCACGCCACTCCGTGTAATTTCAATACCTCTGATTATTGAAAAAACTTTATAAAAAAGTATGGCTTATAAAATTTGATTTCTTGAAATGCTGTTTTGTTTTGTTGAAATGAGAGGTTGGTTAACTTGAATTCTCCTCCCTCCTCAAAAATTTTGGAGTTAGAAACATTACACAACGGGCTCTTTAATTTGATATCTTTCAGAAAAACTAATTCCCACCATTGGAGCTAGAAAAATTTCACGATAAAACACTAACGAGGGTGTTTGGAATTACTCGCTGTCTAGTATTACCCGAGGCTTTTTACCCCAGATACATTAGCAGTATATTACCCCAGCTATCCTGTAATATGTTTGAAAAAAATACGTAAACCACGAAAAAAAATTTATTGCGATAAATGTAGAATATTTCGCTGTTTATCTGAAACGAGATTTTTCATTTTGACACCCTTCCATCCCCCCGTGCAAAATATTTGGGGGTGCCAATTTATTTGTATTAATTTTATTTTCTTTAAAAACAACCTCATAATTCCGAAATTCTCATAATTAAAACGAAAATCATCCGGTCGTTTTTCATCACTTACACTAGAATGAGATTTGAGAAACAAAACTAATTTATATACGAAGACGGCTAAATTTGAAATCAGCTCAAAGAAATAAAGATCTCAGAAAACATCTCAGTGCTTTTCAACGCAAACTAAATACTTTACATATGGAATCCAATGAGATACAAATACCTTCACAATTTTCCATCTAAATTTATTATCACGGAAAATGGCAAGACTTGATCGAAAATCAGGAAAAGATAGCACTTTGCGAAAACAGCACTCAAAGCAAGGATTTTGTTGTGAGATACCACTGCTGGGTCATTCCATTTCAAGTGGTCCAGCACTGGTTGCTCGACCATTTTTAAAAAATCTGAAATTTTTTGTACATCAACCCTAACCTAAAAGAAGATCAAAACAACCATTATTTTTAATTTAACCTATTTTGCTTGTCCGCAGCAGCCATGCAAATTTCGACGTTTTAGCGGTTTTTGCTAATTTAAGCGTTTACGGGATTGGAAATATCTCCCCTTTAAAATCTCCAAATCAAATGGGGTTTGAAGCAAAATTGTTTAGAATAAAACGTTCTAAAAGACTAGAGCAAGTATGTTTTTCTAAAATAAACCCTTAGGGGTGAAATTTTATTTTAAAGTTGAATTTTTTTTAAAAATATCTGCCCACTTGAAGAAGATTTTTTTATAAGAAGGAAACCTGTCAAGGCACCAATATTTTTTTTATTAATAGTCCAAATACATTTTAGATCATATGCAAAGTTTTGGATCTGAGCCTCAATTTGTCTTTATTTAAAAAAATCTCAAAGTCGAAGATTTGTCAAAATTTGCAATTTTGAGGGTTAAATATCTCTGGTGGGGGACCAGTTAAAAATTTTAAAATGGTTCATTCTAGAGTACTATATATTAGTGTTAAGCTCAAGAAGTTCATAGGAGGAGATTTGACTACAAGCCGAGGTATGATTTTTACAAGGTGTCCCCAAATGTCGCAAAATTTGGAAGTTAAGGATTTCTACAAAATTTGTCTGTTTTCAAGAGAACTTTTTTATAGGAAGGAAACCATTCAACACAACACATATTTTTATACAAATAGTCCAAATGTAATTCAAGTTACACGCAAAATTTGAAACCTGAAACTTGGTTTTTCTTTGCTTAAAAAAATCCCAAAATCAACGATTTGTCAAGAATTTCACTTTTTTAGAGTGATATCTCTCTGAAGAAGCAGGAGATAAAAATTTGAAACTTTGTCATCTTAGAGTATATTATGGTAGTGTTATGCCCTAAAAGTTTCAAGATGGAGGATATCTTTATCGGGGTACCTTTTCTCTTTTTAAATGCTCTATTTTAATTTCATTAAGTCCTTTGGTAATAACTTTTTTATGAATTTTTAGTGGATCCGAACAAGTATTGCCAAAGAGATTATGATATTTTAACAAATACTTTTTCTCATGATATTTGCATGTATTTTTGACAGATTTATTGATCCTTAGAACAATCAAATTTTGATGATCTTCCCTTAGTTCACTTAACCGATTAACCTCAAGAGTTATTGGGCCATAAGGGGACATCCATAAATTACGTGAGGTGTTTTTTCCAAAATCTGAATCCCCCCCTCCCCCCTTGGTGAGATTTTGCTTTTGCTGGACCCCCCCCCCTCCCCCCCGCGTGAGATTTACCTACAACTTTTTAAAAATTATTTTCCTTTCTCATACTTAAAAAACAAAGAAAATCGAATAATTTCTAACTTAAAAAGTTGACGTGAGATACCCCCCTCCCCCCTTGGTGAGATTTTTCCAAACCCCTACCCCCCTTTTTGACTTCATGTAATTTATGGATGTCCCCTAAACAGACTTGTGACAATTTTCTCTGATAAGTTGACCCACATCACAATCCATTTTTTAACATGAACTTGCGACTAATAAAAAAAAACATGGGTACAACAACAAAACACCTTGGTGAATCAAAATGTTCTTCCGATCTTGGTGCAGGTTTGCAGTATGCAATAAAACAATTCTCATCGCGGTTTTCTTCTTCCCTCTCCGTCTCTCAGGTTGTAAAGATTGTCAATGGCTGAATGCTAAGGTTAAGTAGTTAATATAATTACTTATATCAAGCCCAACTTTAACATATGTTTGGTAAAAAATAGAGATAAATATTTTAGTTCATAAAGTTCATTGCTAAGCTTTTCTATATTGCTGTATTTTGTATAATTAAAATTAAAAAGTAATGAAACATTAATAAAATTTACAAAATAATTGTAAAGTAAAAAAAAATCACTTCAACAAAAAAAAGTTTAATATCATCCTTGCCATTTCTATGTTTGTAGCCAAATAATCCTCCATCTTGAAACTTTTAGGGCATAACACTACCATAATATACTCTAAGATGACAAAGTTTCAAATTTTTATCTCCTGCTCCTTCAGAGAGATATCACTCTAAAAAAGTGAAATTCTTGACAAATCGTTGATTTTGGGATTTTTTTAAGCAAAGAAAAACCAAATTTCAGGTTTCAAATTTTGCGTGTAACTTGAATTACATTTGGACTATTTGTATAAAAATATGTGTTGTGTTGAATGGTTTCCTTCCTATAAAAAAGTTCTCTTGAAAACAGACAAATTTTGTAGAAATCCTTAACTTCCAAATTTTGCGAGATTTGGGGGCACCTTGTAAAAATCATACCTCGGCTTGTAGTCAAATCTCCTCCTATGAACTTCTTGAGCTTAACACTAATATATAGTACTCTAGAATGAACCATTTTAAAATTTTTAACTGGTCCCCCACCAGAGATATTTAACTATCAAAATTGCAAATTTTGACAAATCTTCGACTTTGAGATTTTTTTAAATAAAGACAAATTGAGGCTCAGATCCAAAACTTTGCATATGATCTAAAATGTATTTGGACTATTAATAAAAAAAATATTGGTGCCTTGACAGGTTTCCTTCTTATAAAAAAATCTTCTTAAAGTGGGCAGATATTTTTAAAAAAATTTCAACTTTAAAATAAAATTTCACCCCTAAGGGTTTATTTTAGAAAAACATACTTGCTCTAGTCTTTTAGAACGTTTTATTCTAAACAATTTTGCTTCAAACCCCATTTGATTTGGAGATTTTAAAGGGGAGATATTTCCAATCCCGTAAACGCTTAAATTAGCAAAAACCGCTAAAACGTCGAAATTTGCATGGCTGCTGCGGACAAGCAAAATAGGTTAAATTAAAAATAATGGTTGTTTTGATCTTCTTTTAGGTTAGGGTTGATGTACAAAAAATTTCAGATTTTTTAAAAATGGTCGAGCAACCAATTTTACTTTTTTTGGACCACTTGAAATGGAATGACCCTGCTAGAATAAATTGAGCTATTATTCCAATGCACACTTTTACGATCTTATCTTACCCAGAGGGATTTTTCTTGTTTCCTGCAAACAAGATAATCTTATTTCTTTCATGAAACTATTCGATATTAGTTTCTGCTAAGAGCGTGCAGATTGTAAGCAATCTTCCAAATATGCAAAAATAATGTGTTAGCGGTAACCTTGCATATGTTCAATCCAATCATTTCTTTTCTAAATATTGCATTGGTTAGAAACTAATTAGCACAAACTTTTAGTTTCTATGTGATGGAGCAACTTCGAAACACATTGTTCAGGTATCTACTTTTTGATACAAAAGAGAGAAGTGGACAGAGACTGATTGAGCTTAAAGCCTGAGAAAATGATAGTTATTTAATTTTATACGAAAATAATGTTTTTAAGAGGGTTTATATGGTCATAATCTTTAAAACGGAAGGTATGTAAAATTACTAAAATCCGAGTCGCATAAAACAAGTACAGCATACAAGTTAGATGTAAAAGCGCCCTAAAAATTACGATTTGTTACTCAATCTATTGATTTCAAAATATTAGATTTCGAAAAAAAAGAATTTTACATGTTTTTATTAATTTAAAAGGAAGTAATATATAGATCGAAGTGCAAGGGTCAAACCCAAATTTGCTGAATTAGCGAATGTAAGGTATAAAATCACAAGTATTAAATGACTAAATTACGTACAAAGTTTTTAGAGAACTTAATGATTTACTAACGGTACAGTTTGATATTACTTCTAAAATTTTACCCAGATAAAGTAAAGGGCCTAACAATACATGTTTATTAGACTTGTACACTTTCATTCTTCTGTGACATAAGATATCAGCCAGTTTGGTCTTGTTATTACGGTATTAAACTTGTTATTATGGTATGGTTATAAATGTTATGTTTATTATTATTTATCTTTTACCTTCCTAAGAAAGCCCTTGTTACCCATTTACGAGCCTCCTCCCAAAGTGTGGTTCGTAGTTTATGAAGGCCCTCTGCTTAGCTGCCAGTCTCACTTATACCGAGTAAATGGGACTTTATTGTTGAAAAGTTTAACGTAGTGTCAAAAATTACTTAAAAGAGGGATACAATAAATGAAATTAATTATTATAAATGATTTATGCAAACTGAAACTATTTGGTAAAATGATAACTTATGCAGATGACTCGGCATTACTATATTCTTGTGATAATCTCCTAGAACTTAAATCACAGATTGAAAATGACTTAATCGAAATCAGAAAATGGTTTACCATTAATGACTTATCTCTAAATTTAAATAAAACTAAATATATCTATTTTTATCTTAAACAATCATTCAACTAGATATTACATTTCATTTAAATTCTTGCTATGGCTCTTTTAATTGTATCTGTCCAAAGCTAGAACAAGTAAATAGTATTAAATATTTGGGTTTATTTATCGACTCAAATTTAAAATGGAAAACTCATGTTGGTGAGTTATGTAAAAGGCTTCGTTTCGCATTGGTTAAATTTCATCACCTAAAAAATAAAGTTACACAATCTTTTTTAAAAACCTTGTATTTTTCTTGGTTTTTCTCTTTAATCAATTATGGAATAATAATTTGGGGTGGAGACTATAAAACCAATTTATTGCCTTTAATTTCTATTCAGAATAAGTGTTTCAATATCTTATGTTTAAATAATTCCGACTCAATTGACTTTAAAAGTTTAGGTTTACTCCCCGTGCGACATCTCGTTTTTTATAGAATTACACTTTACTTATTTGGCAATAGAAATATATGTAATCTAAAAAATACGGTTAACCAAAGGAGAATAAATGAAATTTATCAGATTCCTCGCTTTTACAAGGAGATATATCGTAAACATTTCTTTTATCTTGCACCTAAGTTATTTAATAGTCTACCTGCTGAGCTACAAAATATTTCTTCCTATCCCTCATTCAAACGTTGTTTACATAATTTTGTAATTTTTTTAAATAATATTGAAGACCTATTTTAATGGAAGCATAATGTATTTTTTTTTTTTTGCCTTAGCTGTTTGCCAACTTGTAAAACTTTAATTTAAATAATTCTGTCTTTTGTAAATTAAATTAATCATTTATTATTGTTATTTGTACTATGTTTTGTTTTTTGCATTTTTGAATATTATTATTGCTATGTAATTCAACCCACCTATCTATTTATTTTATTTTAAATATCACTCAATGTTCGCACTTTTTTTGGTTACCTGAACGGGACTGTTTCCCCTTGGTAACTCATATTATTTTATATATTTATTTGTAATTTCCATAGTGTTAAATAAAGATTATTATTATTATTATTATTATTATTATTATTATTATTATTATTATTATTATTATTATTATTATTATTATTATTATTATTATTATTATTATTATTATTATTAAATAAAAAGCCTTTACTTAATAAACCGAAGATTCATAAAGTATTGTTAGCGGTCATACAGGGTGTTTCAAAAGTCCGTTTCACGGCTTTTATTTGGAACCAACGTCTCCTAGGGTTCTGGAAGTAAGGTCTACCCCTAGGTAAGTGACCCTGGAGAATCCATTGAAAGGACATACAGCGCCCCTGGCGGCGAAATAAAAAAGTTAAAAAAATTAATTAAAAAGCTAAAGGAGATAGAGCAAACACCTCAGTGAGAGTATTGTTGCCACTGTTATAAGTAACTCACTGAAAAAAATTTCATGAAAATATCGTGGATATTCGCGGAGATATTAGCATGTGAAAATAGCCGTTTTTCGGGCTTCAAAAAAGGAAAAGTTCGGAAATTTGAAAGTTTTTAAGAGTTATTATGTAGTTTTGTATCTTTTTAGTTAAATGAAGTAAAATTTTAATCAAAAAATCTTGTGAACTTTTTCCTTTTTGATGACTGAAAAAGTGCTATTTTCACATGCTAATATCTCCGCGAATATTCACGATATTTTCATGAAATTTTTTTCAATGAGTTACTTATAACAGTGGCAACAATACACTCACTGAGGTATTTGCCCTATCTCCTTTAGTTTTTTATTTAATTTTTTTAACTTTTTTATTTCGCCGCTAGGGGAGCTGTATGTCCTTTCAATGGATTTTCCAAGGTCACTTACCTAGGGGTAAACCTTACTTCCAGGAACCTAGGATACCTTGGTTCCAAATAAAAGCCGTGAAACGGACTTTTGAAACACCCTGTATAGTAGTGTCAGTTTCATAAGCAATTTTGAATATCAGGTTATATTATGTCGAAGTAAAGTATAAAAAAAGTATAGCAAGATAAAATTATTGTAATAACAACAACAAACAACGTTTATTTGCACATTAAAAACTTCAACAAATATTTTAAAAGTACAATTGTTTTTGTTATAACTTCGATCCCCTTCGTCAGCGATAGCAACGACAATACGGCCAGTCAGCAAATTTATACAGAAAAAAATTCTGTTTTTATGTGCAAATAAGCGTTGCTTTTTATTTAATCTTGATATCAACTTTTCACAGTGGATTTGAATCTATAAAAAGTATTATAGTTAATCTTTTATAAACAGGTTCTACTGTTATGCCTAATTTCGAAATGATTGCTGCCTAGATAAACCTAGATATCCGTTCCATGTTCTCCCCTAGAGATATTTGGTTTTTGGAACCAATTTTGGATTATGGTTTGGTTGCTTTAAGAAACTGTGTGCACTTACTCTACTTCATAGGGAAAACTTTAACTAAAAAAACAACACTAATTTTTCCCTACATTCTTTCGAAAAGAAATTAAGGAATATATTTAAACCCCTTTGGAGATTCAAATTTTTAACCAAATTTTTATTTTTATGATTTATTAATAAATTCATTTAATTCCTTTTACGTATATACTACAAAATGAGAAAATGGAGGAATTATGCTAACTTTGATACACATGCTGTGATGGTAATACAATATAAATAGATAAAAATGCTTATAAAGCTTAACAAGTATATCAAGCTATATTTATGAATGTAAAAATAATTTTCAAGCCACACGAATTACTAACCTTATTTTCCCTTTATAACAAATATTTGTATGACTAAAACCTCTTTTTAGCCTAAATCATTTAAGCTTATGACCAAGATAAAACTACATAATAAATATTTGACTACACTGTAAACTATTTTCTCTATAAATTAAAATAATAACTTACATTCCCTTTCAAGAGTACACAGTTTCTTTCCCAAACCAAATCTTTAAATTATTCAGGTTTTCAAAGCCAAAAAAGTGAAATTTACGGGCCTATTCCAGGCCTTTTCCAAGCCATTTTTCATGCGGACAGGAAAACGCAAAATGAATGTAAAAATGAAGTAGAATTCTTTATCTGCCTCGTATGATTCAACTCATATGAGTTTTAAAAGGAAGGAATATTTTATTGAAAATGGAATTCTGGGAATAGAGAGGAAAAATCCACCACAATGCTCAGTAAGCTCTCATAAATATTTAGAGCATCATTAAAGTGATTAGGGAAAGTTTATTTGGTACCCTGAATCTTCATCTTTTCTTTGCATTTCCTTGAGTTTTTAAAAGTTGAGATATTTACGAATTTAAGTCTATAAATATTGAAGTACGGATGTTAATATGAGCGAATTATTTTCGAAAATACAAAATCCTCGTCGTATTAATCACATTTTTGTACACTGATCCACATGTACAGGGTGATTCAAAACTCAGGGGTGAAAATGATAGGGGGTGTAGACTTAGAGGGTGTAGAACGATAGGGGTTGTAAAGTAGAAAAGTTATAACATTTTTACTGTCGCATTTTTATTCTCGTATTTTGAATACAACCTCTTTTGGACGAAACCTTTGCACAGGATTTATAAATAAGTGATAACATGATAATTAGCACTGGAATGTATTTCTACATCCATCTGTTTTCCCACAATAACCCATTTGCCATTGATTCTGGCAACTTTTTCCTGCGCTCTACCACCTCAGGATGGCTTTGGGGACACTTCTTTCCCATAATGTTCCCCATCCCCAGGGTGATTTTGAAATGTCGTTGGGTAGTCTACGCCCTCTATCATTGTTGCCCATGAGTTTTCAATCAACTTAGAGTTTACAAAAACCTTTTGTCTTTAGTAGTTAATAAATTTATAGGTTGAAGAAGATTTTCAGATACTTGGTGATATTATGTCTTTTGCCGTCATTTTAACAGATTTCGGGTGCTATATTGGATTATAATTTACTTTGTTTTGTATAGCTAAAATTATGTTGCCAATTATTTTATATTTTTTTCTTTCTACGTAAATAGATATATAATTTTTCTCCAATTCTTCCACTGTTTTTGATCTGATTTTAATTCTAGGTATGCCATTTACCCATGGACGAGCAGTTTGCTCCTTCGGGATAGCGATAGCCAAATGTGATCAATGTTTATTATTATTATTTTTTTCTTGTGTGTATGTTTTTTTACGTGTCTTGTTGTTGTAAATAAATATGTTTTTCATGTGAAAAAAGAATTTAGGTGTATCCACAAGTCTGACCATGCACCAGTCGATGTTTTTTAAACCTTACCTTATACGAATTCTGAATCCATGGTTTCTCTCAATATTATGTTTCTATATCAAAATTGCATGCGCCCTTTAATATAGAGATCCCAATTTCAAAATAAATTTCAAGAAAATTCGTAGGTGAAAAAAATGTCTTCATAAAACTTTTAGTTTTATATGTATCCTGCTATAAATATGTGATTGACCGACCTACTTAAAGAAGTGACAGTAAATGTGTCCCAGATGACCGAAAAAAGAGTATTAGTAGGGGAGCCCATGATGCTAAAAGGTGGATTTACTCGAGCGCGTCAGATAAACATAGGGAGGATACCTTGCATGCTTTTGAGTAACTCCACCAAATATAAGCTCTCTATGTAGGGGGTTTGTCTAGAACAGCCCGTCAGATTTAGATTTATATTCATTTATAAGATTCATTTATGATTTAGATTTTAGAGTCAAATTTCTAAACATTTCAAAAAACGTAACATTCTTCATAATAATAAAACTAAAAAATAACACAATGCTAGCGCGCAAGTGCGCTAGACCCGGCTCTGCCTGGGTTTCAGTTTTTTGGGAAAATGTAATCTGGCGAGTTACATAATATGTAGCGCTGCACACTAGACCTGGCGTTGCCTAGGCAATATTACCTTTTAAAAATGTTATATGCCATTATACAAACGGGCTTCACCCGTACGAATGTGTCTCTCAATGCCGTAAGAATGTGCAGGGGCTTCGCCAGCACAGAAGTACCTATAGTTTTTTTTTATTGCGGCAGACAGTAAAGTTTTAAAAAATTTTAATTGGCTACTGAACGGGCTTTGCCAGTACGAATTTTTCTTCGATGTTTCACCCGTACAAATATGCGTTTGGTAAAATAGTTCGAAAAGTTTAAAAATATAAAGAACAAGCCAAACATTGATTTATATGTATATATAGAATAAGAAACATCGTTTCCCGTGTTTTCATCGCTGCCTTCGAAATCAAATGGGTGGCAATAAAATTTTCTCAACAGCGTAAATTTGAATAATAAATTTTATGACGGTTCTTTAGAACTAGGGAAGTTTTTGGTCTTGTCCTTTAGAGGCCTACTCAAAAATTTTTATAGTAGAGTGGTGAGATTTTATGGGAGGTCATGCTTTCTCTCACAAAAATTTACTTAGTCCTTTACCAAGTTAGTTTACAGAACAATTAATTTCCATTTCCAATTGCAAACTAAAAATTTAAAAAAACCCTTTTTAAGAACTCATCTTATACTTCACTCGGCTTAATTGATCTCTGACAACACTGAATATTTCCTTTCTAATCTTTTTCATTTCGAATATATTATAAGAAATTCTGGGAGTGGATACACCATGTTTGTCTTTATCCAGGAAATTCTTTAATAGGCTAAATCGGAAGCTAATTTAAGCAAATAAAAGTGTGTGAACTGTGGAACTGTTACCAGTAGATATTGATAAAATTTAAGCTAATATTTTCAAATATGTGATTTTAAACAGAAAATATTATTTTGTCTATTTTTTCAACATTTTATCCTGTAAGTTTTAATTACGAATGGTGATTAATTTTTAAGAGTTAAAAGCATAATTTGTGTAGTGTAATGTGTATTATAATGTTTCAAAATATTTTGTAAAAGTAGGAAGTTTGATAAAATTAAGCTAATTTATTTATGTTCTTTTTCCCTTTGAGTATGTAAAAACTAGCGTTAAATGTACGTGGTATAATAATCAAAACGGAGTCCTTTCCAACTCCACACAGCAACAAGTAAAAATCGCCTACCTGCTATCCCAAACTGGTGCTCATGCCCGCTCACACCACATTAGCGCTTCCGTATATCCGCTCTGTTGGAATGTTTGGCGGCAACTGAGGGATCGAATCACCATCCGCTCTCGAGCTTCCCTCCCTCCCCCCTTCCGCCAGAGCTTGCGCAATGCATTTAGGCCCCCGAGACTGTCATTCATATATTGATTCACTTCACATCAACTGTGAGTTTTTTTTTGAGGGTTTTTCAATTATTTTTAAAAAATAGAAACGTCGGTGTTTTTTAAAGAGAGAAGGGGAGAGCGAAGACGTTTCTGGTTTTTAGAAAAAAGAGCAGTGCAAAAAGAGTGGTGTGTTCGTATTGGTCAGTGTGTAGGTTTCGTAATATTATATCTGGTGATCCGGAAGTGTCCGGACTTCAGAATTGCTTTGGTCACTGGCACGTTACGCTTTCGTATATGTAAGTGACCCATTCTGATCCTGTCATATTGGTTATTGCTGCTATTACGTAATGTCTTTAAACGCCAAGAACCAATGAAAAGCCGGTACTCGTCAATCACATCGCACGAAAACGTAACAAGTCAATCCACCCTAACACTTTAGGCGCAGTGTTTCCCAACGTGGGGCGCACGTCCCACCGGGGGGGGGACAATATGAATTTCTAGGGGGGCAATTTGAAAATTTTTAATCCAATTGCCCCCCGGGTGGGGTATGGACGACAGTTTTATTTACTTTTAAAGAAGGATTTATTTTCGAAAAAAATAAAAGACATAGGGGGCTTGGAAAATATAGAAAGGCTTTGGTGAGGCATGGACCGAAAAAGGTTTAGGGCATTCGCATTCCAAATGTGGTAAAGTTATATTTTTCAAGCATTTGCATCAAAAATATTATAAATAGCCAATTAATGAAAATTTGTAAGAAAACCAGTAAATTAAAATTATCTTTGGATTGTGTGTTTAATTAAAATGTTAAACAGATAAACTTTGATAATTATTTATAGTCAAGACCAGGGATTCCAAAAGTGTCAAAAGACCTCCAGACCCCCCATCTTTACTTTGACTTCACAATGTTTGTACACAAATTTTTGACATTAAGTGTACCACGATTCAAATTCTACTTGTAAATCATCAAAAAACTTAGCATATAAAAAGTATCTTGAAAAAGTTTCCTTAGAAATAACATTGAGTCAACCTCACCCCCCCCCACCCTAAAGAAAGTCTGGTTACGGCCCTTTCTTATAGCCGTATGTTATATAAACATTCATAACATTCATTTCATTTGATATCGACCCAATATTTGTTTGATATTGACTCCCAGAGTTCAATAGGGTCTTATAAAGGGGTCAAAATAAATCTCAAAGGGATAATAAAGGTTTGGGAGTTTTATTGAATTTTGAAACAAATTGGGACCTAACCTTTTTTTTTCTTTTCCTTTTTTACCTAAGTAGGATTGTGCCGCTCGAATTATTTCAAGATATTTTTAAATAGAAATAATTATGTAAATATAGATATTTTTTCTTTAGAAAGGCATCTACCCAATCATCAAAACATGTGAAAGGAAAATTTTTGACCCTTTAACCTTATTTTCATAAATATAATGTGTATTTTAATACTTCGGGATGATAGCAAATGTACAATTCGTTAAAAGGGTCGACGCTAAGAAAAGTTTCGGAAACCTTTCTCTACATTAGGGCCATATCCAAATGGGGGTAGGGGGTTGGAGCCCCCCCCCCTCCCCCTTGACACAAAGAGGTTCCTAGTTAGGTGTAACTCAAACAAAAGAATTAAATATTGACCTTCAGACCCTCCCTCCATCTTTACTTTGACCTCACATTGAACCCAAAATTTTGACATTAAGTGCACCAAGATTCAAATTCTACCTGTAAGTCAACCAAAACTTAAAGTAGAAAAGTACTCGTAAGGGTGTTTCCTTAGAAATAACGTTGAGTCACCCCCCCCCAGGAAGAAAAGTCTGGTTACGGCCCTGCCTTATAGTCGTATAAACATTCATAACATAATATAGTATTTCATTTACCTAACTGTAATACTGTACAGCTCTGTTCAAGAGAAAACTTTATTCCTTAATCCCACAGAGATTTTAAAAGATACTTCATCAAAGTCTGAGTTATAATCTCTATACTTACCGTGTAATGCCTTGTAAACAAACCACAACTCTTTTCAAACAGAAACTATATTTCTATCTTCAACTTAAGTACGTATACACAAAAATTTAATATTCCTAAACACATATCTTCCACTTCTGTATTAAATTAGGAAGAGTAAAGTTTTAATATAATACGCAAGAATATACCACAGGGGTATATAAATATTTTTTTTCAGGAAATCAATTTAGTTGAAAGCTCACATCACAAAAAAACAGTAAGAAGGAAGCGACGTAGAATAAACCGTACTTCGCAACGGCTGGCAAACAAAATATTGAATGAGTGTTTTGTTTTGCTCCCTATAAATATACATTGTTTTCTTCTCTATCTCTTTATGGGGAATACGGTATTTACGGTTCCATCTTTCTGTGAAGTTAGTTTTTCGAGCACTTTAACATGATGAAAATCCAGTTTTCAGTTTGTTTGAGTGTACGTATAAGTTTTGGAATGAAAAACTTCTTTTCGTTCTAAGTAAATATCCTTCAAAAGGAAGGTCATTGACAATTTTACATGAAGTGTTTTAAAGAATATCTCTAGGAAATATCAAGTGTCGAGCTAGAATGAGTGAGAAAAAAATTCCTCGTAGATCGTAGATACATTGTGTATTATTAACTTTAGTAAGAAGTTTGGGAAGATAATAACTGAAGGTCAATTCACTAAATAGTATATTCATTCCGTCAATTCCAATCGGTAATTCAAGGTTACCTAAATTTTATCTAAATAAGTTAGGTTTTGATAAAGAAATGTAGGTGTGAAGATTTATTTGCAAACTCATAACAAGCGTATTCCAATAAGCGTGCTGTATAAAACTTATTGAGAACCTAAACTTCATGTATAATATTATGTTAATTGTTACATTAAATTTATAATCGTAGTTCTAGATCAGATCATTAAATTTAGACTTTCCTAAAATGATTTGCTTGGTTTCCATTAAGAAACCAAACAAATTATAGTGAGAATCTAAAGTTGTAATGGTTAACATGTACTTAGTATTACCAAACTAAAATAACTAAAAGCTAAAAAGGGAATTGCTATTTATCAACTTTCCCACAGAGAAAAGGAACACTCTAATCCCAAATATTAACTCATCGAGACCAAAGTGGAACTAACACACGCTAACCCAATTAGACTTAAGAACGAGAGTGTAGCTGCGATTAAAGGTATTGTATTGGCATCCACTCCTGGAGAACAAATGACTTTTTAACTTAATCAAATAACTTCTAATTTTCATCGGGGGCTAAAAGCCTCAGCGGAGATTGGTTGGTCAGTTCAAAGAGAAGTTCTCTTTCCCGAAGGTAAGATATGCTTAGAGGGGAGCATACATAGATACCCAAAAGCGGCCGACAAGAACTTGTGGCATTGAGAAGTCGTTCAGCATTGGAAAGCCCATAGACCAGTAGTTTGGAGGATTCCTCAGAGTTTTAGTGTTATTTTCTAGTTATATTAAAACTGTCATGCTTTTTTTCTTCATTTGAAGCTACTTATTTTTGAAAAATTGGAGCAAAATTAATATGATTTTACGTTATAATGGAACTAGAAAAAAAGAAGCTCGATTGGAAAGTTCTGTTTAGAATTAAATGAATGTTTTAATTAAGAATACCTAGATAAAAATCATAAAGTTAATCTGCTCTTCAACGCCAAAAAATATATTTTTACACATTTGTAGAGAACTTACTACCGAAACTTATGGGAGTAATCATAAGAAATTATAATCACTTAATAAAACTCTTAAATTAGTTAAAAAAAACTATGCCAAGCAATTTTTCTGCTGTGAATAAAATTACTGTTTTTAGAAGAATAAATTGATTTTATGGTAATTTTTTTTTCTTTCTCAGACTAAAATTAAGTAAATAGACTAAAATTTAAATAAAACTAAAATTTAAAATTTTATGCTATAGTATAAAGCAACTATTAAGTAACTTATTTGAGTTACAAACTGTGTAAATCGTTACCATTTCAGAGGTAATGGACTTGGCAACGAAAAAAAAATGTGCTAAAATGTATAGTTTTGCCTATACGCACATGACAAAATATATTGTTTCATTTCTTTCGTAAATTTGAAAAATTAAAAATATTCTTAGTTAGATATAAGCGTATGATGAAAATGGAAATAAACCCTCTAGTTCATTCTAACTCTATCCTCTTTCTAGAGGGATGCAGAAGAAAAAAGAGTAATGGCACCCTCCCCCAGCATTTAACTTTTATTGGTGGAAGAGATCCATTAGTGGTTGCGATCTGTCACCCCACTTCGAATATTTCTTTATCAGAAGAGAGGATATTCGAACTTGAAGAGTGGAAAGAAAAGTTATAGAGCCAGATTACTTGAGTGATTTTGTGGACAAATTGCTGGATTTCTAAAATAGTATACGATGCTTATCATTGCTGATGAGTTGAACGAATGTGTTTCGATTTCAGAAAATGACTTCTTTAGACCAAGATAGTACTTTTCAGCAAATTTCATCTTTTTAACATTTCTTGTACATTTTTCGAACAGTTAAACTTAAAAACTGTTTAGTAGTAGTGAAGTAGAAATTTGTGTGTTTTTTTGGGTGTTTTTAGAAATTAATAGAGTATTTTTGAGATTAATAAAAGGGGAAAGGGGGGTGAGTTTTGGATTCCCTATTTGTTGTAAGAAAAAAACTTAACTTAAAAACTTAAGGTTTAAATACTTGTTTGATTTACAGTTTTTTAATTACATTTTGATACCGATAACCAAATTATTAGTTCTGCAAATTAACACATTTTCAAATAAAAATCCTAAATATTCGTATTAATGCAGATTAAATTATCTCCTTAAGATTTCATCATATTCAATCAATTTGTGTTACAATTTGAACAAATATTATTATCTCTACTTTTCAAAGACTATAATTTAACCATATTTTCTTGCTAGTAATACAGTTTGAAGAAAAAAATTGTGAGAAATATCCCCATTTCTCACATTATACCAAATACCATCCAAACTTCATTATTTTATTTATTTTTAAAAGTTTGATATGCGTTTGTTAATTTTAAAAGTATTTATTTATTTTATGTGCAATAAGAAATCCTGTTTCTATTGTTCTCAGCACTATTGATATAGTAATATACAATAAAAATGATATGTGTAGTGTAAAGTGATAATTTACCTTGTTTTAATAGAAATTATAATATTAGCAATATTATAATTTCTATAGCTGCAATTGTCAATAGCTACTATTATAATATTAGCAATAAACAAGGAATCGGTAATTCGTATACCATGCAATATTTTCGAAGATGTAAAACTCATCCCATATTATTTCATAAATATTTTACTTTTTGGATTAGAAGTTTTATTTTAACGAAACAGTTTTAAAAGTATTTTAAACTTTACCGTCATAAATCATATATTTTTTTTTATTTCGCTTCATATGATGAAAGACTCAAAACTTAGGTTAAAGAACACTTCACAGCAAAATCTAAGTTGAAAGTAAACATTTTTCTATATCAGAGAGTTTATCAAAACTTTATGCTGGAAAATGTATATTTTTGTCGAAAATCGATTTTATCCCAAACCGAACCTTCGTGAACTTAAACTAGAATCTAAAAGTTTCAGCAGAAACAAATCCAAGTAAAATCCTTTTCTGATATGGATTTGGAGAGGATTATTTAACTGAGTCTGTAAACCCAGGGAGGAGACGGAAAAGGGATATGGTGGCTTTCATTTAACTATTTCCAACCATTATGGTAATAGTTCATTGACTTGTAACTGGTGATATTACCTTAAAAGAGAGTCAGAAGTAGGGAAAATGTATGTATGAAATACATAGATAAATTTTTGATTCATCTAATGCTAAATAATTCATAGTTTGCTTACTTTTCCATTTGGGTCATATTATTTTGTAAAATGTGATTCCAATTATTTACGGTACATAGCCGTGTCCAAAAATAAATGATTACAGTATATTCATTATTTATTTAAAATGGAAGATATTGGTGCTTCCAAAAAAGATCTATTGGAAATAGAATGAATGATATATCTGTCATTACGATATTATAAGAATAAAAAGTATTGTTTAAAATCAAATGAATCAATTCAAAAAAGTTATTTATGTAATAAAAACTGCGGGAAATGTATACAGTAACACAACATTCTCTTCTGAAACTTTCTTATACATTATATTTTAGAGTTAATTCAAAAGATAACAATAACCTGGTCTTTATCATTATTGTTAAGGAATATTTTTTTTCCTTTTTCAAAGTAAAAAATGCAGGGAAATCCAAGGAATGGCCCGTCATTATTTTGAAGAAAAAACTTTTCGACAGTTTCTGAAATAGTTTCATTGCCGTACTGTCCCCTTCGATTTTTCTCTCATCTTATAAAATGCGAAAATCGCTACTAGTATTTTTACTCGAAATAGTTCTTTGTGTTCTTTTGCCTCAAATGGATAAAGCAAAAGACATTTAATAGAGATATTGCGTCATTGCACATTACGCTATATTTTTTAACTGATGAAAAAGCAGCGTAAATAGGCACAAATATTACGTTAGTTATTTAGCTGGCACAAAGTATTTCTATCTATAATTATTCTGTCTTTTTTGTTTATATTTTTTCCACTACTAGGAGTAGGATGTATTTGTAAATCTATAGAGTGTTTTCAGGTGACGTCACAACCGGTTAATTTCTCTTAACTGTGTACCTTCTGTAGGGCTTTTAACTGTTGCTAAGGCCGTTGTTTATCTGTTGCTAAGGCCGTTGTTAGGTCCGAGTCATGTGATTGAAAATGCTCTATTGGTTCATGTGCTTAAATATTAACGTATTCTGTATCATAATTTCTAAGAAAACGGATTAAGTTTTTTGTCATAAAGCTATTAAATGATATTTCAGTTAATATTGAAATGGAAGTGTTTAGATTAAGAATGATTTCTTTAAAAAAAAAGAAGACATACACTTAGTGAATGCCTCTGTCAAACAATGCATAAAAGGTTAAATTTAAATATTGGGAAGCAGATTTATGCATTTATGTAGTAGGTTGGCTATGGTTTATTGAATAACTGAAGTGACTGAAACATTTCCTTCAAAAACATTAAAGAAAATTCGTACGGTGTATTGATAAGAAAAACGTTTCTAAAAATGCTTTCGGCATATATGTTAAAAGATATATGGTCTATGTCTGAAATATTGTTTTAAAATAATATACTGCTAAAGTATATAGAGAGCGCAGATACAAAAATATTTGCTCAGATGATATTATATACGGTATTGAAAGAAGATAATAGTAGTTTTCATAAGTAATTAAAAGACGGTTTCTCAAGTAGATAGTAAGTTCTCAAGTAGTAGAAGTAAGTAGATTCTCAAGTAGTAGATCAAGAAGATAATAGTAGTTTTCATAAGTAATTAAAAGACGGTTTCTCAAGTAGATAGTAAGTTCTCAAGTAGTAGAAGTAAGTAGATTCTCAAGTAGTAGATCAAGAAGATAATAGTAGTTTTCATAAGTAATTAAAAGACGGTTTCTCAAGTAGTAGAAGTAAGTAGATTCTCAAGTAGTAGATCAAGAAGATAATAGTAGTTTTCATAAGTAATTAAAAGACGGTTTCTCAAGTAGATAGTAAGTTCTCAAGTAGTAGAAGTAAGTAGATTCTCAAGTAGTAGAAAAGTAAGTAGATTCTCAAGTAGTAGAAGTAAGTAGATTCTCAAGTAGTAGATCAAGAAGATAATAGTAGTTTTCATAAGTAATTAAAAGACGGTTTCTCAAGTATACTAACGAGAAAATAACAAAGAACTATGAATAAATATACTTTTAGTCAAAGCTTTCTAGTCTAGTGACGCTTCATACAAAATCCTGAATAATTCCTACTACGCTTTGATTAAAAACTACAGATTCCTACGAAATTCTAGAATAAATATTTCAAAGGCCCAGAGAAAGCAATCTCCTTCCCTTCATTTCTAATTTGGGAACAGATCGGAATGTCGGATTTCGTCATCTTACGTGGTAATCTCTCTGGATCTTGGGGAAGCTCCGTTCTTCAATCGAGGCTTGATCAAATTTGGAACAGCCAATGCGATTGAGAGTTATAAGGGATTTGAATGTTCAATTTCAGATTTGAGTTATTATAATTGTAATGGAAACTCGAAGTGTGCTTTACGAAATTTAATTGTGTTACCTTTTTCTGCCACGGGGAGAGAGGATATGAGAAGGAGTTTCGTCTGACTAAAAATATTTTGAGAAAATTCAAAGACATAATCGATAACTTACAATTAAATATAAGAAAACAAATATCGCTATAAAGTATAAGCCGAATTACAATTTCCTTCAAGAAATCGATTGAAGATTTTCTCAGTGCTTCTTAAGTTATCTTATGTTGATTAGGAGATGGATTACCCTAGCTTGATTAAGGTTACGAAATACAATAAAGTGTCTAAGTATGCAGATGATATTTGTGTTTTACCGTTTAAGTTGATGGGTTTACAGTTAATAGTAAGTCTACAGATTTACTTCTTGAATTTAAAAATTTTGTCACAACCGTATCAAAATATTAAAAATATATTTCAAGTAGGAATTTTTATTATTATTTCAATATTATATATGCTATAAAAATATAACATGTTACCTTTTTCTACCTATTATATTTACACATAATTTTGTAATATTTCTATAAAGTATTAGAGTCTGGGGAACCTGTGTTTTTGAGTGCTAAGTGTGTGATTTTTATCTCGCAAAATATCTCCCGTGCTTAGTTCATTTCCCTAATGACATTTTATTTTCTTTCCTACACACACTTGAAATCCAAGTCAACAGCAAACTTTATTTTATAGTATAAAAAGGAACCACACAGTTCTGGTGTTCCAGGTGGCGAGTTTTTCCTTGAAAGATTAATTTTTCAGATTTATGTTTGGGCCCTTTCGTTTTAGGAATGTGCAAGGGTTGCCTTTGAAGTGTTGGTGGTGCAAATAGTACGGTTGTGTAACGTTGGTTGTATTTAATAGCTAGTTGCTCCTCTTTCTGTATATTCATTCTAATGTATTTATTTCTTATTTAACTTTATTTAAGTTTAATGGAATCTTCACTGTTATCATTATCTTCAATGTTATGGAATTTACCGGAAGTACTCAAGGGATTGCTGGTCAAAGTAACATGTTGTTTCGGTTGAACTCGTCTTTTATTATTTTTTAATTCTTTGTCAACCAAATCAAATCTATGAACATCAAATGTTAAACAATAAATTATCATAGTTAATAGAGCATTTTCAATCACATGACTCGGACCTAACAACGGCCTTAGCAACAGAAGATGTTACAGTTTTTTGCCCTACAGAGGTTAACAGTTACAGAAAATGACTAGCCGTGGAATTCTTCTATTGGAGCATTTGCGATCACATGATCCCATACCTAAAAACTGCCTTAGCAACAGATAAACAACGGCCTTAGAAACAGTTAAAAGCCCTACAGAAGATACACAGTTAAAAGAAAATAACCGGTTGTGACGTCACCTGAAAACACTCTATACACAAACACAAACCACTATTGATATTTGTTGTTTCTTGTAGCCCTACAACCTGTACTAGTGGCTGAATTATACGATGCGATAAACAGGGCATCTCCACGAACCGACCTCTCCAGATACTTTAATGTGGCCCGATCAGTACAGAACGATCATTAAGGGTGAATAAGGGATTACTTCCTCCGGCATCCTGGTTCTGTTATTCCAGAAAAAGGGAAAAAAGTTCCTCGGCGGGAGAAGAGGGTAAAAAGGGGTAATTTCCCTGAGGTAGAGCAGAGAAAAAACTGAAATAAGGTATTCGTCTTCGATCAAATTGGGGTAAAAGAATGATGGGAACAAGAAGTTTGAGGAAGGGACGAGACTGGTCTAGAAAAAAAAAGGATAGTGATAGGATACATTTAACTAAATTTAGATACAGTATAAATTTTATGAATTCCAGAGCTTATGTTATTTGAATCATGTTGTTTTAATGTAATATGTAGGGGTTGAATCATTATTGTAGGTCATATAGTACTCCTTTTCCTCCTTTTAATATATATGTTACGGGCAATGTGATAAATCCGGGCATTATTAATAATGCCTGGGCAATGTGATAAATTCAGTGGAATTTATGAATGAAATTTATCACTTTGCCCGCCTTCACATCGGCATTATTAATAATGTCCGATTAATCACTTTGCCCATAACATATATAAAAAAATACTTACAAATAATAATTTTACAAATTCAGGAATCATTGACTTCCCAAATAAAATGGAAATGAAGGGTCTCATAAGAAACACATAGTCATTAATTTTATTATTAATCATATCACTAACAAGAACTTTCTCATTAGGATAAAAAAGTATCTAATAATAAGTTCACATTTTCTTATTCATCTTTACATTCGTTTTTTTTTCTGAAAAATAATTGAAAGATGGCAAATAATATTAATTAAATCTTTTGTTTGTATTGTTCTACACATTTAGATTCAGAATAGGAAATAACAGGAGGCATTTATGCTATTCAATCATTTGCATTTTTACAGTAAGAATATAAAATTACTTAAAACCTCTAAACTTCTGGAATACGTATTCAAAAATATCCATCTAAGAAGTTAGTTTATCTAGAATACTTGGTTCATCTTCTTCAGCCAAATTTTGTTATCAAATCAACGAATCCAAATCCAAATCATTGATAAATACATAACTTGCATGCATACATTCAAACAAAAATAATCTACCATATTCAAATCAAGTTTCTTTTCACGTGCACAAACGGAAAAATTTAGAGAAACGGGGAAATGAAACGAGAAAAAAAACCTTTCATCCCCATAATGTTTCGAAATAATTGATACCTGCTCAGAATACTAAAGCAGCATTTCTGAATTTCGTGATTCGATTTTTAAATTCCTTACGGTCTTCAAAAGATAACTTAATTATTAAGTACAAGCGACGAACTTGAAATTCTGAAAACTTGAGGACAAGCACTTTAGAAAGGCGTGCATGGCTGATGAATTTTTAATGAGACTTAATTAATTTGTCGAATTCTAGTCCCGGCCAATCAGGTGTAGTAGCGCAACCGACTCAGCATTAGAGAAGTAGCGCAACTACCGACCATAAGTATCTTATCACAAAGGAGGGCGTCCATTGCGGCTATTGTGATCTTTTAAAAAGAAGTAAAGAAAGTGTCCGATGGTGTAAGACACTAACACGGAGGAAAGGAAGCGCTATTTAATTTATTGAGAAGTAACAATTGCATTGGACTTTTATATTTAAGGTATAAAAGAAAAAATTGAGGATCCAACTCCTTTTTAATCGCTTTCACAATGCTGAATTTGTTCAGGAAACAATTTGGTTTGTAAAGACGTTCTTTTGGCATTGTTCCTATTTATGTTAGTGCTCCCCTTTTAGGTATTCAAAAGGGTTTAGTTACATCGAGCGTGGTTTGTACTTAACCGGGATGTCTCTTAAAAAGTCACAAAATAGCCTCGAAATAAGGCATTGAGAGATTTAAGAAAATGATTAATATTTTACTTTCAGTTAATGTTTTATTTGGGAGCGATGTTTCACAGTTCATCGCTCATTAAAATACATTTACTCAAGACACTCCAACTAACGATATGTTTTATGTATATATCGTCTAAAAATTCTTATTAAAAATAAATACCATCCAATAACATAAATTAAAGCAATCCAGTAGAAATATATTTAAAAATATAATACAAAAAAGGAATTTTTTGATCCCACTATCCCATTTAGGGTATTTTGTTCAAATGGGGGCTCACACAAAATCATACGTTTCAAACGTCAAGAGTATGTAAACTGTAACGTAAAACAATCATTTTCCACACACGGTCACTTTTGTCAAGAATAATCGAGGGCTTGCTCAAGAACCTCTTGAATTATATGATTACGTGAATAATCCTGAATTAAACATTAATACCAGTTACGAATACTCTAATAGGATAAATATCTTAACTACTCTCTAACCATGCTATATGGTGCAAAAATGTGCTTGATATTAGTTTCACACGTTCTACTGTATTGATAGCTAGAGATACATACATATTTATTAAAATATGAGTTTTAAATCCCAGCGATTTCAATTTAACAACATTAAGACCATATACAACCCTTTCATTTAGTAATATTTAAACAACCCCTAGTTTTACACTTCTATTGTTCCCTCTTTGTTAATCAGAATGCATTTTCCCCAGATATGTGTCCGTTCTCGCCTCCATATTCACCCCAGTCCCCGGAGGGAAGCTTTTAAGAACCCACCACACACACGTGCGTTCGAATGGGTCTCCCCATTTAGGAACTAGTTCATTGTTCCATTCGGAGAGGAACCAAGTTTCAAAAGTCGCGAGTGGTGTATTATTATTTCGAATTCATTGTTTAGAATGTGATATGAAAAGGATTTGTTTGTTATTAGATGACTGGAATATGTTTGGGATAGGACTGTATTATTCCGTAGACTTATTATTTAGTTAGAAAGCGCATGGAAGATCTGGTCCCGTTGTAGCGACTATAAGACATTCCATTGCCACTCAGAAGTTTGGTTTAAGAATCCGTCCACAAAATTGTTTTTTTTTAACTTCACTCCTTCCTCCCATACCCAATGCCATTCAGGGCCCAAAAAAAAACCAAAAAAAAAACGATTTTCTTCCGCAAATACTGGTTTAAACGAACCCAGAAAGGACACTAAAATCGAATTAGGGGTTATCATACTGTAATATGCGAAGAATTTTTAGATTGAAAATTCCCATCATTAATACCACGAAATACGACGCTTCTTCCGAAAACCCACCACCACCTTCTGTAAACCCTACTTAAAAGCCCACATTAATTGAACGCACATTGGCAAAAGATTTGTTGGAGATTTTGTTTGAGTTTAGAAGAATTTGATCTACAGAACAGAACATTAATTAACACTCAATTTAGCATCCATTTATTTTCAAAAAGGTGATTATATTTTTTCTGAATTCTAAATCGTAGATGGCTTGTGGCCCTAAAAGGGAGCAGTGACTAACATTTTATTAACTAATATCTTCCATGTTTTTATTTTAGACAAAAATTTATTTGAAGTCAGCTACCTAGTGATTGATTGTAACTAGTACTATATTAGTTCCTATAATACTTTAGAAAGGTATTATTATTTATCGTGTCTTATGAACGAGTCCAACAGGAACAACAGTTTACTTTGACCGGAAGTGACTGTTGTACTTCCGGTGAATTCCATAACATTGCGCTCAAATCAATCGGAAGTGTTTGAGGGTCGGGAAATTACACGATTGAATTCATCCATACTTAATTTTTCTTACTTACGGTCCAAATATCTGTTTAGAAAATAATTTAGGATACCCTGTCATTTGCGTTATATATCACTTTCACTGCGTTTATTTAAGGAAAGAAAACATAACAGAACCATTTCTACTCTTTTTTTGAAAAGGCGGGAAATTTTCTACCTATTTTCGTTTATTTTTTAAGTCGAAAGATACAATAGATACATGTCAGGTGAACTACAAACACTTAGTGTTCGGCAACTAGTGGTCAAAAAGTAGTTAACTACCAACTACTAACTAGTCTGGGAAAATCTAGTTGCAACTAGTAGTTAACTATTTTTTCCTGGCACTAGTTGCAACTAGTAGTTAACTATTACCCAAAGTAGTTAACTACTAGTTAACTAGTCTATTTAATTTCATAACCTATTTTTTGCCCAAATTCTAATACATCTTTCTTATCTATATCACAATAAACTTTATGCTTCGCTCAAAACGGTGCTTTATTTCTGGTTATTTCTGGTTATGGTATTTGAGTACACTACCATGACATTGTAGTTATAAATAGCAGTGTAATTTTTGTATATTTTGATAAAAATTTTAAATATTTTTGAAATTTTAAGCAAAAATTTTTTTTAAAGTAGTTGAAAATTTGAAAGTAGTTTCAACTAGTAGTTATTAAAAAAAGTAGTTCAACTACTAGTTCAACTAGTTTAAACCAAAAGTAGTTAAACTACTAGTTGATTGGTAGTTAACTACTAGTTGCAACTAGTTCTAGTTAACTAGTGCCGAACACTATACAAACACTCCTTAGTTTTCAAACATTGCACAACACACTTCACCCTATATCCTCTACCAAATAATTCAACTATACTAAAGTACGAGCATAATCCTCTTTGGATATAATATTTTTCCTCTCACTCACACCAAGAAAATCCATCCTTTCTCTTACGCTGTTCTTTTGGTCGCGCCATTTCCTCGTGGAGTCCCAAAGGTCGTTCGCCAGAACATCAAAGCACGCCGCTTTCATCTGAGCCTTGTTTTTGCCGTCCAACCTCCTTGGAGAGGGACCACCCTTGGTCCCTGAGGAGGTGTTCCATTTGTTGGTCCCAGATTTATAAAGCAATTTGTTCCGAGACGGATCGTTTCCCGCCCCCACCACGCAAGTCAACAAGCTCCTTCTGATTTGATCGAATTGTCTGACCTGGAGAAAGATATATTTCACTTTTTGTTTTTATGGGTGGGCTATTTAGACTGGGACATGCGAGTTGCTTAGATAGAAATTTATTTTGGGTGGGGCTCCGAACTCATTTGGAAGAACTGTATTTTAAAAAGTTCGGATTTAAAAGGAAAAATAAGGTAAAAACTACTCAAAATGGATGTATCGCTGGAAGTATTTCCCCTTCAGTTTAAGGGGAAATTACGAGCTACGACTTCAATTGAGAAGAATTCATTTGTTGAATTTAATGTTCTCTTAAAAAAGAGAAGAAAAGAAAGAGGGAAAAGAAAGGGAAGAAAAATATAAAAAAAAGAAAGAGGAAGATATATTCTCTTTCCCTCTCTATTTCTCTTTCCTTAATCTTCGTGTTTCATTTATCTTCCTAATTTTTCCTTTATTTTTCATCTTTCCATCTTTCCTTTATCTTGGTCTTTCATTTCTCTCTTCCACTTTCTCTTTTTTTACCTTTCTATCTTCTCCTTTCCTTCTTGTTTTTTTTTTACTAAACACTGAATTAACAAATCAAGTCACCAAAATAGCTCCAAAATTACTTCCCTGGAACTAAAGTTGAAAGATTTTCGAACTGGGATGATATTTCTCGAAACCAGCGATAGATGTCTTATATTTTAATACAAAACTAGCTGGTTTGACCCGCCAAAGCCGCGTCTTACCAGCTAGATTACGCGCCTTTGGCGCTGATGCGAGCTTCGCTCGTTATACTACCACACGCTTGCAGCGCAGTTAAATTTTTTACAATTTATTACTTTTTTTAAGCTGCATCGTCAGCGCTAAACTGTTCAATATTTTCAATCAAATTATAGGTTTTTCTAACCACAACTAATTTATTTTTATGCGTCATCTAAAGAGAAATAAGTAATACTTCAATGGACTCTAACCGCCTATCTGGTTCGAGACTTCAGACGGTTAGAGTCCATTAAACCTGTACCAGTAATTTTTTTTTTATAAATTCAATATGCCTAGTATCCTGTTGCGATAAATCTAGTAAAACGCATAAAACGTCAAAACATTGAAGTTTGATAATTTCAAAGTAGATATAGATTTTCTTCACGCTCTTTAAAAGACGTTTTGCCTGTGTTGGTAAAAATATTAATTGAAAACAATTGGGCAAATTGAAATAAATTTATAATTTAAAAATGGAATGCTTTGAAGGAACGTGACACATTTTTGGCTCATCTAAGGTTGGAAATCTTTCGATCAAGACCGAGTTTGTCAAAATCGGTTCAGGGGTTCGGGCTGGCGGCCGGCCGAACTGAACCTCCCCATAGAGTTAACATGGGGGCAAAACGAAAAAACCGCATAATTTAAAAATGGAATGTTTTGGAGGAACGTGATATATTATTGGCTCATCTAGGGGTGGAGAGCTTTCGATCAAGCCCGAGTTTGTCCAAATCAGAACGGGGGTGCGGCCTGGCGGCCGGCCGAAAGAAAAACCAAATTATTTTAATATATAAGAAGCCTTCTTATATAAAATTTTAAGAATTTCTTTTAAAAAAAACATTAAAAATCTTTTCGCCCGGAAATTTAGTATTGGTTTAAATCCTCCCATGACCCTTTGGAGATACTTTGTTACATATTTAGAAGATTTTTTTCCAGTAAAAATGCATTACGAAATTTGCAAAGAAACCCTGCTTACTAAGAGGTTTTACTAAGCTTATGTAAACAAGGAAAAAAAATGATAATACCACTCACTAAGTTGTTCACAAAAAAAGACGTGGATAAAAGGAAGTGTCTATTTGGACGCAAAAACGGCTGTTGGCGCATGCGCCGTAGGTCTCGCGATTACGTAGCAGTCCCGGTGCTTAGTGTGATCTCCAATCAGAACCGTTGCCGTGTAAATAAGAGTAGATTTTAGTTGTATATTTGCCGGCAAAATAGACAGTGCCTGGATAAAACTATTGTGTAGTTAAAAAAATGTCACAAAACTAAAAAAAAATTGGTATTTTATTAGCAAACTGATAATCATTTATTTTCCCTTATTGGTAGGGGATAAGCAGTTATAAACTATACACTTTTAGTTCAAATCATTATTTATGCTATAATTCATAAAAGTTTGCATTTGTGAATCATCATTTTAAAAATTAGTGCGTTGTTGTGCAATTTTATCAGATGTAAACAGAAAAAATCCTTTTGAAAACTGCTGATTACTTCTCCTCCAGAAATCCTTGAATGTTAATATCGCTATTTCATGCTTTTTAACGAGGTATCTTTAAGTCATTGCCTGAACTGTTTTTGTGAGTTTTTAATGTTAGAAAAATATGTTTGGGATTGATAGCTGCAGAAAAATAACTGTTCTGTAAGTTTGATTTTATTTATTCCTTGAAATCTGAGCATTTTTGGTAAGGAAAGATTGCTTTTTAAGTTTTTATAGATATTTGCAAAATTAGGTAGTAACTTTTGTTGGAAGTAAGAATAAAGAACCTTTTCTCTTATTTTTAGCGTTCTAAAAAAGGGTTTCGGGGATATGTTACTACAGATAGCAATTTTGTTGACGTTAAACAGTTCAGGTTACTTCAGCTTTTTCGGTGCAAAATGAAAACTTTTATCTTGCTGAACTTTTTTCTTTCCTTTTATATCTCTGCTCATGTGAGAATGTTTAACATAAACTAAAGTCAGAAACTATTTTGTAAGCTACATTAATTAATTTGGGGCTTCTCACGCAGATAATTCATTTTAAGATATCCTGTGTGATAAAATATGCAATTTATCGTCTTATAAACATTTAAAAGCTTGCTGAAAACAGAAAATTTCAAAAACTATTAGTTATTTACATGCTGTTTTGATGAAAATAATGTTTTACTTTATGACAGTGGTAATTGGCTTCTTTTTTATTATTTAGAAAACTTTCAAAATGGTCAAGTTATCGATGGAAAGACAGAGAATTATTAAAACTGCTAATCTATACATGGGTTCATTCGCATTGGTACGTATTTTAGTAAAATGCCACACGCTTGTGTATGTTCCAAGAATTTTCTACTGAATTTTATTGGTCCATTTAAAATATTGTAATAACAATTATTTTTCCGTCCAGTGTTACCAATGTTTTCTCTTTTATTTCTAGTATGACTAAGTATTGAGCAATATGAATTAAACTTTTTGGGGATATTAACTAAACCCATCATGTAACATTTTCCTGGTATTCCAATAGAAGTATCGAAATAATATTAAAAAAAACGCCCTTTTTCTGGTTTTTAGCATGTTTGGGGCACGTCTAGGTATTGATCTTTTTCTGTGATTTCTAACATAACCATAGCACAACTTTTCCGCACTTCCACTGGATTGGTTTCGAAAAAAAAAAAAATTTTTTTCGACCCACACTACTATTTTTGACTTAGTACAAGCACAATACTTCCATACCCTAAATCAACTGAAATCCAAATTTATTAGCATAAAAACAAAAGTAAGTCCATATAAGAATTCGTAAGGCCAAAATATTAGTATACTGAAACTTATATAAACAACTAAATGACAAACTAGATTTCGAAAAAAATATTTAAAGTAGATTTTTAAGTACATATTAAAGTAAGAGTTTTAATGAACAGGTCTTTTTCTTTCCTTCTGTTAGCAAAAGAAAGTAATACTTCCAGTTTTTGGTAAGTTACTTTATACATGTAAATTTTTTTTTCACAAATTTTAAATTAAAATTAAGCAATTTTATTCACAGGGAATGACCATGATAGTTATAGGCCTAACATTATTAGACTTGCAGAAAATTGTACAAACTGATACAGCAAACATTGCATTTGTTTACACGGCCAGATCGAATGGATACCTTTTTGGCGCATTACTCGGTGAGGCATGTTTTAATATATTCCTTATTTACAGTTATAGTTGTGGTTTAGAAAAATTGTTTGATGGAGAATGTTTATGTTTATGTTGCATATGGGAAGAGAGTATGTCAAGCGGATATGCTAACTTTGAAAGCTCCAAAAATAGTAGTTATTGTTTGATTGTAGTAATTACAAATTTGTTTTTATTTAATAGGTTAGTTATCGAACTATGAAACAAACATACACAATAGCGTCGTATTGTGCCAAATACTGATGTACTACCTAAAATCAACAACCGCTTTGCCTTATTAGGTGGCCCAAAGCGGGCAAGCACTACAAACGAGATCAATCTTATCACAAATTAATCTTTTTTTTAGAAGAAGTGTTGAGAACAGGGACAGATTTAGGAGGAATACCAATAAGGGTCAAGCTAGATACTTTTGGGGGCATTCTGTTTCTGATCAAACTAAAAACATTGCTTACAATGAAAAAAATGGAATATCCTTATTAATTTGAGTGATTAGTGTGCAAATTCTTGACCATTATAATCATAAAAACATTGCTACTTGAATTGAATTGAACAGATCGCCAGGGCCGTCATCAATGCCCATGGCAACATTTGATATTCTTGTCTCAGAATTTGTAGTATATGTATTTCATCATAGACACGACAAAAAAAAATTGCTATTTATAATTTCACTTGTTAGGTGGTGCAGTTTTTGACTTAACGCCTCGCAAGCAGTTCATCTTCACAATTTTCAACATCGCCTCTTGCATTAGCATGGCTGCCATACCATGGAGCCAGAAAATCGGAGTTTTAACATGCTGGATGGTGCTGAACGGAGTTGCACTAGGAGCCATTGACACTGGTAGAGTGCAAAACATCTCCTATTTTTATCAGCTTTAAGGTTAGAATAAAATAGGTACTATACCGAGTGTTCAGTAGTACACTTGTCAAGAATACAAAGACGATTATTAGCAAACAGATGGGGGTAGAAAATAAAAGGAGATATCTTTTAACATGGTTTAACGTGTGATTTGAAACTAAAATTTTGATATTTAAGAGGAGTCTTAATATTAAAATGAACACTAACTTTTTATTTTCTACGGAGAAAATATTTCATTATTTCATAGAGCATTTTAAAAAGCCTTTGTTAGAGTTTTATGTGCTGTCACCAACCCCTAATGCTCGATACAGCAACGATAGCAACAATGCTGCCAGTATCGAATGACGAATTAATTTTCAGTTCCCCTTAATAAAAACATTATTCCAACATCTAAAAAAATAAAATGAGCTGAAATTTTTTACATGAATTTACGATGTAGCCTGTAGATTTCTTCTTGCCACCCCAACAGGTCTCAACTTCTGCGTTCTTCACTTATGGGGAAAAGATAGTGGCCCCTACTACCAGGCTCTGCACTTTGCCTACGGCCTAGGAGGCTTCGTAGCCCCTTTGATGACGGCCCTGTTCTTCCACCCTTATTTCACTACAATATCTTCCATCAACATCATTGAACCAATGAACCAAACCCTGAACGTAACAGAATCTACATCCTTACCATCACTGTCTTCTTTATTGAACCAAACCCTCAACTCCACAGCTTCAACTACATCATCACCGTTCTTCTTACTGAACCAAACCCTCATCTTTAAACCATCATCATCATTACCGTCTTCTTTATTGAACCAAACCCTTAACTCCACAGCTTTAACCACATCATCACGTATCTTCTTATTGAACCAAACCATCAACTTAAAACTATCATCATCACCGTCTTTTTTATCGAACCAAACCCTCAACTCCACAGTTTCAACCACATCTTTACCGTTCTTCTTACAGAACCAAACCCTCAACTCCACCACATCATCACCGTTCTTCTCATTGAACCAAACTCTCAACTTCAAACCATCATCACCGTCTTTTTTATTGAACCAAACCCTCAACTTCACATCTACATCATTACTGTTTTCTGTATTGAACCAAATCTTCAACTTTAAACCATCATCATTGAACCAAACTCGAAACTCCACGGCATCAAAATCATCCATACCTACCATTACTTACGCGTACTCCATCACAGCCTTGGTACTGTTTCTTGTTACTGTTTTGTTCTTCGTCACCAGCAGGGTCTCTCCCTTCGACGATAATGGACAAAAAGGGACCGAAGCGAAGACCCGCCCCCGTAGTAAAACTTTCGTGGTGGGAGTGGTGTTTCTCAACTTTCTCTTGATGTTCGTCAACACAGGGACCCAGATAGGGTACGCTCACATGCTCACCATCTATGCAGGGAAGGGACCGCTGAAATTGACCCCCACGACGGGAGCCTACATGACGTCAGCTTTTTGGGGAGCCTTCACGGTGTCCAGGTTGGTTTCCTTTTTCTTGGATTAGGTAGGAGAAGAACAAGTTTATAAAATAAAAATAGTCCACTAAAATAGCTTTCAATCTCAACAAAACCGCAATAAAGCTTTTTCAATGGTTTTCTCTTCGAAACTGCCCAAATAATAACATTCTAACATCCACCAAAATTGTTGCACAGGAAATTTATAATAACCCCATTTAAGTATAAAGATTAAATTAGTGAGATTATCAAACATAGTGAGGAAGTGTTTAAGTCGCACTATACAAGGTCAAGCGTTGTAATTTTTTTCGACCAATTTTTTGTAATCCATGATAAGTAGGTCGATAACATTTGTCTTTTTCTCACCTGAAACACTGCCTAATTGGCGCATCAGCGAGTCTTAACTTATGTGTTTAAGGTAAGTAACGTAAAAAAATCCATAAGATTGCGCAAAAGAATTCGATCAACAGAATTAGCAGGGTTAGTTATGTTAGGGAAGCCTTATGAGGATGAAGAAATACTTGAGGTCACTTAGTCTCCAACTTTATACCATCTTTTCATTTAATGTCAAGAGCTTCCAGCTATTATTACCTACGTCCTATGAAGTCAGATAGAATCGTTGGGCTTTTATGTGGATATTCTTTATAGTTTACTCCCCGTAAATTTATGTATTATGGACCTCGTGAATGGATTTCTACTGAAACATAAACCATTTCTTCAGGTTCTTCAGCATCTTCCTCGCCATCCGATTCAGCAGCCTCTCCCTTCTCGTCGGGGACCTACTGGTGACGTCAGCAGGGGCGGTCCTTCTCTACCTGCTGGCCCAAAGCCACGAGTGGGCGTTTTGGGCGGCCACCGCCCTCCTGGGGGCGGGGACCGCCTCCATCTTCCCGTGCGCAGTGGCGTGGGTGGAGAGGTACATGGACGTCACCAACAAGATGGTGTCCGTCTTCACCATCGGGGGTGTCTTCGGGCAGATGATCATCCCTTTCGCCATCAACCGGTTCGTAGAGGAGGTCCCGGAGGTGCTCAGCTATGTGGTCATCGCCACGTGCGTCCTGTCCATCTTTCTGGTTCTGGTGATGTACTTGGTGTTTTGCCGGACGCAGGAGAAGTACGTGGCTGAAGGGACGTCCGGTAGCGTCACGGTTACCACCAAGCTGTGAGGATATCTCGTTTGGTGGACCTTATTCGTCAGGAAGTTCGGATACTGTGCCAGTCGATTCGGACGTACAGGGTGTTTCCACAACTAACTGTAAACAATGATTGAGGAGGTAGAGGGGATCTATAGAGAAGCATATTTCAAATAAGAATGGAAGGCGGAGATGCACTATTAAAGTGCTAAGACATGTAAAAAAAAACGTAATTTAAAGAGAAGATTTATTGAATAAGGTACATTAGTATTAGTATGCCATCTACTTTTACCATTAATTTGATAAAAATTGAAACACTTGTCAAACCGTGGGGGGAGTTATAAAACGAACGTCATCGAAAGAATGGAGTCCCATTTGTTTGTTGATATTCCAATAATTAGACAGGAATTTATTTAGGTGCAAGAACAGGTGGAAATCACTAGGAAAAAGATCAATACTAAAGTGTGAATGATCAAACAGGTTCCAGTGTATGGAGATGAACTACAGCAGATGGTTATTTGGAATACGATTCCTTTGGCTGAAAGCTCAAAATCTTCGTGGGTTCCATCCCCAGTTCTTCTTCTTCTTCTTAAATCTCCTAACGCCCAGTGGCACATGAGGCCGCAATTGTGGCATTCCATTCCCTTCGGTTTAGTGCCGCCTCTCTGGCACTACCCCAGCTCAGCCAACCAAAGGTATTCCTTTCATTTATAGACATGTGGCGCCAGTTTAGTTTGGGCCGCCCTCTCCTCCTTTTTCCATCAGGGCACCACGTGAGGGCTAATCTTGTTGGGTCCCCTGCCTGCATTCTTAGAACATGCCCTATCCATAACCATCTCTGTTTTTTCACTATTGTAGTTATGGGTTTTGTGTTGGTGCGTTTGTATATATCTGAATTTGATATTTTGTTTGGCCAGTAGTATATCTTTAATATTTTTTCTTAAACATTTGGTCTGAAAGGCATCAAGATGTTTTTCTTGCTGTTTGGTTAACTTCCATGTGTTGCTGCCATAGAGTAGGACTGCTCTAACTGTTATCCCCAATTATTATTCTATTAAAATTTCCAAAAAAAAACCCAGCAAAAATTAAGTCCACACACGTGCACATTGGATCAAAGTAATACAACCTTGCAGGTATTGTGAATATGCCTTCTTGCAAGTATTTCAATTTCAATCAAATTTGCGATGAAAGTAGCTAGCACATACCACTGTACCCTACACTACACAATGAATCTTTCGTATCAATATGTTTTGTTTACATGCGTTTCCTTTTGGAAAATCACATTTTGTAACGCCCTCGAACTACATTACGTCCTAGCACCATAACGGTGCATCTCCACCCCCCCCCCCCATTCCTATTCGAAATATGCTTGTCTAGTTCTCCTCTACCCACCATTGTTAACAGTTAGTTCTGAAACAGCCTGTATATTGTGTTGATGACGCCACTAAATTGTGAAAAAGGGTTGTGACGTCAGAATAGAAGAGTGACAATGCACGTAAAAGATGTCGGATATTGTGACGGTTGATTTGAAGATTCATCATATCAATAATTCATCATTTGTGCACTAAGTCATACACGACAACATCATATCAGTAAGACTTTTCAACCTCATATTCTTTGTGTTTTTACTTAAAACTAGTAATTTTTTATATAGTTTCAAATGTTTGCTCATAAGCGCATCGATTCAGTATAGGGTACACTTCCATTGGAAACATGATGGTCACTAGTCACCCAATAAGCTAGGGACTCTCAGAACAGAAATAGATAGATAATATATTTAACCTGGTAAAATGTCCCCAAACAAAAACGTGAATAAGCTATGAAATTATCCATTAAAACAAAGCAACTTCGCAAACAAAGAATAACTCAAGTTTTAATAAATTCATTGGAGAGAAAAATCTACATAGTTCCAGAAAAAAGGATCTGGGTTCATATGATCCTAATTGAATTAAATATTGTGTACTTCTTGAAAAGGAAATTGTTAGTAACATTGTATCACAACTTTACCTGTATACATTGTAAAATTTATGTAATCAAAAACAAATTTATTTTTATTTCCAACCAAAATAAACACATTTTCTCAACTCTAACTCTTTTTATTCCATTTTACGTTACAGCCAATCTATCAGTAGACACTTTTCGGAAAAGAATTCATTCCAATTCGAAGCACATCAGCTTCTATAAACACCCCGACAGAAAAATCCCTTTCATACCCGAACAGTCTTATCTGTCAGTTGACGGTTTTATCGAACCCCCCCCCCTTAAAAAAAGAATCCGAAAGATTCCAAAGATATTCTCCCATTGTCACCTCTTGTCACACAAAAGGGAGCAGAGCGTATTAGAGGGTCTCTCACATGGAGATATTATTTAGATAGAAAGCGCATCGAACATTTGTTCTCATTGCATTGACCGTGGCCTTCATTTCCTCGGACGTATGATATTCCTCCAATAACATAACGATTGATAGGTCCTCCCCAACAACTCAATAACTTCACACTGATACCTATTTACAGATACTACTCGGTGAGATTCTTAAGAACCAATCAGAGCCTTCAGAAAGTGACTGAACTTATTTTAGGAGGAATAGCATCCTTCCGTCAAACCAATCAGTGCTCTTGCCAACATCTTACAGGGAATGATCTGTAAATGCGCGTTAATGTGGAAGAAGTCAGATGAAGTTCTCCCAAGTGAGACGTCAGGATGTATATCATGCGTCGCAGTATCGAGCTTCCCTGAAACGAAACGAACGTTTAAAGGAAATAGAAAGGCCTCCAATCAAATAAGAATGGTTAATATACGAGGTGTTTCAGCAAGACCACAGAGAAAAAACCGAACAGAGGGTCCATAACGCTAAATTTTCAAATACCATCTCATGGTGGTAGGTGTGTTTCGGATCAGTGGCGTAACTAGTGTTGACTCATGGGGGGTGTTACTCCGACTAGTCAACCCCTCCAACATATCCCTTTTAAAAAATGTTTCCTAATATCAGGTGCGGATCCAGCACGGCTCCAAGGGGGGGGGGGGCACTTTTTCGGACCATCCCCTTTACCTTTTGAGAAAAATGTCAAAATTTTGGGAATTTTCTGAAAAGTATCACTCAAGATCCCCTTTTTATACCGTGGGGGGGGGTCTGGGGGTCATCCTCCAGAAAAAAAATTTTGAAATTTGACCCGTAAAAGTAGGGATTTAACACATTTTGAGTATTTTTTGGGACTTTTTTTCGTACTTATAAGAGATTTTTTGGGTCCAAGGGGGGGCACTTTCCAGGATCCGCCACTGCCTAATATAGGTATAATATAATATTTTTTTTGCAAAACTTCATCTAAGAGGCTTAACTTTCAAGGGAAAAACACAGTATAACAGACATAAAAATTTTAGAGGGGGGTTTGGGGGTTCTCCCCCACAAATTTTTTAAGAATTCGTCTCTCAATGTAGTATTTTAAATTCATTTTGAGGCCCTTTTGGGTTACGTCCTAGAAGAACAGTTCCTTGTGAACCGCCTTCCTTGTAAAGGAAATTTTTTTCAGTTTTTCATGTTTTAGAAACCGTCGATGTAATGGGGGGGGTTACAACCCCAATACCCCCCCCCCTCGTTACGCCTATGTTTCGGATTTCTCTTGCTATTACTCAGCCACGCAAGGTTTCCGAACCGAAGCGTTCTCTAATACATCTGTGGTTTCCCCATTCTTATCGAGCTCACTGTTCGAACGGTTTGTTCTTTGATCGTCACGCTCATTAATCAGTTGGCCAGCATTGTTAGAGAGTGATACATTATTGCCACGCTATGTAAATTCGCATCATCGACACCTCTCGCGTTGTTAGACGAGTAGTGGGTCTGTCGCCGCCAGCTGTTTCGGTGGCAAGATGTATCGTTTTTAACCAAATGCCCTGAAAATTGTGATGGTATTTACGGATGCATTTGTTGTAGAACATTCAGTATTAAGTAACTTATCGATGAAAACTTGTTCTAGCTACGATAAAATTAAAAGATGACAGAAGTTAGTTGTAGATCAAGGGTCGGCGAGTAATTTTGCTTGGGGTCTAAATAATTTTAAATTTTTTTATCCAGATCCGGAGAAAAATAGGTATATTTATTACTGCTTTGAATCTATCCATCTTCAGATACACATATTATATTTTTTAGAAAAAGATTTTAATTTCAGTACATTACCTGCTTGAGTACATTGTTAAATTTTAAAAAAAACTGTTAATTGCTATCAAAACCGCTTCAATCAAGTTACTTTTAAAATATTTTAGAAAACATTGATAAGCGATCAAACGAATGACCGACCGTCAACAAGAAAAGTGTGAGGTAGTCGTCTTTAAACACGTATCTCAAATTGAAAATTTACGTTAAAGTGTATGCAGAGTTGGTTATTTAAATTGTAACTCCATAGGGGTCTATTTGAGAGCATGCAAAAAAATGAATACGTCCCTCGTCCCTCATTAGTTACTAAAGCCAACTTATTTCCATTTTTTACTGATTTTGTAACTGTTTGAGCGTGTTGTAAGACAGTAGTCTGAGTCTGTTTGAATCACAGTATTACATCTTAGTGGTAACGAAAGAGTTTTTAATAAGCTAATAAATCCGAAATCAACTAAATACGAAACGCCAATCAAAGGTAATAAAACGAGAACGAGAGACCAGACTTAACCCATGGTCGCCTCCGAAATCCCAGAAGTGTAATTCCACGAACCAAAATTCACCCCATTTTATATTGAGTAGAAAAGAACCTTAAATCCCCGCAAAAATTGGAAAAGAAATGTTATTGAAGTTCGCGTTCGATCTGGTCTGTATCTGATACGTTACAGGCCATCTCTCATCAAATGCACGTGCAGCATTTGTCTCCGATGTCAGGGTTTTCGAACCAAAGGGGAAATAAAATTCACTACAGGGCTTATCTTTAACTTAAGGAGGAAATAGGTTTTATATATAAAGATTTGATAAAGGTTCCAAAAGGTAAGTAGAGGATTTTTTTTGGTGGACATGTCGGCATTTTTCATTTTAGGAGGCTTCGTATGAGAGAAGATATTTCATTTTGTGGAAAGTCAATAGTTTTAAAAAGTCTTCTCTATCACAGCAAAGGCTGATTTTTTTTAAAAGATTTCTTTTAAATTAGATATTTTATATAGGTATAGGTTGAGATGTCATGCTGGGATTTGATTACCAAGTTAGCAATACCTAAGCAGAGAGTTTTTACCCATAAATTCTTGTTCTTAACAGGAAAGAATAGTTCTGTCTTAAAATCAATTTATTTTGAACTGTAGTTAAAATACTGCCGGTAAATTAATGGTAGCCAAAACTAAAAATTCAAATAGTAGGTTCTTTTCTTAATGAATGAACGCCATTTTATCATTTTATCGCACATGCATTTAGAATTTAGATCATTTTTAAAAAATAAATTTTCTACATTCTAAGTATGGTTTTTTAAAAGTTATACATCGATTTATTTTTTAATAATTTTATAAATATCTTACTTTTCCTTACTTCCCCGCTTTTTTGCAAAAATTCATTTTTGTGCAGAAGGAAAAAAAGGTTTTCAAAATTGTTTTGAACTACATAAGCGCAAAATCATAAATGTCACACGTAACAGATTATTATCTGTAATTTCTCAACTCCCGCTGGAGAGCACTGCCTCTGGTTATGAATATTAATGTAGATTCCTTAAATGTACTGAAGTGATATCATTGAGTGTGAATTGAGTAGTGTTCGGCAACTAGTGGTCAAAAAATAGTTAACTACCAACTACTAACTAGTCTGGGAAAATCTAGTTGCAACTAGTAGTTTATTTCTTCCTGGGACTAGTTACAACTAGTAGTTAACTGTTTCCCAAAGTAGTTAACTACTAGTTAACTAGTCTATTTAATTTCGTAACCTATTTTTTGCCCAAATTCTAATACATCTTTCTTATCTATATCACAAAAAACGCGCAAAAAGGGCCTTTAATTCTGGTTATGGTATTTTGAGTACTCTACCATCTCAATTAAATTTGTTACAGTACAAATTTTTTTATATTTTGATAAAAATTTTAATAAGAATTTTTTTTAAAGTAGTTGAAATTTTGAAAGTTGTTTCAACTAGTAGTTATTAAAAAAAGTAGTTCAACTAATAGTTGAACTAGTTTAACCCAAAAGTAGTTTAACTACTAGTTGATCAGTAGTTAACTACTAGTTGCAACTAGTTCTAGTTAACTAGTGCCGAACATTAGAATCGAGACTTCCCCGCCACCAATTGGTGCTCGGGGTAGTTTCTCTTTCTCTTAAATGTTAATTGTGTCCAGCGTCTTAATAAAAGTCCTTGTCTCAACGTATAGCTGATTGAAGAGTCTTACACATATAATTATTTTGTCAAGTGCAAAATATTTTTATAAACTAAAAAAGTTTCATGACTAGCTTACTATTGTTCCTCTATCAATATTGCTAAAAAAACACGGTTTAACATTGAAATCTATCCAGAAGTTTGGTTCAGTTATAAGATATACTGTCTTGTATTAAGGAACGTAAATGCATTCGGAAATGTACTTCAGGCTTTAAAAATATAGATATATCTATCTTAAAAGTAGAGATGATTCCTTCAAATTGAAAAACGAAGCATATTTTAACCAATACTATCTTTTTTTTTCTTCCTTATCCATTGATAAGGTTCTTAATGGTATGTCTCTTGCAAGAAAAAAATTTTCTAGTTCTGTTGAGACGTTTCGCAAACATCCGGGATCTCATGTTCCCCCACATGAAAAAGCAGCACTCGAAAGATAGCCTTCTCATTTTCAGAAAATGGGTCCAACACTTTTGCTATCAACCTACACTAAAACAAATTAAGGAAAAGGATTTTGTAAAAAAGAAAAAGTTCTGTTGATAACTTATTTTTACCAATCATGTTTGTATGGATTTTCTTTAAACAGGAGGGGGTTTAACAAATCCACACCCCTCCAAATACTAAACTAAGAAAATTTATTTGATAATGCCACCAAAATGTTCATTTAACTTAAATAATATTTTATTCAATCATTTCTATATTTTTGGTCTTTGTTATTTCTTTATATAAAAGAACTATTCAATTTAAAGTCAAATCTCTATCGTGTCATCTCCGTAAGTCATTTGAAATCTTTAGGCCTTTCAGAGTCGGAGATCCTTGGGAGGTTGATTGACGAGAAAAGCACAAGAATATGCAATATACCTTGAAAATCCTGTTTGAAAATATAAATGCAAAAATCGCTCATTGTATTCAATAAACAACGTATTTAAAACCATATGTTGCATAACAGAACCATACGGAAGTTGACTAAATCTTTTTAGGTCATTTTATCGTTAAAAATATTTCCTCAAAAATGTCTTTAACGGAACTTTTTATGCGAAATCTCCCCTCAAAATGCCTCTTTTCCTACCAAATAAACAACGCAAATATGCTAACGCGTAAGCTAGCACTCTCATCCATATTTCCCACAGAAAGAAACTTTTAACAATAAGCTTATTATAAATGAAAAATCTATTCTTTTCCAATGGTTTGGATTATAGTAAGATTACCATATTTCGAAATAATGTTTAAAGAATATATGGAAATTCCTGCTGCTGTAATATTCATATTTTTCACTTTCCATTCCGGTTTATTGAGATCGGAACATCAAAGCACTCTTTGCTTTTTGCGCTAAGTATAAATCGATGAACGGGAAATATTTAAAAGCGCCCTTTTTCCTGCATCAGTCAAAAAGATCCAGTTTTTGCATTTAATTTAGTTGAATAATATTACTTTAGTAAAAAAAAATTCAAAAAAGACAACTTTAGTTGAGCTGTACAAAAACTTCAACTAAAGTTGTAGTTTTGAGAAAAAAGTAGTTTTTCTGCATTTAGTTTTAGCTATAACTCCTCCATATAATAATATAACATTTACTTTATTTTAATGTAAAAATTAATTCCTCTTTTTTCTAGAAAAAGAAATTGATTCACTAGCTGACACCAAGAAAGAACAAAGGGAAATTTACGCTTGGTGGAATCGTTCTTTGCCCTAGAACTTAACTCCGCCACTGATTGCTAATGCATATGGCTGTAACTCTTTGGTGTCTATCGTTGTAAATTTCATAAGATTTACAGTAGACTCTTCTTAATGTGATCACGGTTAGTGTTATCAATCGGATATTGTTATCGGGCCCGACCACTTCTATTTAAGTTCATGTAAAGTGCGCCTCTTTATGTGATCGACATCTTGCTAAATGATAATTAATTAATCGTAGCTAAAATTATTAGGGGTGCTGCTCGGGCGCTGATCCACCAAGTTGACACCGCATTTTAGACCAGATTTTAAACGATAAAACAATTTACCGCGTAAAAAAACCTGAATTTTACTGCCTAATAATTATTTAATATATTTTACAAATCCTTATCCTTCAGCGATTGTTTAATAAAAAACAACATCCAAATTTGTCTCCTATTATTGGTTTATCTTTTTGAGTTCTGATCGCCCAAACTTTACATAGGATTCAATGGCAATCTAGGGCGTCCTGAGGACTGAAAGGGTTAAAATCAATTTTCAATGCAAAAGCATTTCATTCAGTGCTAGGCGCGTCCAGCCATTCCCGAAGAGGAAAGCTCTTCTCTAATAGAAAGGAATGTACCACTCCTTCGAAAGAATACAAACGACATCGGGGATCTCATCTAGGATTCAAGTTTCTGAAATCGCGTCTCCAGGGGTGCACAGGAGCACGTGGAGGTTTAATGGGCCTTGGTGACACTCCCCCTGTTTATTTCGGTGAGATGCATCTGATTCTGGGGATTTAGCAATGCTCTTTGGTGTCCTCTCTCTTGCAATATGCTAAGAAGTCGCTTTTGTGGTTTGCTCCTTACTTAAGTGAACGTGAGCAAGAGATAGCTTCAACAAAAAAGGAGGGTTCCTTGATAGCACAGAGCAGTTTTAGCTTCTAATGCTAGAGGTCTGAAACTTAGATACTTTTGTATATCGATAATAAGCCTCGGAAAATTATACGACGAGGATGGGTATGGTAAATTTAAATTGAGACTTTTGAAGATCTTTTGTTTCCTCCCTCTTCCAAACACTTTGTACACTTTGAGCATTTGATGCTCAAAAGTACTTCAGAAGAGGCTTTTGACACTTTCTAAGTCTAAGTCTTTCTTCTTCTAGTCTAAATTTAGTATCCCATCTAAAAACAAAGTTGGTAAATTTTTTTCCGCATAATGATACTTTTTTAAAAAATGGAAAGTATACGGGTATGGCATCGAAAGAAAGCAACCTACTTTGCGAGAAAAATCTAAATGAGCAAAAAAAAAAGACAAAAATTCACCATAACTATAGGAGCAGTAGGTTTCGCTTCTGTGTGTAAACGACACCGCCAAAATAATAATAATAATAATAATAATAATAATAATAATTTATTTCATTTTTGTACAAAGCGATACAATCGAAAATAGGGGGAAGGCATATTAGTCAGACTGGGGCACATGCCCATTTAGCTGACCAAAAAAATTATTACAAGCAAATTAATTAACCCCCAACTCCAAATTATCTTATTATAATCTCCACAACAAGCGAGCGTAAATGAAGAACACAAATCTGACAAGAGCAGCTTTCATTACAGAAACAAATTAGGGAACTTTCTTTGGCAACACGGCCTTTGCCTCAGCTCGTTTTTCATTTTGAAAAATGACACGGTGTGACAAAAAGTCCAGGAGGAACCGGAGAGAAAATACCTAGGGAGCGAGGATATTAAAATAATAATAACTCCAGGAGGCGAAAGCTTAACTTTCGGAGTGGTTATTAGATTTTCTACGTAAGTAAAGAAGCGTTTTGAGTTGGTTTTGGGAGATCATAATTTTCTACGGTATCGTTTTACCAAACCTAATAGGATTTAAAACTTAAAAGTTCACATTAAACTTTGTTGTGTCTGGTGTGCGTCGCAATTAAAATTTCTATCAAATTAACACTATATTCTTGAATATAGTGCTTATTTGAAATGAATAAGTTTCTTTTGTACAGCTAATTGGAATCAAAATAAACCTATATTTAATGCCTCATTAATAGTAATAATTCTTATAAATAGATGAATTAGCTTTTGAGATACATGCCCCTCAAATACCATTATCAAAATATATTTTTAGCTATAAAGCTGAAGGAATAAGTTAGTTTAAAATGGAGAAATAAAAAATATCATCCATCCAAACAACATCTCACTTTGGTTCCACATTATCGATAACTTTACATCCTTCAGATCTCTTTATTTCGATTAAAAACGCTTGCAATCTCTGCTAAACAGTTTACTTTTAGTGAATATAGGACAATTCTAGAAACTTTAAATACTGAATAATGCAATTTCACACTTTAAATACATATATGGCAGATCATATGAGGTAAAAATTGTCCCCATTAAATACTTCAATAAACAAATGTCAGGGTACCCCCAGTAGTCTTTCATATTTATTTCATTCAGTACGTATTAAATTGCTTCCCACTCTTAATTCGGGATTTTTTTTTATTTTATTAGAACCTGCAAGCAGGCATGATCCTTCTTTTCGGTTGATATGCTTGATGTGGACTTGTTTTTCAAAATCACTTTAGTTTTCTTTTTCAAATTCAATTTTCAACTTCTTTGGTTGAAAATGGAGAAATGTATGAAAATATTTATTAATCATCATCCTCATTGAAAAGCAAAAGAAGTCATATTATTTTACATTTATGTTCTTTTAATAATGTTGATTAAGGTTGTGCTTTTAAAAGGCTATAAAAGAGAACCACTGGTCAGAATTCATTCATATTTCACCTGAGTATTCTTGAAGAAAGGGGATTTTTTTTCGAGGGTAAGAAAAAATATGTATATTTTTTCAATAAAGTGGCCGTTCAGTGCATACCAGATTACAGGGGCGTGAATAATATAAAGGTAAGAATTAAAACTCGAGACTAGAGGTTTTTCCTCCGAGAAACAGAAAAATGAATTTGTTATCTACTGCAGAGCACCCTGACCATAAACTACATATTTTCCATCATATTTACAGGGGGGGGGGAAGTGTTATGTAAGATAGGAGTAGTCCTATTTGCAAATACGTGAGGGGAGGGAACAGCCCGAGGGATTCTCCAAACTTTCAAACGCTCATGGAATTCGAAATGGAAAGGAAAACTTGCAGATTCGATTTCAGATCACGACTGCACGTTTACTATTCGGTTAGGGGGGTGAAGCCTCGAAGGAATCACCCTGAAAATATGGTGGTTCTAGTGTAAGATTCCTTTCTTAAGTGGACATTCCTTTCTTAAAACTGATTGTTATCTACGACTACGCTACGACTCTTCAAAGACAAAAATCTTAATAAAAGTCCTTCACTTGAAAAATTATTCTCCAAGCAACGTATGGGTTAACCAAAGTATAACTCCCATCATCTTGAAATACAATGCTGATAACTTTCTGGCTTATTGCTAGACCATTCAAAAATAAAGCTGGGACCGTAAAAAATAACTAAAGCCACACCAGATGACCCTTCTCATATTACCCTCTTTATAAATTGTCCTTTACAAACCAGAGGGAAAAAACAATGGGCTTAAACGGGTACGTGGAAAGAATCATAGAGTTAAAATAAACTAGATGGAACATGGAAGATATTTCGTTCGATCAGTTGTAATCATAACATAATTCCACATGTATAATTAGGTTGGCTACTTTTTTCTTAGGCCATTTCCTTCGGAACTTTAAAATTGCGTCTAATTTATTTATTAAGTTCAAAATATCCGGTTATAAACTTTTGATAGGAGTTCATATACTCTTAAACATGTAAATATATAATACGATTTAAAGTCGATCTTGTACAATCAAGTGAGTAGTTTTTTTTAAAATATTATTGCAAAACGAAAAGTATGAGTAAATATTTGAAATATACAATATTTTCAATAAATGATGCTCCTACTGTCTCTTGTAGTATGCACACAATCACACAATTCGAGCCAGTTCTTTCTTTTAAATCTGATTTCATTGATAGCTCAATTTTTGCTACTTTGAGTTACTTTGTTCAGATTATGTTGCTCGATTACCTGGTATAAACCGTTTGGCAAGATATGCACCTGGTATTTACCCTTCTCCCCCGATCCCCATAAACCGAGAGGTGAGATCGCCATTTTTGTTACCGGTACATTCGCTAAAAAGTCCTCAAAACGAATATTTCTTCTTCAGTTGTTACGTGTTACGCGGCAATTTTTTTAACGACAAAGTGGCTTTTTTTTCTCTAAAATTACACCGTCTCTATGGGTGCTATAACGCTAAAGGACTTCTCTTTGCCACACGTTTATATTGGTCGCTTTAGAGCGTCTAGCATGCTCTTTCTATGGGTATCTTATCTCTATACTCAGATAGAAAGAATCATGGCACTTTCTGATTATGTATAGCGGTTTTATGCAGCATTATTAAAAGGGGATATTTATAACTTTTGCGCACAGTCATTTGCTTAGAGATTCGAGATGCATTACAGAATATTTTTCCAGCTTTCGGATATCCCGATGTATATTCATGAGTTGGGTTATTAATACTGCATAAATGACAACGGAAACGTAAGTTAATGTTATTAGAAAAATTTGATCGCTAATCCAGAGTCGGAATGCGAAACTATATATCGTTTATCTCTTGAAACTATTCATTGTTTTAATTTCTAAAGATTTCAATTTATTTTTAATAGGGACATTATATTGAACAATGGAATTTTAAAAGGGATGCGAGGATCTTAAACTCTCAAGTATAAACAATGTTTTCTTTTATTTTTATATCAGTTTTTTATATCATAGCTTTAATGTTCAGCTATCGTTCAAGTTCTACAGGGCATAAAACTTTATATCATAATACAGAGTGATTCAACAAGTCCACCTGTACTCTGCGCAGCGAAATTCTTTGCGTGAAGTTCATGAAAATGCCCAAAGAGAATATACATCTACATTCTACAACCCAAAGTTTTCGAGAAAATTGAGCCAAGAAAATGTATGACGTCATACCTGATATAAGCTAAAAAAATGAAAAAAGTTTACACATGATCATAGTTATTTGGGTAAATTTGTTGACTGAGATGTTAAAAATATCCACTGCACAAGCATGTGAGCACCGCAGAATGAAATAATTAAGTCAGAGTCGGATATGATGTTACATTTTTCGTGGAAAAAAATATCGTCATAGAGGTATAGTTCTTTGAGCATTTTTTTATGTGCAGAGTTTGGGCAGATTTAATAAAACACCCTGTACAGACTACAGAGTGTATAGTGTAATAATCTTAAATCTTCTCACGTCGAAATAATCTAAATAATTATAATGATCTCTACAAATAGCGGAATAAAACTTGCAGAATATAAAAATTTCAAGCTGTTGCACATATTAGAGAAATGTCGAAGTAAGGGAACATAAAAAAGATTATTCTAATACTCAAGCAGAAAAATAGTTTTTGTTTCTCTAACAGACATACGAAAAAAATTGATAGTTTTTGCATACTTTTCGACTGAAGTTACTTAAAGGAATTATACTATTAATATCGCTGGAGGCAAAACTAACGTGTGAGAGTTATCAGCAAGCGCACTAAGAGAAATCTAAGCAAACGTAGAAGTCATGCACACACAGCGTTGATTTCGACGCTAATAAGTCAGACTGAACTTTTTTATGTATTTGCCGTCCATGGAATCTATGCTTTCTCTCTCTCCCTGGACTTAAAAATCAATGTGACATTTGGATTGGCAAATATTTGGACTAGGAAAGTCAAACATGGGGGATTGATTGTGACAACACGAGTGACAGCTAAAAGTTACACTTCTAAATAAGGAATTAGTTCTCTTTGCGACTAAAACAACAATATGAAGTCATTGAAAGATTTCTAAAACAGCTGATACTTATGTGTGTGGTTAAATGATACTTTATACAATATACTCTTAAGGGTCGCTACAATGTAAATTAAGTGTGAAATATTGCGCATTGCATTATAATACACTCTGTGAGCTAAATATTGCGGGTTTTACAAACACCTAGCGATATATGATTTTGAGGCAAAACTAAACGTTCATGTTAAAATGGAAACTCAGCCAGAGACAAAAAAAAATGTCCTTTTTTCATTTGTCTCTGATTTGTTTTTACTAAAAAAAAAGAACATTTTTATTTTTTTTGAAACGACCCACCTATTCAATATTTAAAAAAAAACACCGTGAATACCCTAAAATGCAACTGTACTTTTTTTTTTACCACAAACTGGAAAAATTGGCAATTATTGATTATGCTTTTGAAAACATTTCTTAAATACACAAGAGTTTGATAAAATTCTCGAAAAATGTTTAATTAACCTTTTGAAAAGATATTGACTAGGTAAAGTGTGTTTTGTTTTTTACTATGGCTCTTCGGTATTTTTCAGTATTTAATGATTTGAAACAATTCTGTTTATTATTGATTTGTATTATAAACTTCCCAACTATTTTCATATTTAAATGTTTCTTGCATATATGTAAATATAATATGTAAATGCTTTTAAAAAAAGATCAAACATTGAAATACTAGTCAATGTTCCGCTCTTTAAAAATTAAAGTTAATCAAGGAATTCTACAAAAACGCTGAAAAAAATGTCAAAAAAAATTCCGATACTTTAAAAATAAGCTGATGTTATTTAAATCTATACTTAAAAATACATTCCGTAATTTTTTTTCATTGGTTACGTTTAACTTGATATGATATTAAAAGACAAATTTTACGTAATAGCTTGCAATTTAACTTATTAAACGATTAATTAAAGAATACAGTGCATTATGAACATTAATATAAAACATAAATTACTAATTACAACAATGACTGATCAGTTTATATAGTGTGCTGTCCTTTAAAAACAACCCACTCCAAATTGTACCCTAAAAACAACCTATTGAGATTTTTTAATTAAATAATTAAAATAATTTTACCATCTCATACATTCTGTCTTTCTATGCCCTTTAGAATGTCAGGGGTGTAAAAACTGGTCAAAGAAAGGTTTATTTACTTATTTTTTAAACAAGCTGAGATAATGTGGATTTTTGGCAAAAAATGTGCTTCAGATGTACAGATTTTGATGTTGTAAAAATGTATGTTATAAAGACGGTAAGAGCATTTTTCGCGCGTTTTTATGTTATCCCATTACTATGAGAATAAAATATTAAAGATTGGGCTCTGTCCGCCAAATAGAGTCCTTACTGTAGTCTTTGAAATCAGTGGTAAAAAAAACCAATGAGAGCTAAAAAAACACCATTGTTTCCTTTCCTATAAATCGCAAAATAAATAAAAATTTATGAAAAATATTTAATATTATCCATGATATACTACTAATTATGCAAATATAACGCTTGTTTCAGTGATTCTCAGATTTTTTTTACTATTTTTAATAAAAACTCACTGATACCAAAAAACACCCATTTCCTGTGCAAAGATAGCACTTTACTAGAATTTCACTTGAAAATTGGTTATGGAGAGTTAATAAATGGGGTTAAAATAAAATGTTAGTGCAAATTATCATGTTTTAGCTTTTTTTTTTATAAAAACTGTTAAGTTTTTGCCTTTAAAAAGTCATTTTCAAAATCCGAAAATAAAAATGCAACAATAAAATAGCTATTAACGTTGTGTTTTGAAGACGAACTCTTGAGGAGAAAATCATATCATAATTTTAATTTAAGAAATAATTATTGATAAATTTGGTTTTAACTATCTTAATTATTCCCTTTTCTATAAAAAAAACCCTTTTAACTATATTTTTGTCTTATTTTTTGATTATTTTCAAGCATGGGGTTTTTTTTAGGGTACATGGGGTTTTTATTTTCAAATTCTTACTTAATTGGCTGCCAATTTGTAAGGGAGAGTTGGAATTAAAAATGCTTAGCACTAAAATGTTAGGGAGGATGAGCCGTTACAACAGTTTTTTGTTCGATTTAATTATCCTTTTTATTAAGCTTTAATGGAGAAAATATAAAACAGTGGGTTGTTTTTAAAGGACAGCACTATATATACTTTCAAATGGAAAGAATTGGTGATTATATTCCGGGGTTTTATTTTCGAATTTCGGAGTTTTTCCATGCTTCCGGGTTTTAAACCGACCCATCATAACTTTTTTTTTAAGTATGTTTTAAATATTGATACTTATGTAGTTTTCTGATATTTAGCATCTTTTGACAAAGTTAGGCTTTGCCCAATGGTGGTTGCTTATGCCTGATCGTAAAGTCACCTACCTTCTCGAGTTCTAAAGATAACTTTCAGAGTTTTTCACAGTTGATAAAATTACCCCGGCGCAAAGTTAAATAAAATTAGTTGAAAACTGAACTGGAAATAAGAAATTGAACTCAGGGAAGAAAAACAAGTTTGTAATGATTTAAGGAGAAACAGCAGAAAACGTTTTGGAATCCATGGGTGACTTAAAAATAATGAAAAGTCAATAAATCATGCAATGAATCCCGTGACTTTGTGTTATGAAATCCTCGATATTATTAAAGAAGCTCTAAACATAATGATTACGTCAAAATTAGGAAAAGGTGCGAAAATTTGCAGACACGATATATCATTTTTCAGAAGCGGTGCCTGTCGAAAAATGAGGGTCCATTAAATTTAGCCATGAATCAAATTTTAAAGCGGAGAAAATCAAATGGGCATAGCCCGTTAACATCATGATGTATGATTTCCTATGCTTTAAAATAAGCTATTTTGGATCAGGCTGCTTATTTGGGGAACGCGAAAGGAAGTTATTAAAATTTGTTAAATAATGGAATTTTAGTCAAGTTCTAAAATCAATGTAAATGGGTTAAAATATAATACTTTTAACTCAAAGTAAGTTTTTGGTAGTTGTGGTGGATAGTGTGACTCTGCCTGGGAAATGTCTTCGAAATGTCTGCCTGGGAAATGACCAAAATGTCTTTGTATTAATCGTACTTTTATCCATTCCATTAAAAATTCCATTCCATTATGGGCCACCGTAGACTTTCTGGATGTAATAAAACTTGGATGTAATAAAACAATTATCTCCAGGAAGAAACCTTAGTTTATGGCGCCGGTGTCTTCATGTGGTCAATTTTCGACAGCTCTCAGGCGCGAGTGCGAGGGGAGATACAAAGAGATTGAGGGAGATAGGGGAGATAAACTGCTGGTGGTCCGGACGCAAATTGTTTTATTACATCCAGGCACTGGATGTAATAAAACTTTACGGTGACCCTAACGATACCATTTACTTCTTCCTATAAAGAACATAATCTTTAGTCATCTACCAATTGCTCAAAAGGTGATTATCCCTAAAACTAACGTCAGAAACACAAACAATGACCGGCCACTTTATCTATGGCAAATGCATGTAGTTGGAACTCCTCGCTGCTCATCCAGATTTATCGGTATTGCCTCCCCTGCTAACAAAAGAAGCCTCTCGGTGTTCGTAATCCATCGTGATGGTGACTCGTTAGGTGAAGATATTGTTATTCTACAAAAAGATTAATCCTCGTTAAGCCACCTTTTGGAGTGAGTAAGTGCTGCAATATCCTTGAGATCCGGCCTCCTATATGGAAACGATGAAGATTTCGGAAGGGAGCGGAAACGTATTCTGGCAGAGAGATTCTCTGCGTTTATAAGTTATTTTTTGGGATATTTTTTGTAGTTGATGCTTTAGCTCGAAGGCTCAAAGATCACATAAGTCTTGAACAATGAACTAATTTTTACATTGGTTTGTCCCATGCATTTTTTTAAATACTCTTAATTATGGTACCCTAAATTGAGGAAATACAGTATACCTTCGTTATCTCAAACTTTGATACCTCGGAAACCTTTATAACTCGAAGAAATACTTTTCCAAATTTAATTTAAGTACTAATTAATTTTGTTATGGGGAGTAACCTTGTTATCTCGAAAACTCGAATTTATTTTTGGGTCCCCTTGATTGATATCGAGATTATAGTGTATTTCGAATTTCACAAAAATCTACTTTAGCTCTAATACTTATTATTTAAAAGGTTGGCGGCTAACTATGAATTTAGAATTAAAAATGCGAACAGGATATCGTCCTGTCAAATCCTTTAAGCCTTCGATTTTTAACCAGGAGTACACGTACCCCTATTAGATGTACGCCAAGGTTTGGTCGGGATACGCTGACAATTGTTAAAAAAATAGTTTAACATCAAAGCATTGTTCATTAATATTTGAAGGATCTAGAAAGTGGATAGGAAAAAGATTCTTATCATAAGCATTTTAACACTGTGAAAAGTCCAAATATTTTCACGTACTACAGTGATTTAAAATTTCCCACTGTTTCAAAACACCCTTTTGCTATAATGAGACATTTAAAACTAGATTAATTTAAAGCCCGTGTAGGATGCATTCGTTTGAAACACTCGCCGAGACCTGCATTAAGTCCTCATTAATGAGAGATTTATCATTTCAGAAAGTCATTAAAATAACTCAAACAGATGCTAAAAGTTTGATGCTGTTTTACTGAGAACATTAACCCTCGATTAGGATGGATATTTTAAATTGAATTTAATTGGAGTGATGATTGTAATTGATAATAACTTTCTCTATTAGGAAATGTTTAATAATTATTTTATAAAGCATATATATTTCAAAACGTTTGTTACATTTGATTCTTCAGAAATTACTTGATCCGAAAACCTTTTTATACCTAAATAAAACGCACATGTTTTAAATTTAATAATGCTAGAATTTGTAATCAAATATAAGCGTAGGTTTTTCTAGTATAACTACAAACAATGTGAAAGAAAATTTGTTTATAGATAGATCATTTAATATTTTGGAGAGCTTATATGTTTTCGAACATATCTAGGATTTGTAACTCTATATTAAAATGTAGATTTACAAAAATCAAAGCTTACAAATAACTTCGAATAACATGACCTTTGTTTCTTTCATAAATACCTAATTCTCCCCTTACCACTAAGTATTTAAAAAGATAACATTTTTCTTCTCATAGATAAAGAATAATGTAATAATTTTATCCACTCTTAGGGAACGTAGGTACCCATACTACGTGACCTGTTTAGGGCGGGGGGGTCTTCAAAATACCACGCTTGGTCACAGGGGGGAGGGGGGGCTTAGAGTTTCGTCACGTAGACAAAAAGTAAAGAAAAAAAAAAGAATTGTTTTTGTAAATTAAGTTATTGTTACAATAACTTTTACATAAGTTTTTTCTTCTTGATAATATATTTTCCACTTCGTATGCACTTACTCTTGGCGTCCCGAGGCAAGCGCTGTATTAATAAAGACAAATTAACTTTTTTTTAACTTTCTGTTTGCTAAAAATGATTGAAAACCGTATTTATGGAGTACTACGTGAAAACTATAAGGGGAGGGGGGGTCAAGGCATATACTACGGGTAGTCACCAAGGGGGGGAGGGGGGTCAAAAGTAGTAAAAAAAAAAGGTCACGTAGAAAGGGTACTTTCCCTTATATCTATTTGAAAATAAGAACAAGAAGATAAGTATCATCGTCAATGTTTTTAAAATATGTGTAGTAGAGTAAATTTACTTATTTAAGTAATAAATCATATATTTTCTTTGTTCGAATTTGCTCGTTTATTTATAAAAGTATGAATATGTAATATGAATTTAGTATTTTTATGGTGGTGCTGGAAAAATCTCTCTGTTTTGATAGTTTAAGTTTGAAAAAGCCGACTAGGTACTAAAAAGAAATAATATTAGTTTAAAGAGATATTTTGAAAAGTGCATAAAATAAAAATAGTCGCTTATAAGAATCTCATATGATTTCTCGGGTCTTGAGAAGAATTTAGAGAAAGCTCTATTAAATTAAAAATATATAATCCCTTTGAGGGGAATTACTAACATGAAATGCATTGCACCCAATGAAGAGTCAAAATTACAATGACAACTGGATGACAAAATGTATGCCCAGTAGGGTGTTTCGAAAGTCTATGGTAAATTTTTTTTTTTCGAATTTCCCAGATGCCCCCCCCTCAAGTTGTTACAAATACTAAAACATAATTACCTGCAAATTTTCAGGTCTCTAGGACGATTTTTGACCCCCGCGCCCTTCAAAAGTAGGTTTCCCATGTTAAAGTATAGGGAAAATATTGAAAATATCGTCATTTTTGGTTCTTTTCAATTTTACGAGCTTGAACGCAGTTAATATCGAATTAAAACCTATACATCATCTTTGGGACATCATTGCCTCAAGATCCTATCGGAAAAACATTCCATGGCACCTACTGGGGGGTAGTTACACGGGGGTGAAAAACGAGCTTTCACCGAAAAAAGAGGATGCTTGCCGCGGGTGCTGGTTATGCTCGCCGGCGTTTGCGAAGGACCTGCATAAAAGCCTATTTAAGTGTTTATTGAACCTTTTTCCTAAGGTACCTCGTTCTATTCTGTTTCTATTAGTAAAAACCCGTTAGTTAGCTCCCGCCGCTAGCGCCGGCAAGCATCCTCGTTTTTCGGTGAATGCTCGTTTTTCACCCCCGTGTAACTACCCCCCAGTAGGTGCCATGGAATATTTTTCCGATAGGATCTTGAGGCAATGATGTCCCAAAGATGATGTATAGGTTTTAATTCGATATTGACTGCGTTCAGGCTCGTAAAATTGAAAAGAACCAAAACGATATTTTCAATATTTTCCCTATACTTTAACATGGGAAACCTACTTTTGAAGGGCGCGGGGGTCAAAAATCGTCCGAGAGACCTGAAAATTTGCAGGTAATAATGTTTTAGTATTTGTAACAACTTGAGGGGGGGGGCATCTGGGAAATTCGAAAAAAAAATTTTTTGAAACACCCTAATGCCCAGCCCCTCTGGCCAAAACCAATCCGTCTGGTCCCGAACAATCGGCGAAGAATTCAAGAGCATTCCTTCCCTTTGGAGGGAAGACAAATGACCCCTTTGATGGATGATCGGCCATCAATTAATTCTTACTCGAAAGGATATCGTCTGAGGAAAGGGGTTTGATGCGCCCAATTACGAAGGATTGAAGGAGGGGCAGCCATTTTGCTTTCGAACATGGTGTTTCCTCGAATGGATTTCGTGCCTCGTCTGTGATTGGCTTGGGATGTTGTAAGGTAGTTGTGTCACATTATTATTTTTATTTGCATGACTTTTTGGTAAAATAAAAGTTTATAAAGAAAAAATGGTTTGAAATTTTATTAATTTAATTTCGTAATGTAGCAGTAAGAAATGTTAACAATAAGTAAAATGATAATCAGGGTTGGGATTTCTCGTGTAATATGTTTCTATGTTTTCAGGAACCTGGTATTGGTTCCAAAATATTATATTTGAAAGGATTTTGGATCGATTTAAGCTAATTGTTTTGCATATTTAGTTTTCATATTCAATCCACAAATGCTACATATTTTTCAGTTTTACGTACAACAAAGCTCAATAAGTGGCCTGTAAGAGCGGAGCAGCCTAAAAATGATTTCACCGTAGAAACAACACAGGTGGCGTTAGAGAAAACATTTAATTAATTACTCAAAACTATACGTTCAGTGGACTTAAAATATCAATTTATTCTACCTAACTCATTTAATAATTTATGATAGATGAATATTAAAAGTTGGGTTCGAAAAACAGTTTATGAAATGTAAAAGACTATTTTAAAAGTAGTTTTAACTACTTTCGGAGAAAAGTTAAACAGTAGTTTTTTAAACTAATATACATAGTCCCCCCAAAAATATTCAACTATTAGTTGAAACAAGATTATTTTGATTGTAAACTAACTAACTACTACTAGTTGATTGTAAACTAACTAACTACTACTAGTTGATTGTAAACTAACTAACTACTACTAGTTGATTGTAAACTAACTAACTACTACTAGTTGATTGTAAACTAACTAACTACTACTAGTTGATTGTAAACTACTTTTAGACCAGTAGTCGCCTAACACTAAGTTTGGAACATCCTAATCTGGATCAGGGGCGGGTTAAAGAAGGGGGGAGGGGGCGACCCCCCCCCCCCCCGAGAAGTAGTTTCAAAAATTTTGAAAACTCAGGGGCAAATCCCCTGGGGAATCCCCAGTACCTTATCATGGGCCAGAGGCATATATAAGGGGGGTTTTATATTATAAGGGCATATATAATATAAGGTTAACCCGGCCTCCCCATCGAAGATCAAACTAAGTGGATAAAAACGAGTTAAAATGATGTTTTTAAAGGTCAAATTTCCAAAAAATGTTCTGTGAGAGAACCCCCCAGACCGCCTTTTTACTTGAATTTTTATACTGCCCACAAATTTTTTCCGTCCAAATTTTTTAAAATTAATGTAAACCCCCTTTTCCACTATTTTAGACTTATTTTATATCAATTTTAAGTCTCAAAACAGCTTAACAGTACTAATTTTAAAGATATTGTTTTAAAAAAAAATTATATCCCAGGGAAGACCTACTGTAAAATTGAATACTCCATCTTACCGCCCCCACCCACAAAATTGCATTAATCCGCCACTGATATGGGTAGCCATTCCCAAGAAAGTTCTTTGCTATTTTAAAAGCATTCCAAAACACCAAGTCGCTCACCTCTGCCCTTATCTCTCACAAACAACTCACGCAACTCTGATGGTAAGTTTTACAGCCGACTTCCGTAATTTTTACGGCCCTCTTCAGAGCGCCCGTAAAATTTCGGAGAAGGAGCAACATTCGAATTGCAAAGTTTTCCCAAAACCTCGGCTCCTTACGATAAGAGCGTTTGCCCCAAAAGTGCGTAATAAACGGCCTCGGGAAAATAAACGACACGTGAAAGAACAATTCCGATTCATTAAGTTCGAATACCATCACATTCAGACCGCAAAAAGCTGTAGTAGCAAATGGTTCCTCGCCTTATTAGAAGAGCATTGGTTTTTCTCCTTTTCAGAGTTCAGTTTTTTTTTCATAAGTTTTAATATTAAATCTTGAGGAAGAGATTCAGATTCCTGAACCAAAATGTGCAAGATTCCTCTGGATAACGTTTCTAGTTTATTAGATTAATTTTCCCATTTCTTAATAAATTTGATGTTTTCCATTGAAATTTATTTAATGTCAAAACAAAAGATTAACATCAAGCTCGATGAATAGAGCATTTTCAATCACATGACTGGGACTTAACAACGGCCTTAGAAACGGGTTCTTGTCCTCCAGTGACGTCCTGTGCAGATGCTTCTATTTCGGAGCATTTGCAATCACAAGACTCCGCCCCTCTGCGCTGTATATACGGAAGTGACCTGGTATACGGAAGTGAAGTCACTTCACGTGACCAGAAGTGGGCATGGTCAATGACTTTACCGGAATGGGTGTGGTCATGCGTTAAGTTGTTTGCTTCTTGCTGTTTAGTTGATTATATCCTTCTGCTGATTTTAGTTTAGTTTTTCTGGAATGGCAACGGGGTATTTACACGGTGTAATTTTGACCCACATTTTTTTCAAGTTTAGTGAAATGGTCTATTAAAAATTTTTTATTTCAAAAATTAATCAATCAAATTCTGCCCGGGCCTAGTGGCCGATCAGGCGGTGCCCATCTCCGTTTCCTTAGCTTTCGGGCCTGGGGTGCTAATTACTTAGCTTGCGTCCAGGCCGAGTGGCTAGCTCGACGCTGGACCCCCAGTTGATTCCTCAAGCAAGCTGGGTGCTCATCTATCGACCCCGAAAGTATGAAGGGCTGAGTTGACCCATGACCAGCTACCCAAGCAGAAGCTGCAAGGCATCGAACCCGGGTCGGTAATGCTAGTAGCCAGGCACGCTGACCACTACACCACCGCGGCCACAATTTTCTTATTTACTTCTTTAAAATAATTTGATATTATCATTAAAAGGTATATAATATCAGAATGAAAACAAAATATTTTAAAAACTTCTAGATATCCAGTTATTATTCCTATTTGTTCAGGCCTTCAAATTAAAATTCGTATTCCTTAAAAAAACTACTTGATATTTCGTTTCTATAAACTAAATATAAATCACACTTTTACACTCAAACAATTAAAAAATACTTTCAAAGATTAAAACATAAAATGCTTTCAGGTTAAAGATCTTTATAAAAATGACTCACCCAATATCACTTTCTTACGTGGGCTGTTCAACTTAGGAAGACAGAACGAAAAAAGTACATTTTCATCCGTAGAAAGCGCAAAAAAAGAATATATTTAATTCCGACTTTCATTAAAATGTCCCAAAAACATTCCAAGCAGAAGCGATTCTCTTGAGAAATAAATGTCCACGGACAAAGGAATTTTTGACACGACTCTTAGTAGTAATTAATTCTTTGAAAGGAACAGTTGTTTGTTTATATCACCACAATGCATCCAATTTTTCTACTGGTGAGGAATTTTATAATGAATCCAAACCAAATGCGCGCATTCAAAAAGCATTGTTTCCTTCTTTACTTGTCTCCCCTTCAAGCATGTTTAAAGAGCAAACAAAATGGAATACGAGAAAAGTTTTTGTAATGAATAAAAAATTTGACGGATCTTGAGTGGGAAACAATCATCGTGGAAATGTAGGAATATCATGTTCTTACAGATTTTTATTCTTAGAATATGACGTGTACGTTTCATAATCAGTTGGATTATGAAGTAATTTTTTTATGAAGTACTTGTTCTTAGAAATTAATAATGAACAATGATTCTCGTGTTTTTGGAAGACTGATGTGAAGAGTATTTAATCATCTTCTCTTTGAGTAATTAAAATAGTTTTATAGCTTTCATAGTAGTTATGAAATTAAAATTGAAATGCAAAACTTATTTCAATATGGCTTAATGAATGAGTGATTTTAATTAACTACTTTGCCAAAATAGAAAAAGTATGCCGTTAAGACTAAGGCATAAAAAAGACGAATATTACCTCTTTTCTAATGGAACAATTTTTTTAAAAATCTCGATTCGATATTTTTAAATTCGATATTTTTAACTTAAAAAAATGAAAATTATAAGTTTATACAAAGAATTATATAACGTTTGATGAAAAGGTTTAGGATTAATTTGATATAATATTTTTGAATTTTCTTCGGTGCTTAAGCTTTAGGTGGCCACACGTTGGGATATTGTTAGAAATAAAATGCTCATACCTTTATATAAATTTTCATGCTATACGATTAGTTACAGGTTAAATACATATAAAAGTAAACGTTTTTGTAGTAATAAAATTATTTTTTAATGTATAACTCACTAGAGTATATGCCAGCTTACAAGTGTCAACTTTCAGCTGAAAAAAATGCGAACATATTTTACATTCATCCTAATGGTACTATGCACCAACTTTTCTAATTTATTTTGACATTTTACAAGTGTTATGTATTTTATAGAGCATTTTCAATCACATGACTCGGACCTAACAACGGCCTTAGCAACAGAAGATGTTACAGTTTTTTTGCCCTACAGAGGTTAACAGTTACAAAAAATGACTGGCCGTGGAATTCTTCTATTGGTGCATTTGCAATCACGTGATCCCATACCTAAAAACCGCCTTAGCAACAGTTAAAAGCCCTACAGAAGGTACACAGTTAAAAGAAAATAACCGGTTGTGACGTCACCTGAAAACACTCTATGATTTCAACGATTTATTACACTTTTTAGGTTTCAACCGTGATCAACTGTAAGTTAGGGTCACTCTTTCTGGACAGAAATATGTACCAATGTCGTAATATGTACCACTTATCGTTTCTTTACATAATTAAAAAAAGCGAAAATTCACATTTTTGTTCTCAGTTGAACCTGTCTTTTTCCAAGGCACACGACTATTCTTTTTCGTAGACTACCTCAATTGTTTGTAGTAAGAGCTTTAAGCATCATAGTAAACGTGTGTAAGAACCATCTCTCTGTATGGTTGTGGTGTACGCCGAAGACTCTCCTTACAAAATGGGGCCTGTCACGAAATTCTGCCGCATTTCACATCAGTAGATAGAAAAGGCCGGTTCTACGACACTGCGAAGGTGCGAAGGTGCGCAGGAAATGCGGCTCTGCGGCTCTACTGCGAAGGTGCGAAGGGAGATTGATAAAATGCGAAGGTGTGCGGATACTTTGCGAAGGTGTGCAGATACTTTGCGAAGGTGAGCAGGTACTTTGGGGCTCCCTGCCCATTCTACTAAATTGAGGCTCCCTGCTCATTCTACTAAATTGGGGCTCCCTGCTCATTCTACTAAATTGGGGCTCCCTGCGCATTCTACTAAATTGCGACTGAGGCGCAACCAACAGCACGAAGGTACTTTGGGGCTCTACCACTAAAAAGGGTAAATTGGGGCTCTACCACTAAAATGGAGCTCTGCCACTAAATTGGGCAGGTACTTTGCGGCTCTTAGACACAACCAACAACACGAAGTTAAATTGACACTCTACTACTAAAATGCGCAGGTACTTTGGGGCTCTACCACTAAGTTGAGCAAGTACTTTGCGACTCTAAGACATAACCAACAACATGAAGCTAAATTAAGATTTTCTGAAAGTTATTTTACATAAAATGATAAGGTTAGAAATTCCCAGGAGATGTTAGCCAGAGCTTCCCGCGTTAACAAAGCGTAACGGTACCAGTGGGCAGCCTCCCCTAGCATTTCACAAAGAGGGTGTAACCTATGACATCAGGCAGACAATCCCTTACCTTTCACAAAGCAATACATGTGCTGATAACCCTTGAGGGAGATAACGATTGCATCTTTTCCTACAATACCAAGGAATTCGAACTCGGTCGTGATACGTTACCCTATTGGTGGATTTATATTCTACAATGATTAAAAATTACTAACTACATTCACATTAGATAATATTTCGAATATTTTAAGCAATTTTTTAAATGAAATATACTTTTTATTACAAGTTCTGTATATGAGTTGATTTTTTTCATAGAATGTTAAGAACATTCAAGTTAAAAATGATAGTTACGATTGCAAAGTTAATTTCCCCTATGATTCAATTTAAGCTATTACTTATTTTATTCGAGAAGACACTTTTTCTAGTTAAACATGAGAATATATGATTAATCGCCTAAAATTAAATTATTCAATTACATTTTTTTCTGAAAGCATTAGGAATAAGATGATTTTTGTAACAAAATTGTAAAGAATATACAATTTCCCAAATATTTAGGGGAACTTCTATCCTTAACCTTTTCTTTAAAGTGAATCTTATAGACTATACTATACACATTCAATTTTATTAATTATTTTCTATATTTCTATTTGCAAAGACAAATTTCCATTTGTATTTCTTTTACATATTTGCTCCAAGAAGAACATTTTTTCTCTTCTTTCTAAAAGGAATTTCATCTAAACTTAAATTTTTCACTACAAAGTACTAATTTTTCCACTATGAAAACGATAGAAACATGACAAGTTTTTCATTTTAACATTTTTTATTACTTTCTTGAAAAATAATTTTCATTACATAATTGAGACCACATGACAAGGTAACCTTAATTCTTCAACAGATCTACATCTACAAAGCTACTCGTTTCCTCTTAATGGTTGATATTTGGCCATACACAACTCAAAGTGCTCAATTTTGTCAAGAGTCCATCCTGAGCCGCGCTGAAGAAACTCTTCAAACGACTCTTTTATCTTTGAAAAAGCTTCTTGAATGTGACTCTCTATAGTATCACTCCCTAATTCCAACAAAACACTACTTCTAAAGTAAGGAGTTGCATGCTCTTCCTCACCATCCTCACTAAAGCGTCCAAGAGTAGCTTTTACAACTCCATACCATTTAATTGCACGCATAACATGCAGTTCTTCATCTATTTTTGACTGCAGGTGTGGTGCTAATTCATCAAAGAAAAGGATGAAATCTCCTTTCGTTTCTTCCAAAGGTTCAAAATAAACATTAGTAAATGTATTCAGGGCTCTTTCTTCCTTTTTGAAACGTTTCGGACTCTCCACTGCAGTCGGTAATACTCCTTGCGCATTTGTCAAAGCACTTTCAGAGTGACTCTCCCTTACATGTTGTTGCTGAGTTTTAACGGAGGCAAAGGAACGATCACATAATTTACAATTAAAGTCCCCACTATTATGTTTTAACACATGCATAGTATAGTAGTGCTGTCTTTGGAAGGATCTATCACAAATTTCACATTTAAAATAATTTTCTTTGGCATGAATCTTCAAATGTCTTTTTAAACAATCATCCCGGGTGAAAGTTCTGCTGCAAATTTCACAATTGAATTTTTTCTCCTGATGTTTTAGCATATGCTTATCATAGTATTTTCTTTTGAATGATCTATCACAAATTTCACATTTAAAATAATTTTCTTTGGAATGAATCTTCAAATGTCTTTTCAAACCTTTATTCCGGGTAAAAGTTTTGCTGCAAATTTCACAATTGAACTTTTTATCCTGATGTTTTAGCATATGCATATCATAGTATTTTCTATGCAATGATCTGTCACAAACATCACATTTGAAGTATTGCTCTTGAGAATGGATTCTCAAATGCCTTTTCAAGTCATCCTTTCGGGTGAAAGGTCTACCACAAATTTCACAAACAAACGATTTTTCTCCGCTATGAATTTTCAAATGTTTAACAAGAGAGCTTTTCCATGCGAAAGATTTTGAACACATAGGACAAACCTACAAAAAATAATTGAAATTAGCCTTTATACTATCACACACATGAAAGATACCGCTAAAGTAAAAGTACACTTACCAAGTTCTGGCTATGCATACGGATACCAGGAGATACATCCATTCTTTTATCATCATGTTGAATGAAAGTGTCAGGCTCCTCAAGTTTATTGAAAGTGGTAGTCTCATCGCAAGGATAGTTGGACTCTGTTTCATTCTCATTCACCACATAGTTACATGTTTGAGGTGAAATATCAAAATCAGCCAACTAAAAAAGGACCAATATTATAGTAAATAATTGATTTAATAACAAAATTAAATGATTCTAAAGAACACATTACAATATTATTTACCATACATCAAGCCTCTATCTTAAAGAGAAGTAAAACAATTCGATAAGACTTGTACATACTTTTGTATTATCCAAATCCATCGAGGAAGGACTAGATTCTTGATGACTCATTTTTTTTGAAAATTAGAGATGAATGCTCAAACGAACAAAAAATATGAGAAACTAAAAGCGTTAAATTTTTAGAAGTTTGCAGATCAGAGGGGAAGTCCTCGCAAATGCTAGAAGCAATGAAAGTGTGCGTCCATACCTTTGCGGTTCCTTAAATACCAGGTGGAATTATCGCCAAAGTCGCCAAATAATGAAGCCAAGTCGCCAAATAGTATCGCCAAATCGTTAAATATTGTCAAAAAGTTGCCAAATAGTATCGCCAAATCATTAAATATTGTCAAAAAGTCGCCAAATATCGATGCTAAGTCGCCAAATAATGACACAATAATGTCACATGACTATCTATTATCACATGATTATCTATTATCACATGTTTACTCTGAATGATTTGTTGTGTAATTACTGTTAAACAAAAAATTTTGCTAAAAATAAATACTTAGAAATTATAAAACTAAAAAAATTGTTAAAAATAACTAACAACTTTGAAAAAAATAAAGGAGAAAAGTAAAAATATCACATGAAACGAATAATTTTACAAGAAATTAAAACTTATGCATTAAAGCTAAAATCTGTTGAAAAAATAAAGACAAACATAGAAAATAACTAAATACTTTGGTATAAATGAAGGAAAAAAACTTAAAATAATACAAAAAATAAAAACTTTGCTTACATAAAACTGGACAATTTTCTAAAATAAAGACTGATATCCAAACTAACTAAGAACTTTGAAAAAATAAAGATGAAAACATAATAATATTACAAAAAATATTATTACACTGTAGGTATGAAACTAAAAAACTTTCCTTACATAAAACTGGACAATTTTCTAAAATAAAGACTGATATCCAAACTAACTAAGAACTTTGAAAAAATAAAGATGAAAACATAATAATATTACAAAAAATATTATTACACTGCAGGTATGAAACTAAAAAACTTTACTTAAAATGAACTAGAAAACGAAAAATTCTACAAGAAATGAAAACTTGTGCATTAAAGCTAAAATCTGTTGAAAAAAATAAAGACTAATAGAAAATAGCTAAGAGCTTTTGGTATAAACGAAGAAAAACTTTAAAATAATACAAGAAATAAAAACTTTGCTTATATAAAACTGAAAAATATTACAAGAAATGAAAAAAATCACACTGTAAAACTTAAAAAATTGTTAAAAATAAATAAAAAATTTGAAAAAAATCTTACAATAAATAAAAAGTTACACTAAAAAAATTAAAACTTTACCAAAAATTAAACTGTAAAACTAAAAATTTGTAAAAATAAGTAAAAAAACTTTGAAAAATATTACAACAAATAAAAAGTTACACTGCAAAACTTAAAAAAAAACTTTGTTAAAATAATGAAAACTGAAAAATCTTACAAGAAATTAAAAAAAAATACACTACAAAACTAAACTTTACCAAAAATTGAACTATAAAACTAAAAAAATTGTTAAAATTAATTAAAAACATTGAAAAAATCTTACAAGAAATAAAAAAAAGTTACTACAAAACTAAAACTTTACCAAAAATTAAACTGTAAAACTAAAAATTTTGTTAAAAATAAATAAAAACTGAAAAAAATCTTACAAGAAATAAAAAGTTACACTACAAAACTAAAACTTTACCAAAAATTAAAATGCGAAACTAAAAATTTGTTAAAAATAAATAAAAACTTTGAAAAAAAATCTAACAAGAAATAAAAAGTTAACACTACAAAACTAAAACTTTACCAAAAATTAAAATGTGAAACTAAAAATTTGTTAAAAATAAATAAAAACTTTGAAAAAAATATTACAAGAAATAAAAAGTTACACTACAAAACTAAAACTTTACCAAAAATTAAAATGTGAAACTAAAAATTTGTTAAAAATAAATAAAAACTTTGAAAAAAATATTACAAGAAATAAAAAAAGTTAATAATAAACTAAAACTTTACCAAAAATTAAATGGTAAAACTAAAACCTTTGTGAAAAATATATAAAAACTTTGAAAAAATATTACAACAAATAAAAAATTTCACTGCAAAACTAAAAAAAACTTTGTTAAAGTAACAAAACTGAAAAATATTACAAGAAATAAAAAAAATTCATACTGAAAAACTTAAAAAATATGTTAAAAATAAATAAAAATTTTGAAAAATATTACAAGAAATAAAAAGTTACACAGTAAAACTAAAAAAAAAATTTGTTAATATTAAAAAAAATTTAAAAAATAAGTAAAAACTTTGAAAAAATATTACAAGAAATAAATAAGTTATTACAAAACTAAAACTTTACCAAAAATTAAACGATGAAACTAAAAACTTTGTGAAAAATATATAAAAACTTTGAAAAAATATTACAACAAATAAAAAATTTCACTGCAAAACTAAAAAAAAACTTTGTTGAAGTAACAAAACTGAAAAATATTACAAGAAATAAAAAAATTCATACCGTAAAACTTAAAAAATATGTTAAAAATAAATAAACACTTTGAAAAATATTACAAGAAATAAAAAGTTACACAGTAAAACTAAAAAAAAACTTTGTTAATAATAAAAAAAAATAAAAAATAAGTAAAAACTTTGAAAAAATATTACAAGAAATAAAAAGTTACACTACAAAACTAAAAATTTTAAAAACTTTGCTAAAAAAATAAAGACTAATACAGAAAATAACAAAGAACTTTGAAAAATAAAGATGAAAAGGTTTCCATGTCCCATATAAATCAAGAAATCTTAATATACTTTCTATGAAAATTTCAATGTTTCTTGTGTAAAGTGTTTCAAACTAGAAGTTTTTTTCCCCCTTAAGTTTTTTTAAAGTACTTAACTTACTTTTGGTTAAGAACATTGTTTCTTAGATGTCATCGTTAGGTCTACAATCTTCTCCATTGTGAACGTTTTTTTTTATAATGAAAACTAGGTGGGCTGAGAACCCCTTCTATATGAAGAAGGGAAATTAAAGAATCTTGCTTTAATTTGTTCCAGCACACCCGTTTTACATAATAATTAAAAAAATTGTTCGCAATGAAGGAGATTGTAGACCTAAAGAGGATATCTAATAAAAAATGTTCTTAACCAAAAGTAAGTTAAGTACTTTAAAAAAAACTTAAGGGGGAAAAAAACTTCTAGTTTGAAACACTTTACACAAGAAACATTGAAATTTTCATAGAAAGTATATTAAGATTTCTTGATTTATATGGGACATGGAAACCTTTTCATCTTTATTTTTCAAAGTTCTTTGTTATTTTCTGTATTAGTCTTTATTTTTTTAGCAAAGTTTTTAAAATTTTTAGTTTTGTAGTGTAACTTTTTATTTCTTGTAATATTTTTTCAAAGTTTTTACTTATTTTTTATTTTTTTTATTATTAACAAAGTTTTTTTTTAGTTTTACTGTGTAACTTTTTATTTCTTGTAATATTTTTCAAAGTGTTTATTTATTTTTAACATATTTTTTAAGTTTTACGGTATGAATTTTTTTATTTCTTGTAATATTTTTCAGTTTTGTTACTTTAACAAAGTTTTTTTTTAGTTTTGCAGTGAAATTTTTTATTTGTTGTAATATTTTTTCAAAGTTTTTATATATTTTTCACAAAGTTTTTAGTTTTATCGTTTAATTTTTGGTAAAGTTTTAGTTTTGTAATAACTTATTTATTTCTTGTAATATTTTTTCAAAGTTTTTACTTATTTTTTAAATTTTTTTTAATATTAACAAATTTTTTTTTTAGTTTTACTGTGTAACTTTTTATTTCTTGTAATATTTTTCAAAATTTTTATTTATTTTTAACATATTTTTTAAGTTTTTCAGTATGAATTTTTTTTATTTCTTGTAATATTTTTCAGTTTTGTTACTTTAACAAAGTTTTTTTTAGTTTTGCAGTGAAATTTTTTATTTGTTGTAATATTTTTTCAAAGTTTTTATATATTTTTCACAAAGGTTTTAGTTTTACCATTTAATTTTTGGTAAAGTTTTAGTTTATTATTAACTTTTTTTATTTCTTGTAATATTTTTTTCAAAGTTTTTATTTATTTTTAACAAATTTTTAGTTTCACATTTTAATTTTTGGTAAAGTTTTAGTTTTGTAGTGTAACTTTTTATTTCTTGTAATATTTTTTTCAAAGTTTTTATTTATTTTTAACAAATTTTTAGTTTCACATTTTAATTTTTGGTAAAGTTTTAGTTTTGTAGTGTTAACTTTTTATTTCTTGTTAGATTTTTTTTCAAAGTTTTTATTTATTTTTAACAAATTTTTAGTTTCGCATTTTAATTTTTGGTAAAGTTTTAGTTTTGTAGTGTAACTTTTTATTTCTTGTAAGATTTTTTTCAGTTTTTATTTATTTTTAACAAAATTTTTAGTTTTACAGTTTAATTTTTGGTAAAGTTTTAGTTTTGTAGTAACTTTTTTTTATTTCTTGTAAGATTTTTTCAATGTTTTTAATTATTTTTAACAATTTTTTTAGTTTTATAGTTCAATTTTTGGTAAAGTTTAGTTTTGTAGTGTATTTTTTTTTTAATTTCTTGTAAGATTTTTCAGTTTTCATTATTTTAACAAAGTTTTTTTTTAAGTTTTGCAGTGTAACTTTTTATTTGTTGTAATATTTTTCAAAGTTTTTTTACTTATTTTTACAAATTTTTAGTTTTACAGTTTAATTTTTGGTAAAGTTTTAATTTTTTTAGTGTAACTTTTTATTTATTGTAAGATTTTTTTCAAATTTTTTATTTATTTTTAACAATTTTTTAAGTTTTACAGTGTGATTTTTTTCATTTCTTGTAATATTTTTCAGTTTTATATAAGCAAAGTTTTTATTTCTTGTATTATTTTAAAGTTTTTCTTCGTTTATACCAAAAGCTCTTAGCTATTTTCTATTAGTCTTTATTTTTTTCAACAGATTTTAGCTTTAATGCACAAGTTTTCATTTCTTGTAGAATTTTTCGTTTTCTAGTTCATTTTAAGTAAAGTTTTTTAGTTTCATACCTGCAGTGTAATAATATTTTTTGTAATATTATTATGTTTTCATCTTTATTTTTTCAAAGTTCTTAGTTAGTTTGGATATCAGTCTTTATTTTAGAAAATTGTCCAGTTTTATGTAAGGAAAGTTTTTTAGTTTCATACCTACAGTGTAATAATATTTTTTGTAATATTATTATGTTTTCATCTTTATTTTTTCAAAGTTCTTAGTTAGTTTGGATATCAGTCTTTATTTTAGAAAATTGTCCAGTTTTATGTAAGCAAAGTTTTTATTTTTTGTATTATTTTAAGTTTTTTTCCTTCATTTATACCAAAGTATTTAGTTATTTTCTATGTTTGTCTTTATTTTTTCAACAGATTTTAGCTTTAATGCATAAGTTTTAATTTCTTGTAAAATTATTCGTTTCATGTGATATTTTTACTTTTCTCCTTTATTTTTTTCAAAGTTGTTAGTTATTTTTAACAATTTTTTTAGTTTTATAATTTCTAAGTATTTATTTTTAGCAAAATTTTTTGTTTAACAGTAATTACACAACAAATCATTCAGAGTAAACATGTGATAATAGATAATCATGTGATAATAGATAGTCATGTGACATTATTGTGTCATTATTTGGCGACTTAGCATCGATATTTGGCGACTTTTTGACAATATTTAATGATTTGGCGATACTATTTGGCAACTTTTTGACAATATTTAACGATTTGGCGATACTATTTGGCGACTTGGCTTCATTATTTGGCGACTTTGGCGATAATTCCACCTGGTATTTAAGGAACCGCAAAGGTATGGACGCACACTTTCATTGCTTCTAGCATTTGCGAGGACTTCCCCTCTGATCTGCAAACTTCTAAAAATTTAACGCTTTTAGTTTCTCATATTTTTTGTTCGTTTGAGCATTCATCTCTAATTTTCAAAAAAAATGAGTCATCAAGAATCTAGTCCTTCCTCGATGGATTTGGATAATACAAAAGTATGTACAAGTCTTATCGAATTGTTTTACTTCTCTTTAAGATAGAGGCTTGATGTATGGTAAATAATATTGTAATGTGTTCTTTAGAATCATTTAATTTTGTTATTAAATCAATTATTTACTATAATATTGGTCCTTTTTTAGTTGGCTGATTTTGATATTTCACCTCAAACATGTAACTATGTGGTGAATGAGAATGAAACAGAGTCCAACTATCCTTGCGATGAGACTACCACTTTCAATAAACTTGAGGAGCCTGACACTTTCATTCAACATGATGATAAAAGAATGGATGTATCTCCTGGTATCCGTATGCATAGCCAGAACTTGGTAAGTGTACTTTTACTTTAGCGGTATCTTTCATGTGTGTGATAGTATAAAGGCTAATTTCAATTATTTTTTGTAGGTTTGTCCTATGTGTTCAAAATCTTTCGCATGGAAAAGCTCTCTTGTTAAACATTTGAAAATTCATAGCGGAGAAAAATCGTTTGTTTGTGAAATTTGTGGTAGACCTTTCACCCGAAAGGATGACTTGAAAAGGCATTTGAGAATCCATTCTCAAGAGCAATACTTCAAATGTGATGTTTGTGACAGATCATTGCATAGAAAATACTATGATATGCATATGCTAAAACATCAGGATAAAAAGTTCAATTGTGAAATTTGCAGCAAAACTTTTACCCGGAATAAAGGTTTGAAAAGACATTTGAAGATTCATTCCAAAGAAAATTATTTTAAATGTGAAATTTGTGATAGATCATTCAAAAGAAAATACTATGATAAGCATATGCTAAAACATCAGGAGAAAAAATTCAATTGTGAAATTTGCAGCAGAACTTTCACCCGGGATGATTGTTTAAAAAGACATTTGAAGATTCATGCCAAAGAAAATTATTTTAAATGTGAAATTTGTGATAGATCCTTCCAAAGACAGCACTACTATACTATGCATGTGTTAAAACATAATAGTGGGGACTTTAATTGTAAATTATGTGATCGTTCCTTTGCCTCCGTTAAAACTCAGCAACAACATGTAAGGGAGAGTCACTCTGAAAGTGCTTTGACAAATGCGCAAGGAGTATTACCGACTGCAGTGGAGAGTCCGAAACGTTTCAAAAAGGAAGAAAGAGCCCTGAATACATTTACTAATGTTTATTTTGAACCTTTGGAAGAAACGAAAGGAGATTTCATCCTTTTCTTTGATGAATTAGCACCACACCTGCAGTCAAAAATAGATGAAGAACTGCATGTTATGCGTGCAATTAAATGGTATGGAGTTGTAAAAGCTACTCTTGGACGCTTTAGTGAGGATGGTGAGGAAGAGCATGCAACTCCTTACTTTAGAAGTAGTGTTTTGTTGGAATTAGGGAGTGATACTATAGAGAGTCACATTCAAGAAGCTTTTTCAAAGATAAAAGAGTCGTTTGAAGAGTTTCTTCAGCGCGGCTCAGGATGGACTCTTGACAAAATTGAGCACTTTGAGTTGTGTATGGCCAAATATCAACCATTAAGAGGAAACGAGTAGCTTTGTAGATGTAGATCTGTTGAAGAATTAAGGTTACCTTGTCATGTGGTCTCAATTATGTAATGAAAATTATTTTTCAAGAAAGTAATAAAAAATGTTAAAATGAAAAACTTGTCATGTTTCTATCGTTTTCATAGTGGAAAAATTAGTACTTTGTAGTGAAAAATTTAAGTTTAGATGAAATTCCTTTTAGAAAGAAGAGAAAAAATGTTCTTCTTGGAGCAAATATGTAAAAGAAATACAAATGGAAATTTGTCTTTGCAAATAGAAATATAGAAAATAATTAATAAAATTGAATGTGTATAGTATAGTCTATAAGATTCACTTTAAAGAAAAGGTTAAGGATAGAAGTTCCCCTAAATATTTGGGAAATTGTATATTCTTTACAATTTTGTTACAAAAATCATCTTATTCCTAATGCTTTCAGAAAAAAATGTAATTGAATAATTTAATTTTAGGCGATTAATCATATATTCTCATGTTTAACTAGAAAAAGTGTCTTCTCGAATAAAATAAGTAATAGCTTAAATTGAATCATAGGGGAAATTAACTTTGCAATCGTAACTATCATTTTTAACTTGAATGTTCTTAACATTCTATGAAAAAAATCAACTCATATACAGAACTTGTAATAAAAAGTATATTTCATTTAAAAAATTGCTTAAAATATTCGAAATATTATCTAATGTGAATGTAGTTAGTAATTTTTAATCATTGTAGAATATAAATCCACCAATAGGGTAACGTATCACGACCGAGTTCGAATTCCTTGGTATTGTAGGAAAAGATGCAATCGTTATCTCCCTCAAGGGTTATCAGCACATGTATTGCTTTGTGAAAGGTAAGGGATTGTCTGCCTGATGTCATAGGTTACACCCTCTTTGTGAAATGCTAGGGGAGGCTGCCCACTGGTACCGTTACGCTTTGTTAACGCGGGAAGCTCTGGCTAACATCTCCTGGGAATTTCTAACCTTATCATTTTATGTAAAATAACTTTCAGAAAATCTTAATTTAGCTTCATGTTGTTGGTTATGTCTTAGAGTCGCAAAGTACTTGCTCAACTTAGTGGTAGAGCCCCAAAGTACCTGCGCATTTTAGTAGTAGAGTGTCAATTTAACTTCGTGTTGTTGGTTGTGTCTAAGAGCCGCAAAGTACCTGCCCAATTTAGTGGCAGAGCTCCATTTTAGTGGTAGAGCCCCAATTTACCCTTTTTAGTGGTAGAGCCCCAAAGTACCTTCGTGCTGTTGGTTGCGCCTCAGTCGCAATTTAGTAGAATGCGCAGGGAGCCCCAATTTAGTAGAATGAGCAGGGAGCCCCAATTTAGTAGAATGAGCAGGGAGCCTCAATTTAGTAGAATGGGCAGGGAGCCCCAAAGTACCTGCTCACCTTCGCAAAGTATCTGCACACCTTCGCAAAGTATCCGCACACCTTCGCATTTTATCAATCTCCCTTCGCACCTTCGCAGTAGAGCCGCAGAGCCGCATTTCCTGCGCACCTTCGCACCTTCGCAGTGTCGTAGAACCGGCCTTTTCTATCTACTCACATCAAGCTCCCCGGAATGCGAATGTTTTATTATTCAAATGCAACGACCTCCCTCTCTCCCCCCTCGATCAAAAAAAGTTGAGGGATGCATTCAGAGAACTCCCCCCTTTGCTCCGAAACAAAAGCCCCTCTGGAAGTTTAGGAAGAGTTGTCGAGTTTCTCTTGTAAATAAATGCAAAGTTCCCCCCTCGGAAAACCATAGAGGCAGTATTGACTAGAGTGCAGATTAAATCTGTTTCTCTCCCTTCAATCCACCGTGCCAACATCTCGAGACACTTTACGATAGCTCTGGCTTTGGTGATTCAAAGCCCATCATTCAGGAAATCCATATTTTGAAGATAAACGCCAATTTCTTTAGCCACTTGGAGCAATAAATCGTGATGAGAGATCGCATTCACAAATTACAATACGTGATTATACTGAAGGGTGGTTAGGGTTTAATGGCACCAGGACCATATAAAATGGCCCAGGCCCATGTAGAAAATTATTCATCCCTCTATCGAATCTTTTTTATTTACGGGAGAGAGAACAATTTGCCTTTTTATAGGCTTGTACCATAGCGCAGGGATGCAGAAATTTTGGAGGACGAGGATATTATAGCAAGTTTAAGAATTCGTAATTCACATTTCCACTAATAAATAATTCGCCTTACAATATTTATTTTTAAAAATGTCTCATACTTAATCATGTATAAGTAAGACTATATTTTTTCTAGAAGGGCAAGCATGTGACTTTTTTATTAGTATTACAAGTATTTATGTCCTTCACTTTGCTTTTGATAAATGTTTTTTAAAACAGATTTGGAAATTATAACTTTGATTCATGCATATTTTGTAGAAAACGTGTGACTATTTTAGTCTGAAGTAAGTACAATAAAAAAAAGTTGACTTCTGTTAAGAGTTAGTCAAATAAAGTTGCTTTCTCCGAAAGAAAAGGCAAGTTGAAAGAAGGGGCGGCAAATATAGGATGGCAAATCTCTACATACAGGCCTTGACTTATTATGTTAACGGCCCCTTACGTACGACCTCTCTTTGCCACCTTCATGTCGGCACGCAAGGGTTGCAGATCTAGTGCTCTCTATCAAAACAGTATATCTCTATAAGAAAAAAACAGGAGAGATTGCCAGAGAGCGAAGAACGAGATTTCCAGAGGAGTCTCACGGTTTATGATTTAGAGCGCTCTGACACATCGGGATGCCGAAGAGACTTTTCGGAAGAAGCTGCACTGTTTTAGACCTAAATAGGACCGCACATTCCTTCAAAAAACAGAGCTGTCTGAGGCTCCAGATAAAGAGGTAATTTATTGTCTGGTGGAAGAGAATTACCTCTTTGAGCACATTTTATGGAGCTCACTCAGGTTCCAGCTGAGATTGTTTTTAGAGTTATTCGATTCGGAAAATTCCACGTGATGGCGCTTCGTAAATTACACCGTGAAAAGTTTATTGTATTTGGACCTAACTTAGAGAAAGTACGACGATTTATTTAAAGGGGTGCTTAAGTTTTAGACTTTAGAGCTATTATAGCACATAAAAAATACGTATTTTTTTTTTCAAAAAGAATTTAAAAAAAACTCTTTTACACTTTACACATTCAAAAACATCACATGATAAGAAAACCGGTTGAGATCCAAATATTTTAGTTTGGAGCACTAAATATCTTGAAGTGAGACAAATATTCTGAGTGTGAATTTTTTCCACATTCAGAATTGTCCTTTTACCCCTCCTCATGTCAGTAAGAAATATTTATTGCCAGAAATGTAAAATTTTAATCAATAAAAATTTCTTAACCTTTCTACAATCGTACGGAGTGACCGAAAAACTTACTTGAATTTGAAAAAACTCTGCCTCTGATACGGAAAAATGAGCTAATAGGATTTCCGATCACTTCAATTCAGTTCGCCTGTAGCTTTTTTTTTTGTGGCTCAAAGCATCCCTATCGTCTTCCCATTTTTTCGGCTGGTTAGATTTCAGATAAAGTACTCTTTTGTATAATACATTAACATTTTAAAACTGTTTTTGGTAGTGGGTGTGAAAGTTTTTAAAATGGAATTTTGTATAATAACTGGGGTTTTTTTTTATAAAAAAACAGTAATATACAAATAACAGTAATAATCAAGACAGACATTTTCATTTTACATTCAAAATACGATAAAAAAAATTAAATGGTTTTGCGAAGTTCTTCAATTAGACCTTCCAGATACGAAGAACAAAATCTACATTTATTCGGGAAAATAATTATTATGCGTATACGTATAAACTTAGAGAATCATTTACACAGCAAATAACTTTAGTTTGGAAATTCATTTTTATTTTATTTTATTATTTTTTCGGTTCTTTTCTAATAATTGAAAATATGCCATAAAATATTTTAAAACGCGAAATTTGATAATTTTTCCGAATAATTCAAAGTAAGTACTTTTCTATCGCACGATTTTTAGATGAGTAATTAACATTACCTAATAACAAATAAACGCATACAAAACTATTACTACTCTACTAGGTTCGAAAAAAAATAATATATTATGAGGATAGCCCAGACACTAAATATATAATCATGATGCTCAACATGTACAGGCTATTTGTAGGAAAATATTTTCCCAAGCAAAGGGATATTAGCTCTGTTGCTTAGTTCTCAGGGCATAGAAGGTTGGTACTTTGGCCTAAAACTACATTAACGCTTAGTTATCTGTTTTTAACTACTCCTGGTTTGTTATGGATCCCCAGCTGATGATTTAACCAAAGATTTAGTGTAGCACCTAACGACCTTAAGAAATAACACACCTCATTTAGACATAGTACTGAGTAACATTAATCAGGGGTTTTATAACAGAGATTTCTTGTATGAGATCACTCATTTTTATGGGACTGATACTTTAGGTATGTTTTATTTGAATCAGGCATTTAATAATAAAATAGTTTTATAAAACTAATTAAGGTAGATAAGTGTTTATTATTTTAGGATTTAATATTTTTTTAAGTAACATCAATTTGTACACATGAATTAAGTTCGAGAAAGTATTAAAAACTAAAGCCCAAACTTAAAATTATTCATTAATTTGAAAAGAAAAATATCCGAAGTTAAGTTGAGATGTCAGAAAATAAAATGAATAGGCTATTAAACATTACTTTTTTGTTAATGGTTTTTCCAACGATAATATAATGCCTAAAATAAGACTAGCTACTTTCTAACAAAGGTAAATGTATAAGGTGATTTGGCTGAAGCATTCTTTTTTAATACGAAACCACCATTTTTAAGCTGGAACAATAAAATGGCGTTTTCTATGGAAGAGCTCTAAAAAAAGTAAACTTTCTCAGAAAATTACACTATTTCCGAATTCTAAGCGAGTTATTTTCCCACCGGCATTTTAGACATTTATTTCAGGAGTTTCTTTTGTTTTAGACCCTAATTTATTTTTCTTTTTTCCAATTAGTATCAGAGGAGAAAAACTTTCAAATTGAAAAGGGGAATTCCTCTTTTCTTGCTTTGAATGAAGTCCTTTGAATTAAAGGAGAAAACTTCAAGACTTTTCTTTCCATTGAAAACAGGTGTTTTACCTCAGGTGGAAAACTTTTGCTTTCACATAAATGAATTACTTAATAAATAATTAACGGGTTGTTAATCATACTGGACTTGGCTAATTTATCCGGACTATTTACAAGGCTCCCACCAAAAACATACCAGAAATTTTATCAATTGCTTTACACTTATTAGATTTCCCTTGAAACTTCTGTAGTGTAGAAGTCCTCCCTGAGTATCTGCCAAAATTCTCACAGATGCTTAGAAATGTGTTATAACAACTCTAATTTTAAGAGCCGAATTTCAAAATATTTTCTCGGGTGAAATTGAAAAACGGTTTAACTTAAGGAAATGGAATTCAGAAGAAACATTGATATTTTTTTTCACTTCTATGATAAGTTTTGAAATATTTTTAAGTGGTAGCCCAATAAAATGAAACTTGGTTTCTAGAGATTTTTAATAAAATTTAAATAAATCATAGTATTAAATGAAAATTGGTTGCCGCCATAGTAAAAAAATATGCTGTGTTGCCTTGCGGATGAAGAAATCCTTTCAAACAAAAATACATTACAATTTTAGAAAATACACTAAACCATGGAAGATGACACCTCAATCATCTTAACTGTAACCGTTCTGCCACAGTGTTTAATGTAACGGTTCTTTTTATGCAGTTCCACATATTTTTTGAAATTTAGAAAATTGAAGCTTTTCATTCAAGGAACACAAATTATAGATTTCATAGTAAACAACTTTAGGAAAAACAAATTTTCAAATCACCAATAATTCAAGCTATAATAGTTTTATACTATTCTTATTTTTAGTTAAATTAGAATTATATATTAGTATTTTACTGGCTTATTAACTCTTAAACTCTACCATCAATCATAAAGAGATACTCCTTTTGAAGTTTGTTTAACATTTACTTTTGCGAACACTCCCAATTTTACCCCCCCCCCCGTATAAGGCAAGGGCCTCCCACTTTGGAAAACACTCCCTTAAAAGCTCCAACTCAGTGTGCACCCCGTTTGTGACATTAACTCAGTTCTCGGGAGTAAACCAAAGGGTAAACCGAGAAGGACCCATGATTGCATTAGAGCCAATCCGGCTCCTAACCCCCCATTGGTCGGTTCCTTGCCCCTTGAGCCAATAATCGATGGAAATCCCTTTTTCATTAAAGAATTGCCTTCCTCTCCGAAAAACAGCCAGAGCCTAACAAAGAAAAAAGGCAAGGAGGCTGTCAATAATAATAAGAAGAAGGGCAACCATTCATTGATCGAGTGCTTTGTGACATTCGCTAAGGCGAGGAGAAGTAATGATTATAAGTGCTTATGTATAGTCGAGTTCATGGAATTCTGAGTTTCTTCGACTGTGGGCACAGATGAACGAAGTTGGCCTAAGCGTTCAGAGAAAAAGCTCACAGAGATGATGTTTTGAACGATCGCATTGCTGGGGTTTTTATAGTAATCCACTCCATGGACGTATACACCCCCCTTAGCCTAGACCTTATGTTAGCAAAACAGAAAGGTTCCTGCCCCAAATATCCAAAAATGAGGGAAAATACAACTTTTTCGGATCCAATTTCACAAAATTTTCTGGGGGAGGACCCCCAGACCCCCCTTTTTTGCTTGAGGGCATGTATTAACCACAAAAATGTGTGATTAAGTTCACGAAAATTCACATTTGCCCTACATTTTACTCGAAAAGGGAAAATTATTAGAAACATTTGGGGGGCCAGAAACCCTTAAAAACAGTCTAGTAGGACCATTGGTCCTGCGGTCTTATAGGTTCTGCCCCCCCCCGTAGTCAAAAAGTTGAACTCCATTGAACTCCATTTTGTCCCTCTTCATGATAAAGGTTAACCTAAGCCTTTATAACCCCTTGCTACGCTCAGGGGGAATTTCAAGGTACACAACCTCCCTTTTGAAACCTCAAACTTTTAATTTTTCTCCATAGAAAACGACCGAACAAAGCAAAGATACTCCTTAATGTAATAAAGTAAATAGGGGAGGGGGGGTTCGGGGGTCCTCCCCCAAAAATGTTTAAATTTTAGTATGCTAAAATGTCTTCTAAAGCTACCTTTTAGGGGGTTTACAGGGAGCTTCGCGGGCCGCATGCGGCCCGCCAGTTGGAAAACCCTGTTTAGTTAAACTTTCAGTGTCCACTGTGACCCTTAAAGAAGTTTCTTGAACACCCCCCTTATAAAAGCTATAGCTACGTCCGTGATCCACTCTTTACTTTTCAAGATTTCCAGACTTTTTCATGAATTTTTCAAATATAATCTTGGTTATCCCCAGTGCTATAATAATTTCCATTCACTATAAATCAATAATGTTTTTGAAGTGTCGCTTATACTACTATTGTAGTATGATATGTATAAGAAAACTTTTGAGCATTTTCACATGACGTCTCGACCTTCTTAGCTGGTGGACACACACTTGTAGCTAGGGCGGTTGCTAGATGCGGGGTCACGTGATTGCAAATGCTCTAAATCTGAATGTGCAATGTTTCAACAATCTGAAAGTAAATACCTTTATTTATATTACGTTACGATACCTTATACAATGCTTTAAAGCACAGTAATACTGCGACCCTTTAAAGGGCCAAACAAGCACACTCAATTAACGAACATAAAAAAAACATGTAAATAAACAAAACTAAGCAAATAGTGGAATAAATTTAGTTTAACAACAAATATAGATACCGAACCGGCTGAGACAATATACTTAGGCAGTGTGTTCCACTCATCAATAATACAGTGGGAAAAAAATAAAATTTTAAGGTACCAGTTCTGCAAAAATGTGGCATGTTCTGTAAATGATTAAGTATCCTTAAATTCGAAAGATCTTTAAACTGCAAACACTTAGAAGAAATTAGATAATTTTATTCCAGGGATTTGAACGCTATCTTTATTGGGTCTAGAATTATAGTAATTTAAAGATAAGTGATGGCTAAAAAACGCATCATTAGGAAAATTACATTTAAAGCTAGAAGACAAAAGGATATAATAGATCCCCCAGACACCCCTCAGCTAAAGATTACGTCTTTTAATAATGTTACAAATACAAATATAGTCGATCAACTACAGGCTAAAAGCCCAGCAAGGTTGATCCAGTCTATTCAATTCAACCCACCCGATTTCCAGTATTCGTCTACTTTTCTTTTAAACTCGTCCACCCCACTGGTGTTAACTATCGATTCAGGTAATGCATTCCATTTATCCACTTCTCTATTAAAAAAATAATGCTTCCTACAATCCCGATTAAAAACTTGCTTTATTCAAATTTTAAACTGTGACCCCTCGTTCTATTACCCGTACAGAAATCTAGTCCCTCTGTGTCCCCTTGTTTTAACATTTTAAAAAGTTGAATGAAGTCCCCTCTAGCCCTATTGATGATGATTCAGACATCGTTTAAGCAGATAACATGATAGTTAATTGTTTGAATAAAAAACACTTTTGGGGGTTTTCGGCCTCTTTAAGATGAAACGTGGGTAAAAATGCTGTCGAACTTTTTAATCGGGAACTCAGATTAAAGGAAAGCCCAGTTTTAGGGAGTAAATTAAATTAAAAACAAACTTTAGAAAATTTAAAGATTTGGTTATTTCTGATTAAATAATAGAAAAAAAAAAGAATTAAATCCTTGAGGAATCTCTGCCTTTCATATCATGCAGATCCTCTCTCCCCTTTCATCTTGTGTGCGTCTGATATAGAAGGAAAAACATAATATCTGTCAAAGGCCGCCGCCGATCGTTATTTACTGTCATGTACGGTTCGCGTGCCCCTTGAGTGGGATAATGAATTGGGTTCCGTCCCAAAGAATGTTTCCAGAATGAGACCCCAAAAACATCTGTTGAAGTCTCAGATATGTTCCTGGAAAAGAAGCGGAGGATAAGGAACTAAATAATACATCCCCCAGATTAGAAAGGTTTGGCCAATTGAGTCCTAAATGAATTTACAAGTGGAATAAGGTCTCCTGTTTTAGTTTAAGTAAAGGGTCAGTTTGAAAAATGGAATAAGTCCAAAAAATGACAATTTTTGTTCTGCTAAAACAATCTTCAAGCTTTGCTCTACAAATGAGTGGAAAGAGGGGGAAAATAACTACCTCCTATAGAGAGATATAGCCCTTTGAATTTGCGAAATCGATGACCATTTATCGTATTTTTTACAGTTAATTTAAAATTACAATTAATTTGTCTTTCTGTTCTTATTCTGTGTGCTGCAAACTAAGGCAAAATAAAATTTAAAAGAGCTTCTAATTTTTTTTATCAAGGGAATTTTTGACTCCATTCATATTCACTTACTCCATTGATACTGCCTTAATGACCCAGTTTCATAAAAGTTTTGAATTTTATTTGTCTTGGTGTCTCTGAATATACTTATCACTTTTGAGCAGAGAACTAAGCAGAAATATAATTTAAACGATGGATTGAAGAGGTTTTTAAGATTTTCCTTCACAAGGTTGAAAAACCCATCAAAATTTTTCAACTGTAAAATACTTTTGAATGCACTTATATTTTTTCCGAAGATTATTTTTTAAATAAATTCCTGGATTTCCAGTAAAAATTTGGTGGTTATACAACAAAAATTCCATTATTTATACAGTTTTTTTCCCCGATTTTCCCAAAACTTAGTTTTTGGACTTATTCCCTTCTTTTAACTGACGATTCAATTTATTACGAGTAAAAATATAGATACACTCTAAACCAGATGTCTCCAAAGTATTCCAGCAAAAGCTTACGTAACCACTAAAACTTTTGTTTTACTTTTCCACGCATTCAGGGAATGCCTCAAATTGAATTGTGTCTAATCAAAACGAAAAACAGTTACTCATACAGAACAAAAATAGAACTTTACAAACATGCAACGCCCCTGTCTTGGATGATGAGACATTTCGACATCGGGACATTGAAATAAAAGCATCCAAAATATGACGAGGGGAAAATAAGTCCTTTTATCTAATGAATGTTGAATGTTTCGTATCGGAGTGATGTCTCGTAAAGGAATATTTTTTGGCTACCTATTATTTTGCAATTATACTAATCATTAGAAAAATTGCATATTTTTAAGTGCATATCTCAACAATTAAGTGCATTCAAAATAGATATTTATCACATTTTAAACAATTTGTTAGTGAAAAAGTTAGATGTAAGTTTAAAGCGTTAGTTATCTTTAATACTAACACTGTGAAATGTTTTTTGTGGAAAATCTGTGAACAACTTTTATTAAAGTTAATCAAGAAGTTAAGTTAATCACCCAGTGATTAACCTTCTTCTTCATAAGCTCTACAGCCGGTTGCCGGCCAAGGCTGTCTCCGTCAGCTTTTTCCATCTAGGTCTACTCGACGCCATGTATCATTAGAATATTCCATCGGTTCACTCCCAAGTCTCGCAGCCACTTCTCCACTCTATCCATGATCCATCCATCTCGTTTTTGGTCTTCCTCTCCTTCTCTTTCCTTCTGGGGTAAGTTATCTTCCTTACAGGGATGTCATCACCATAACGAAAAATATGTCCCAATCACCTTATTTGGGAGGCCTTGATTACTTTAACTATGTTGGGTTCCCTGTACTTCAGCTGTAGTTCGTGGTTGTACCTTATTCTCCATACACCATTTTCTCTTACTGCTTCAAAAAATGTTCTTAAGATCTTACGCTCAACGCTCATTAGTTTCTCCTCTTCATCTTTGTTAAAAGTCCAGCAGTCGCTGTCATAAAGAACAATAGGAATTGATTAACCTAAATACTTGATAATCTTTGCTGTATAATTCACTCTACTTGTATATTCGAGCCTCTTTTTCTTTATAAAATAAATATCGTGGCATTGGGAAATGATGGCAATACAGAATTCCTTATTTTTTAAAATTAAGAAATACCTTCTTTTACTTTTAACAAATTTGAAAAAGTCAGTACTACACTAAAGTATTTTGATCTCCCAGACCGAAATCCTAAATTAACTGCAAGAAGAGCACAAGAAAAAAAAACAATTACTCCTGTCTGGTACCTGTGAAAAATATTAACAGCTCTCAAAGTTTTAAGATACAGTTTCGTTCATAGAGAGCAGCACATACTATCACATTCTGAAGTGCGGGGAAATGATTTTTTTTATATTTTATCACTGTGTGGATCTGCGTAAATTTCAAAACAAATGTTTGGTAAAGCAATAAAAATTTTCAAATTTGTTTAAAAATGAATACTTTTTTATTTTTGAAGAACTTCGGCAAACAATTTAAACAAGTAAAACATTTTTTTATTAATATATAGTGATATTTTTATAATTTTTTGTGGAAAGAGATGTTTTTCTCGGCAAGGAAGTGGGTTATTATATGGTTATTAGCCATAAATACTAAGCGAAAATAAAAAAAATATTTTTTTATTTTTTCCCCTCAACAATATGAATACCGAGAAAACAGGTATGATAAATAAGTCATAAAAAATAACTAAAACCCTTTCAAGCTTAGGGGAAAAAATTTCTCACGAAAATATCCTTTAAATTTACAATCTTTATTCTCAGTTCTCAGTCTAGTCTCTTTAGAGACGCCGGGCTAATCTACGAGATTTACAGCTTAAAGTTGACTCATTAGAAATGACTGCAACTGCAGACCATTCATAAAATCTCTGAAAAAAAAAGACATAAAGAACAGAAAAAAAAGTATTCTTCTTGCTAACAGAAGGTACCGGTACCCCCCCCCAAAAAAAGTACTTTCGTTATCTCTTCGTCAATTATTTTATAAATTACCTAGAGAAGTTCAAATAGAATCAAATATCATTTTCTTCCCCCTTTTATCCACCTTTTTATATTAATTACACTACTCGACAAAAAAATAGGGTCAAAAATGCTTCTGACACAACACAAGCAGATTCTTATGTAAAATGATCCCCTGAATCCGAATCCGACCCCCGTTTTTGCCATCGGGCTCAGATTTTCGGGGAACAGCCCCTCCCCCTTTTTACGTTTTTCGATTACTTAATGACTTTGAACTCGATTTTCAGGGGTAAAAAGCATTACTTTAGTCTTTAAACTACACCCGAAGGGACAAGAAGGGTTAAAATTTCTAAAATATGAAAATCTGTGGCGAATGGATAAGTTTAAGAAGAGGTTATTACCCCCCTAAAAATGCAAAAAAATAGCTAAAAATTATAGAGGTTTTTAAACGACATTTTTTCCTCTTAATTTTTACGCAATTCACCTTTGAAGGGTCTTAACCCTTCCCCAAGGACCCAAATTTAATGAAAATAGGCAGCAATGGTTTTTACTAAAAGCGGTTGAGGCGTTAACGCCCCCGAAGCACCCACGGAGGGGTTCGGAAGACTTTCTGAATCGCGCTGGCGCACGCGCGCTCAAGAAATTATATTCATGCTTTGAAAATTTTAAAAATGACATTTTTCTTATATTATAAGCCTTTCCTGAGTAGAAATTCTTTGGTTCGTTAGTAACTGGCCGGTTTTATGGAGGTATTCCTTGTTTCTTGAGCGCGCGTTCGAAGAAACATGAAATACCTCCATAAAACCGGCCAGTTACAAACGAACCAAAGAATTTCTACTTTCCCCCGACGCTCGCCGACGGCCTCGCGCCTCGGAAAGGCCTCTCACTCAAGAAATTTTCCATTTTTTAAAAAGTAATATTTATTGAGTATTTTTTTAAATTTATATGCAGGTTTTGCATTTTGGTAAAAGATAGCTACAAAATTTTCAACTCTTGGCGTGAATAAATTATTTTACGCAATTAATAAATGAATTTAAAAAAATTAATTGAGCTTGGAAGAAATGCCAACCACTGCTGCTGTTTTTATTTTTGGACCTACCATCTGAAATATTTAGCTAATCAAATGATTCACCGGTTCACACAGAACCCACTCGTTTTTTCTGGATCACTCTTCTGAAGGTGGGTCGTCGTCAGCAATAAAAGCTACAATGCGTCCAAAGATTAGATTCAGTCGTCGGGCCGAGGGTCTTGTTTAAAAAAATTAATCGGAGATGAATGAAGTGGCAACAAACTGAGTGATCCCGCTGTCAACGCTCCCTATCGCTCGACTCACGAGTTACGATCTCCCTTATCTATCCAGTGCTGACCGCTTTTGGTCAAACGACTACGAAGGGATTTGATAAGATCGTAGGGATGAATGTATGAAAATCAAAACGAGATATAAATAGATATTATTTTAAAACGCGGTAACAATTTCCCCAGACCACGAAGTGTGTCGCAAGAGGTGCACGGAATTAGCAGCGATTTCTCTCTACTATTGCACGTTTTGGGCCACGATTAGAGCGAGATTTTGCACGAGAACTGCGGTGCATGCATGCCTCGTGGGGAAGTGGAGATGCGACTTCGGTGGTTTTTTTTTATTTAAAAAACCAACACAGTATCACACGAGGCTGTTTGTCGTCCCATTTCGACCTTCGCTGAAATAATTTGAAGTACATCCCACTCCCACTGAACCTACTTAAGTGGGGCCGGGTTGAGCAAAATTGAGACGAAATATGCAGTAAATTGTGTTAGAAATACACTTTTTTGTAAGATTTTTTTTGTGAGGCTTTAAAAAGAGAAATATCAAAATTGTAAGTTTTCTAAGTAAGTTTTTTAAAGTAAGTAAGCAAAAGTGTAAGTTAAGACAAATTTGTATGGAAAAATGAAACTTGAAAATGTACAAACTTCCAATATTTTGATGCCCAAGAAAGTTCTATTTTTCACTCACTTAGTACTATTTCCTCGAATAATAAAAATATTTTCATCAAATTTTTTCCGTGGTGTTAGTTACACTTTTCAAAATGAAGTTTTCCGTTTATCTTCTTCAATTTTTTAATTATATACTAAACTTTCTTATTTTTCTGCTAGGAACATTGTAAGCTGTCACAATACATTCAGCATGGTCACTTTAAAAGGCATATATCTGTATGTTTGGCACGCCCTATATGTTTCTGGAAGGAAAGAACTTTGCATCGCGAAGTTTGCGACCGTTGCTATCTCAGAAATTGCATGGAGATATTGAAAAGATTTAGAATGTAATGTTTGTTTAATAGGTTTGTAAATTGAGTGCGAAAGCTGTAGTGAAAGGTCCTATAATTTTAAAACCACGTTGGTTAGGATGTCGCTCCTACACATGATGCTCATTGAGAGACGTGTTAACTAGTACTCCTTATCGTTTGAATAAAAATTTATCCGACTTTCACACAGTGTCCTTCTTTTGAGAACTCGTGTCATCGGGTAATGGAGCAAAGCGAGAGCCATAAAGCCACATGGTGGGTCACACTTTTGGCAATTCAAATGATGCAAAAACGAATTTTGGAAGACCTAATCAATCCTTTTAAAAAATGTGGTTCATCATACGGCTTTATGCTCACACGCTGTTCTTCTTTACGCTATGATAGAAATTCTCGACTTATCTTTGTTAGAATGGTCACAGTGAATAATAAATTTTATTTATTTATTTACTCATAGGTCTTCTAAGTATGGCTCGCGGGCAGAAACTGGCCCGCCAGCTCCTAAAATGTGGCTCGTGGGTAGCTGACAGGACTTTCTCATTTTCCGGTCTGCCGTTATTTTTAAGTGCAGACATTGAAAAAGTTATTTTAAATATTATTAATTAGAGTACCATAATAAAGAGTAATGTGAAGTTAAATAACGATATTTTCTAAACGAAGACCCCTGATTTAAACGACGGGGCATACTAGTTGACTTGCCTCTCATTGAAGCCCCGGGCGACATCGAAATACGGTTTTATAATGTAGACCAGTAATTTTCAACCTGTGGTCTGCGGATCACAAGTGGTCTGCGGGAGGATTACAAGTTTCATTGATTTGATAAAGTATCTAGGATCTTTGGGTATGAAAAGGTTGAGAATCACTAGCCTATATAGTCTGTGTCATTTCAACATATGCGGTTTGTGGGAGGATTTCAGGTTTTATTTATTTGGTAAAGTGTCTTTTGGTTAGTGGGTATGAAAAGGTTGATAATCACTGATATAGACCAAACATTTACCTTTTAGTACGAAAATGTAAACCGACCTTTAGAATCCCACTCATCAGAAAAGATTACAGAGGAAAGCCGTTGAAGGAGTCGATCATCTAGCAGACATAATCAAAGTCTTAAAAACTATCAAAGCTTTTTTATATAAGTCTGCATTTTATATTTAAAAATTCGTTCTTCGTTTTGAATATTTAACAAAATTTTGAGGGACTAATACATCAATACTACTCCTCTTTATATTTGGAAGATCGTTCACAGCCATTGAAAAAAACTTCAGTTTTATTTTTAAAAAAGTCTGAGGCGATAAACTAATTTACCACATCATCAAAATGTGTCTTAACTCCTTAATATTAGCTTAAAAGACTGATATCTAACAAAATCGTTCTCTATAGTTTTTGCTACCAGGCATTCAGTGCTAAACAGAACAGAACAATTCCTGCTTTTTTTGTCTTTAACTATTGTAAAAGGTGATAAATTTTTCACAGGTAAGCAAAATACTGTAAGAAATTTCCTGTAATGCTTTTTTTTCGGAGAAATTAAAAATGCTTTGTTTCAGTCTTCTCGGATTTTCTGTAAATTGTTAGCGAATCGCTAAAAAAATACTGTTTTTAAATAAATACAGAATTCGTGTACCTTATAACTGTTTTATTAAACTACAATTAATACATTATGTAGTGAAACCCCGATTTAACGTCTTTCAATAAGAGACCATTGAAAAATAACGCTGTAAGCGAGGAAAGCACCAAACCAAGGAGGGTCTGCAGTAAATATACTATAGGAAGTTTATTCGGGACCAACAAACATGAATGCGGGAAACGTAAATCCTCCACTATATAGAATTGTAGAAGTATTATAATTATATTATCCTCTTCATGGAGTTGAGAAATTAAAATATTTTAATCATTATCGGTTTTTCAGAATAATCAAAATGAAATCATACTTAAAGTAATAGTTATCCAAACATTTATAAAATAGATATATTGTCTTTTAACCACATTTATTAAGATATATCGTAAAGAAGACATTAAGGCCTGAATTAAGAGAAAAAAGAAAAATTAAGACGGCTAAAATAATAATTTTTTAATGAATGAAGTCTTCAGCAGTTAAAGCAAGCTGATATTTATCGATAGAGGGTAAAAGAATCCAAAATGTATTAAGAGGGGCATACAGAAACGTAAGGGGCCGTCCATAAATGACTTCACGCTCAGAGGGGGGGAGGGGGTTAATCAATTTGTGACAGTTTGTGACAAGGGGGAGGGGGGAGGGTTGAAAAGTTGTGATATCACATCCTCCCAAAACTGAAAATCAACCAAAAATAACAAAAACAGAAGTTTTGTCTTAGATTTTTTTTATCCAAAAAATTTAATTTTAGTTGCTTCCAGGGAAAATATTCTACAAAAAATTATTACCGAGAATTTTACAACTCTATGTATTAGACATATTGATCGATTGAAAGCGTGACATGTGACATAGGGGGAGGGGAGGGGGTATGGGAAAGTGTGACAGTTTGTGACATAGGGGGGGAGGGGGGCAAAAAAAGTGTGATATCATTTATGGACGGCCCCTAAACTATTTAGTTATAAAAATGAAAAAAAAAATGCAACATTTATTGAAAAAAAAGTTTTGTAACATAACTTGAAGCCTTCTCTCATTTTAATTGCATCTTCGAGCTACCTGAAAAAATTTCGCGGAAAAGGTTGTGGAAAGACTGAAGCGTTTGAGAATGTAGTGACTACCTGTATGAATGGACTGGTGGCAGAAGAGAAGTGCAACATGGGAAACTCCTATGTTTGTAAATGGATACCGCAAATATTTAAATTAAGGTGGTGAATGTCGTAAAAAAGGGAGAGAGCTTTAAGATGTGTTATAGCTTTTTTTTTCAATAAATATTGTGCTTTTCATTTTTATAGTAACTGAATAACCGTGTTACTTTCCCGATGGTCCTTATAAAATGCTATTAAAATTCAAAAGCTTCGCTTGTGACTCCATAGACCTTCATTTGATACGTTTCTTGAACATTATTTTGTCAAAGGAGCTAAATTCGGATTCGCTTCTTGTAACTAGTACTTTTGTATGATGAAATAAAAGATTGAATCAAAATGAGTATAAATGACAGGATTGTGAGAAGAATGGAGTATTTTGTTTTAAATGACAGTCTGACGTGACTACTTCAAATGGCACGCGAAGTGAACATCAGTCATCAGCTTCGCAATCTTCAGTCGACAAGCTGAAGCCATGGAAAAAGTAACAGGTGAGAGAAGATCCTCTTAATGTTATTAAATTCAATGGTTTTGATGAATCTATGTTCTTTATTGATTTCTCCAGGTGGCATAGCAAAAGGAGGCTTTCCAATTTTTGACTTAGTTTAAAATTAAATTTCGTTAAGAATATGAGGGATGGACCTAAATTAACTGCTTGCTCATTTTCTTGAATTCTTGATCTATATTTGCTGCTTAGTACTAAACAATACAGCATTAAATGTAATTCATACCCGCCCAACTCAATTAGGAATGGACCTAAAATCGAATATAATATGTTCCCCCTCCCCTGAAATCTGTGAATTTCTTACAACGAAATTATGTTTTCTACCTTTAAAAACAATATTCTCAACTGGATTCTTCTCAGAAAAAAATTACGGTTAACGTTAGAAGATTATTTGAACAAATTGAGGGTGAAATCTATAATAAAGGAGATGAAGATATTTTTTTAAAATTCAAACAGTGTAAGGTATAGAGAGGACTTAAAACTTAAGATTAGTAGAAACGATAAAGGGAAATCTCTCTTTAATTTTTTTTTTCTAATAGCTATACGGCCTTGAACCGTTTTCGAACTGAAAACACGTCTATCCAAAGTTTTCGAAAATTATAGGAATAAAAGTAATTACTAGAGCTGGCAACTAATCGCTCCGCTTTATCCAAATCATAAGATTTGATGTGATGTAGATACGACAGTTTTCCTCCCTAATACAAATATTATAAATTCACAAAATTTCTGTGAGAGCACTTATTTTTTCAGTATTTTGAACAAAAACACTTCTGAACAAAAATATCTGAAATTGCAGATTTATTGACTCGACCGTTTAAACGTTTCGGATAAGGTGACAAAAAGCGGACGTATATCGCGGAATTTAACGTTGTACGAGTCGCGATTGTGCTTCCATTCAAATCCTTTGGCTTTCCATATTTGTCCCAGTCCGTGTTTGGTTGGATTGGAATGATTTCGACTCGAGAGTGCGCAGAATGGAGGATCGTAAGAAGTCGGCTTTTGGTATGATTACGGCTTCTTTCGAAACAGGTGCTCGGCTTATCGGGGCACAATTGAAGAGAGTTCCGCTTTCGGAATCAGAATTATCTGCTCGTGTCGCAAGTGGGGTTCGGAATTAGTTGAGAAGACGTCACCGGCAGACGATTTGCTCGGTTCCAGAATCTTTAAACACGGAAAGGGGTGTAGATCACACTTTTACGATGGCTTTGAATTTTCGAGTAAAGGACATTTATTGTGTTCTATTAAATTTATACATTTGGGATTTTGTTGTTGACTTTAAAGTTGTTACTAATTCAATGCACATGAATGTTAAATTTTCGAGTGCAGAGGAACCTGATTTTGAAAACATAATTAAAGCGGTGGGGTTCAGGACACGCCCAAAGTGACAAGGGGAGTTCAAACTGTGCGACATCACCCTATTCTCCCCTCCCTTTGCCTGTTTTAATTTAACAAGCATCAAAAAAAAGCCTCTGTAAAAAAAACTACACTGGTGTCCAAAAATAAAAAAATACTTGGATTTTTTTAGAAATAATGACACAAATAATGTAATTTTCAGGGCCCAGACATAAATCGAAACGAACACATATGATAGCTTCAAAAAATACGGAAAAATCTTACCTTAAAAAGAATATTTTGACACTCACCATTTTTATTTTTGTTCACCACGAGGTAAGAAATGCCTTTCAAACAATGGCGTCTGTTTGTATAATTTTGGAAGAAATAAAAGAAGAAAAAAATCGCCTGATACGTGCTGTCATTCTGCTAAATTTCAAGAAAATCAGAAAAGTCATTTTACCCAAGTAGCCTGATTTCCCCTACAAATAACAGGGAATTTTTTGCTAAATGTCTCACATGAACATTTCTGCTGACGTTTCGAATGTGCAAGTGTATGGAACTCCATTATCAATGGCGGGTCTGTACCACTCTTAAACTATTGATATAGTAATTTGATTCTTGGGAACATGTCCACCTTAGAAGATCCTACGGCACGAATCTCTTTGATAAGGAGCTAAGATTTGTGTCATTATTCCCGGCGAAAAATAAAATTGTCTTTAATTTTTGTACACAAATGACGAGTGTGTAAATCGATAGATACTGAAATCAAAAAGTTTTTAAAGTGAAAATCGTATTTACGATTAAATTTCGAAACTGTGATATGTCAACAGAAGAGGAGTTAGACTTAAATTTGACAACTTGTGATATATTGGGGAAAATTGTGTAGCGATAGTTGAGAAAGCTCCCTTGTCATTTTGTCAATCTCCTATCAACGACAAAGGAGGTTATAAGGTGTTAAGCACCTAAGGGGGGAGGAGGTTAGTTTTATTTGCTTATATTTCCTGACAATGGGGGAGGGGACGTTTGAGTGATGCTCACGTAAGATGTTACAAACACTGTACTTAAGAAAATCTCTTGTTTCTTGCATAAATAATTTCAAAATTCACTCACAAAACATTGAACTAGGGGGAAAAAATTAAGCATTTTTCCCAAGGAAAGTTTTAATGATAGGTTAAGTGTTCATGGAGAACAATGAATTTCAGAAGTATTATAAGAGGTCTTTCTTACGTAATATAAGAGAGAGAGCGCGATATAAGAGGGGGTTAGCGGTTTGCTTATTTTTGCTGACAAGGAAGGAGGGGGAGTATAAAATGACCAAAAATTTGCTTATGTAATATTTGAACGACCCCTAAGAAGGTTAGAAGGTTAAGAGAAGAAGCAAGATAAAATATTTGAAAACATGAAAACACTAGTTATCTATGGTTATTTTATGAAGATTTAAACTGCAAAACGTAAACTATGCCCTTCCTTAAGCGATCCTTGGAATAAAGGAAGCTCCATGCTTTCTATTAAACAAGCGCTTCCTCGCTTCATTGAGTGGTTCAGGGTCACACAGAGAGAAGCATCGAAGCTGGCGGGCGTAAGAACTGGTTAGTATGAAAATGACTTTAGTCCCGTGGTTCCCAAAGTGGGTTCCGTGGAACCCTGGGATTCCACGAAAAAATTTAGGGGTTCCGCGTGACAAATTTTATTTCCTTAAAGAAAATAAGAATGGTTTTTTTTTTCATATATTAAGTTCATCAAAAAATGCAAATCCTACTAAAAATATATATATATATATTTTTTTTAAATTCTTAAAAATGTATGTTCGAAATTCGGATTAGGTGTACCAAAACAAGTTAAAACCCTCTTTTTATACTCAAGTTTCAAAGAGACCAGACCCCCCTGTTGGTTCTTGGAACTCGATTAATCACAACTTTTTTCACATTAAGTTGGCTTGTTTCATTTAATATCAGATATTAAATTGGGAAAAGTCGTCGAAAAAAAATATTCAGGGTTTCGAGATCATTGATTGGCAACAAATTGGGAGGTTCCACAACCAAAATAGTTTGGGAACCACTGCTTTAGTCATTCTTCACTCACTTTTTATGAGTTCTTCTGATGTGACCATATCTTTTAAACTGAAAACCAGGACATACTATCACCAACTAGGTTTTTCTCACAAGACAAAAATCTACGTAAGAATTACAGATTTCACAAAAGAAATAAATTTTACACGTACCTAGACATTTGTTTCGGGAGGGGGTGTAAAAATATTTATCTTCGACATTAATTACACTCACTCTTACTATGGTAATCGTAGTTTTCCAACCTGTAAAAAATTTTACTTAAACTTGGTTGTAATAAATTGTGAGGTTTATCTAAAGAATCATGTCGAAAAAAAGGGGGCACTCAAAGAATCTGGCTGTGCAGAGTTTGGTAGTACAAACACCCTGTATAAGAAGCTACCATACATAAAAGAAGGACTAAAAATCCTTTGAGTCGTTGTGCAGCTAATAATTCTTTGACTTGAGCCGCTTTTATTCTAATTAGATCCTATGAGGTCGTGGGATTACTGAATATTTCGAAATGGTGCGAACTATCTGGAGCGGAACACATCAGGCACGAATGCTGTCCCGCCGCTGTCCCTATCTGTTGACGTCAAGAACTATCAGAAAGCGGTAAATAAAAAGGATGTTAACCTGGAGAAAGATGGGCATTGTTGAAACATTGCGAGATGTTTTTCACCGTGACTTTCACCTTTCAAGATAATTTATATGTGTTAAAGAAAAAATTACTCCATGAGTAACAAGACGATGTCTATAGGTCGTCTTAAGGGACCCTTCACATATTGCAAGGTGGAGTGGCACATTGCGACCAGGGGGAGTGTTCTAGACTTTATAGTGACATCACACAATCACTTTCAAAAATTTAAGTATCAAACTTCTCTTCATCAAATTCCCATAATGTTTTCGAAGCAAAACAATTTTACATATGTTTTTCGAAAAAAAAAACGTGAATGCTTAAAAGGGAAATATAATATTACTGATGTTCCTCTGACCAAACTCTAAAATAAAAGATGCTTCATGCTAGAAGATATTGATACCTGCTTTTTTACGAGAAAATTCTGATTACTCCTTATTTTAAATCCCTTTCGAGGAAGAGATGGTTTAAAATTGGGTTACCGAAAATCCTCGTTCCTTCCTCAATTTGCTTGGATTTGACTAAAGAGATAGTAAATAATAAATTAGGAGAAAAATATTTAAAACGTAATTCTTAAAAATGGGTTCAGTGTAAAATATAACATGGTTAGGGGTATCACTGAAAGATGACTTTTCAGGGCAGGGTATCATATGAAAAGGGCTGTGTATAAAAACCTATCGAAATTGCGTGATATAATTTGTGAATAGCCCCTATGAGACTACTCGTTAGTCAGCTGTGTTTCTTCTAATCTTACTTTTCTGAAGGAAATACTTTCCCAGTACAGTAGGTTGATTAGGGAAGTGCTGGATTTAGAAACGTGTACGTGTAACATGTATAATTACTCAGAATGCACACATTCACTTTGAATAGAAAGAGTGAGTAATAAAATGTTTAAGTACTAGAAAAATTCATTACTTACTCGAGTATAAAACAGAGAGTACTGCTATCATCCTGATTCTAACTGTACACAATTGTCCACAGTTAAGAAATATATCTTGTTACGTTAGAAAAGTTGATAAAAATCCATCTTAGGACATGGTTTTAAAGTTTGAAGGTAAGCAGTTGTATTTCTTATTTTGAGCAGTAATCTATTTCATCCAATTTTTGAATTATTTTAAGACCAGCAAGCCTATTTTAACAACTACTCCTTTCATAAAGGATGTCATTTTAAAATATCCTAAAAATTAATTTCGTTGTAAAACAATTTAACATCATAACGACGAAACATTAATATGTATGTATACTGTATACTCCTCGAAGATCATTTTTGAGGGAAATAAGACACATGGTTGTAAAATATGTTGAAGAATTATTGGAATGAATGGAGGACCTTAAATTATTTATTGCAAACCTGGTTAAAAGTTAAAAGTGCTCATCTCAGAAAATTATATCCTTGATTTGAAAGTTTAAAAAAACTGTTGACTGAATAACTCGATGTTATCCAATCTTTGGTATATCATTGCACAATCTATAATATTTACCTCGCTTCAAGTTTTTCACAATTTTTTTTCCTGAATCAATAGTTAGGCATCAATAGTTCTTTTTGACTCTACTATAAAAGTTCAAGGATAACCACTTTGAAAATAATTTCTAAATAAATATTTGTGGCTTATAGACGATGCTTCTTTTAAACAGGTTTATCTGAATATCTTAAAGGTCCTTCCAGATGCTATTATATGAGCTTTGCATTATTTAAAACTGAAATAGTCGTAATTGCACATTGGTTCTATAAACATTAAGATAACATTAAATTATTTCACAAACAAACACAATGTCAATATGTCACCAGATGCTCCTTTAGCTGGTTAGTATTAGTATACTAACCAACCAACTACAGGCGCGTTTGTTCTAAGGTACCTATCTCCTATATTTCTCCTATAAGTACCTTTTTTATTTCCATCTATTAGTTCTTTTTTCTTCATATGTAGGACAGTGGTTTCCGAACATTTTTCTGGTAGCGAACCCTTTATAAAAATTGGAAAGAAATAAGCGAAATCTTAAACCCCATCTGTAGTTGATAACAACTGGTTTTAATGCATGAATTATTCAAAATACAGTAAATTTGTGTACTAAATTTATTATTTCTTTATTTTTTTCTAAAACTTTACTATTAAAATGCAATTTTTGTGAGCCATTGTGGTAATTGTACCACCCATAGAGGTACCCCCGTGGTTATGAAATAATGTGGTAAATCAACAAGGATTTTCTTTTATTTCCATGGATATGTAAGATTGTAAGCCTTAAAATTAAAAAAATGACAGCTTATCAGTACGCTGTCTATATTAATCTATATTGGTGTCATTCCTGCAGGACCTGTAAAATGCCTTTTTTTTATTCTAAATACAATCGGTCCGTTTCCTTGTATCTGAAGTCAATTCGAAAATATTGATTTTCCCCGTTTTTTTAAGTTGTTTTCGGGAACTAGTGCGTCGGACTTCGCGTCCATCGACAATCTCGGCAGCACGTGAAATTGCGCAACCCCCGTCATTTATGCAACGTGTCGCTAGTCCACGCACCAAAAGGTGAAGTTCAGAGGACAAAAGAGACGACCTGAAGGCACTGGCGGTCGATAACAGGGGTCGGCCGATTAAATCTGAGGAATTTAGGATCAACACCAAATTACCAAGTTTTTCGAGGATATTATGGGCCACCGTAGACTTTCTGGATGTAATAAAACTTGAATGTAATAAAACAATTATCTCCAGGAAGAAACCTGAGTTTATGGCGCCGGTGTCTTCATGTGGTCAATTTTCGACAGCTCTCAGGCGCGAGTGCGGGGGAGATACAAAGAGATTGAGGGAGATAGGGGAGATAAAATGCTGGGTCTATTAGCCAACAAAAGAAGGACCTTCTCGCAAGGGAGTGTCGGGGGAAACCCCCAAACCACACAATGAGCTCCCCACCCTTTTTTCTTATCTATCCTTTTTCTTCCCCGCGTACTTTTGCTTCATAAAATCGAGTGTTGTAAAACTCTAAACGGACCTTTAAGTTACGGTCACCCTGTTTTTCAGAGAAAATCTGCCCTTTCTCCCCATTCATGACCCCCTCCAACAATAGCGAAGGAGACCAAAGTCACCCAATTAGCAGACCCCCGAGTGACTTCTCCCTCCTCCCCGAGGCCTCTCTTTTCTTAGGGCCACCGTAAACTTTTCCACTGGCTGTAATAAAACAATTTGCGGCCGGACCACCAGCAGTTTATCTCCCCTATCTCCCTCAATCTCTTTGTATCTCCCCTCGCACTCGCGCCTGAGAGCTGTCGAAAATTGACCACATGAAGACACCGGCGCCATAAGCTCAGGTTTCTTCCTGGAGATAATTGTTTTATTACATCCAGAAAGTCTACGGTGGCCCTTAGGGCCACCGTAAACTTTTCCACTGGCTGTAATAAAACAATTTGCGGCCGGACCACCAGCAGTTTATCTCCCCCATCTACCTCAATCTCTTTGTATATCCCCTCGCGCTCGCGCCTGTAGAGGGGTCGGTAATTGACCACACAAAGACACCGGCGCAATAAACTCAGGTTTCTTCCTGGAGATAAGTGTTTTAAGACAGCCAGTGGAAAACTCTACGGTGCCCCTTAGAGGGAACATTGAAGGGGGTTGTTTACGGTTTTCCTATTGCCCGATAACCAGAAACAGCAGATTTTTTTTAAACTGATACCATCCTGAAAAACAGGGTGACCGTCCCCAAACACTGAGTGACTCTTAGGCCATAGAGTGAAAAAGAGCTGTACTTATTCTTTCTAAACTTACAATAAGTTTTAGCTTTATACAAAAAATAATAATTTCTTTATAAGATAAAATTAACATCCTATTTTTAATTAGTATTTTTCTATTAATTAAACGTTTTTAAATCCACAACTTAAATCATCTGACGTTTGCACTTTCTCCAGCATTTTTAAGCACATTCAGCTTTTCTAAAAATAATGCATCGTAATGGCGGCAAGTTAAAAACCCAAACAGTGTTATCCAAGGCAAGTTTTAGACCTTTGCTTTCAACTTTTTATTGAGCTTCGGTATCAGAGAACACTGATTGACACCGGAAAACTTTATCTTAACGCACAAGTTATTAAAGTATTAAGGATGTCCCTACCGCTCGTTTTCTGGTGTTTTTCCCATGGCTTTTCTGAACTTCAGCATTTGGACTTTTTGCTGCTATAGCTACTATAATAAATAGTAGTTTAGGTAGGCATAACACTTACGGATAACATGCCGTGTTTGTAATATGAAATCAATACTACATACTAAATATCAAGGGTCTAGAAAATTCAAAACTCTTACATGCCCAGCCAGTCATTTCATGATACCATGATAGTCTAGAAAACTTGTAAAATCGTGCGTGTTAGAGGAAAATATGCCTAATTCTGTTAATTTTCTAAAATTGTTATCATTTTGGAGTTTCTTAATGAGACAAGGATTGTGGGAAAGAAATCCTTCAAAAGATATCTTTTGAATGATAACTCTCGGCTGTGCTTCCTCCAAACAGCTTAAACTACCCATACTACACGTGACCTATTTTTTACTATTCTTGACCCCCCTCCCCCCCTTGGTGACCACCCATAGTATATGCCAAGACCCCCCTCCCCCTCTAGTTTTCACGTAGTAGTTCATAAATACGGTTTTCAATCATTTTAGCAAACAGAAAGTTAAAAAAAGTTAATTTGGCTTAATTTGTCTTTATTAGCCTTCAGCGCTTGCCTCGTGACGTCAAGAGTGCGTGCATACAAGTGGAAAATATATTATCAAGAAGAAAGAGGCACTGACCAGATTACCTCATATTGTAGCCAAGTTTCAATTAGAACATTCAAATACCCTTGGACTATAGATTATATAGGATGTTCCCTCAAAACAACAGTATCATGGAGGGTTTAAGAAGAAAAGGAATATTTACTATTACAACATTTAATATAAAGATTAAAATGATAATTCTCTTCAAGTAACCCTCATTGACAGCTTGCACTCCTCCCTGGGGCTTTATTAATAACCGTGACCAGCTTTTATTATTAGCTCCTACCATGGACGTATACTATAAGGGGAGGTTTAGGGAGTCCAGACACCCCCCTTAGCCTAGACCTTATGTCAGCCAAACAGAAAGGTTCCTGTCCCAAATATCCAAAAAATGAGTGAAAATACAACTTTTTCGGGTCCAATTTCACAAAATTTTCTGGGGAGGACCCCCAGAACCCCCTTTTTTGCTCGAGGGCATGTATTAACCACAAAAATTTGTGATTACGTTCACGAAAGTTCATATTTGACCTACATTTTACTCGGAAAGGGAAAACCATTAGAAACATTTGGGGGGCCAGAACCCCTTCGAAACAGTCTAGTTACGGCTCCCTTGGTCCTGAGGTCTTATAGTTTCTCCCCTCCCTACTCAAAAATTTGAACTCACGCCTATGATACTCCATTCTGTCCCTCCTCATGATAAAGATAAAGGTTAACCTTAAAATAGATAAAGATAGGCCTTTATAACCCCTTGCAACGCTCAGGGGGAATTTCAAGGTATACAACCTCCCTTTCGAAACCTCAAACTTTTAATTTTTCTCCATAGAAAACGACCGACCAAAGCAAAGCTACTCCTTAATCTAATAAGGTAAATGGGGGGTTCGGGGGTCCTCCCCCAAAAATGTTTAAATTTTAGTATGCTAAAATATCTTCTAAAGCTACCTTTTAGAGGGTTTTCAGGGAGCTTCGCGGGCAGCACAAAATGACCCGGTGGATCGCATGCTGCCCGCCAGTTGGAAAACCCTGTTTTAGTTAAACTTTCAGGGTCCACTGTGACCCTTAAAGAAGTTTCTTGAACACCCCCCTTATAAAAGCTATAGTCTTGGCTCCTACGCAAGATCGTGAGTGAATTTAAAGGAGTATTCTCCCCACCCATAACCATTTCACGATGTTCAAGTTTTCTTATTGAGAAGGAACCAAGGAGGTATTTGAGGAGCTTAAAGAAGCGTTTCCACTAATGCGTTTGGTTGGGATACTGCAATTCGGATTAACCAAGCAACGAATCCCTAGAAGACAAAATATATGATGGGGTGCCTCCTGGCTTTGGGGCCAAGTGGCCTGGTTGGGTAACGTGCAGCCAACCACGCTAGCAGTCTGCGCACAGTATTGGCCGTCGGTTCGATTCCGGCCTTGCCCTGGGTGTACCTCCTCTCCCTCCCTGTGTTAGTAAATATTCTGTTGTGTCTGTCTTACTTGATGAAGGTTTATAAGCGGATTCTATAGTAGGGGAGCCCATGATGCTAAATGTGGATTTACTCGAGCGCGTCAGATAATCATAGGGGAGATACCTTGCATTCTTTTGAGTAACTCCACCAAATATAAGCTCTCTATGTTGGTGGGTTTGTTTAGAACAGCCCGTCAAAATTTGAAAGAAAACTAGTTACGTGGACATACTCGAGCGCGTCAGATTGGCTACCAAGACAGTTTACAACTAGTTGAGCCTAGTTTCCTGGCTACTAGTCTATAAACATTTTGTTTCGTACATTTTTCTCAAAAAGAGCAATAGCGTCTTACCTGTCTTGGCTTTACTTTGCAACTTTGTAACCCTCCCGCTCCCTTGCCCACCGCTCAAATCGGCAGATTTTAGAAAATGTACACTTTTTAGCTGGTAACTAACCTACCTTATCTTTATCTGACGCGCTCGAGTATGTCCATGTAACTAATTTTTTTTTTACAAATCTGACGGGCTGTTCTAAACTTACCCACCAACATAGAGAGCTTATATTTGGTGGAGTTACTCAAAAGCATGCAAGGTATCCCCCCTATGATTATCTGACACGCTCGAGTTACTACCCAAAAACACTCTGGACTCTGGGCTCCCCTACAACTAGAGATCAAGCACACAGACCGGAAAATATATGTAACCAAAATCCAATTCAATCCAACAAAAATGATGTTATTTCATCTGGTCCAAAACCAAATGCAAAAGTGCAATACGGATTGACCAAAGGACGAATAACCAAATGCAAAATTGGGCTTGCAGGTGCAGGTACTATTATGTCGTCTTAGGTACTTTTGAGTTATCAACGTATTACCGTCGTACCACAACCAAACACATAATTAAGAACAATAAGCCCCTAACGAGATATCTTCAAAACCACCCATATGTCTTTTAAAATCCCAATTTCAAGGTCCCCAGGGAGGTTCAGAAATTATTTTCTTTTGCTTCATTTAATAGGGAATCCTTTGGACCATTCATGGGTGGATTTAGCTGGGCATCAGTGCTGTGAAGCTTCCGAGAATAAGAACAGTCGCTCTGAAATTTTGTTATGGGGCATTGCGCCCAAGGGTCTTCCTCCAAAATCTTATCATGTCTGAGACTGGGGTATATGTAAATCCATCGTAAATGTAGAAGACTGTTTACGATGATGTGCCAAAAGTAACCAACACCCTCTGCAATCTCTGCAGTAATCGAGATATTTACGGCACAGTCCGATCAATACAAACAATGAGATCAGCTGAATACAGCGTGGTGTTTCAAGTTCAAAACTTTGCTTCTTCTTCTTCTTTTCCCTCTTGTGGATGTAAGTATATCTATCAGTGATTACAGAACTTTGCACCACAAACAGTAAGGAAGCTAAAAGTGGTTTGTTTATTTTCTAATCATTTATCTGTCTGTCTTGGTGGAAAAGGAAAGACGCTAAGCCGAAGGCCAAAAAAAAATTATCCATGAAGTTAAGATAAGGATTACTACGACGTAGTGCAATTGGGGGCGGGCTATCACTGTTATAATCAATAACAATAATAATTTCGGTTATTAGATGACTAGTTTCTTTGCATTTTGTTGCATAGCCTTGGAGGCTCTTTTCAACAGGTCGGTCCGTTGCATTCAACTCTGGCAGGCTGTTTGCACCTTTTCTTCCTCGACTCGGATCTTATCTGAGAAAACCCAATCCCGTTCGGAGAAGGGAATAGGTACGAAAGTCCGCAATTCTTATCGCTTATCCATCATCACCATCAGATTCGGAAGGAACCGAACTTATCTGGACCCGCCCCCTTTTCTCCACGTGATAACATCGTGCCCCTTTCTCGCTTAGATAAAAAGCGCGGGAAAGATTGCGAAAGACAGATTCGCAGATTCGACAGACCAGCTGCGTTCATTTCGTTCTTTCCACGTTGCGAGCCAAGATGTCGGCTTTCATGCTTACTATGCCAGTGCACGGAGTGTATCTGCCTGACTTCCCTTGGATCAAAGGCTGTAACCAAAGTGACTGGACTGTAATCGGTGAGTCTCAATTCTTTGACTTATTGAGATGATTTTACCAGTATACTTTTTGAAAATAGAGTAGAAAGTTGTATTTTGATATGTAAAGTTCCTTAGATCTAAGAATCAGACCATAAAGAGCTGAGTATAGAAGACAACCAATTAATTTTCACTTAAAAAAGACTCAAGTTTCAATCTTTTTAGTTTTTGTTCTGGAGTAAGACATGCGTGTTGACATTTGTTTACTTCAATTAAAAGGGCAGCTTTTTTTAACGTTTTTGACAAACTCCCTTAAGAGGAAGAAAAAAAGACAGAAAAAAAAAAGATTACATAAGATAATACGTATTTTATTTAGTTAAAAAATAATGCAATTTTTTTTCATTTGAAAGTTAATTAGATAAGTAAGAGAAATATGTTTTAAATAATGTAAATTAATTTTTCTACGGAATCAATACCCTCTTGAGAGTTTTTCGTGAGACAGAGGACATTGTGCGTTTATTCTGAATTTATTTATAAAAAAAATATGAATCTCACACAAAACCAATAAACCAGAATAAAATTAGTTAAGAATAAAAATTGCATTCGAATTAACTTTTTTGAGAAAATGGTAAAAAAAAATATTTTTAAAAATATAAAATGGAATACTTTTTCATGGAAAGTGACTTTTAATGCATAACGATTACAAACAAAAGCAAAAGAAGAGGAATTTTATGTATGTACGAGTACAATCCGTTCACCCATAAATAGCGGAAGTATTCTTGGGCATCGTGACATCACACAGTTGAATATTTTACCACAGGAGCTCTGTAACATTTAAAAGTGTCCAGTTACACGTTTTTATGCTATGTATAAGCCTCACAGTTAATAGAGCATTTTCAATCACATGACTTTACCTAACAACGGCCTTAGCAACGTTGTTTTTATCCTCCAGTGATGTCATGTACGAATGCTTCTATTGGATGCTTCTATTTCCCGCCCCTAACAACAGCCTTAGCAACGTTGTTTTTGTCCTCCAAGTGACGTCATGTGCGAATGCTCTATGCAATAATCTCAGCTCCATTTTGAGCTACCCTAACTGCGACCGCTTCCTTAATGTAACAAAAGATAAACAGAACACAGAACGAGTTTTCCGGTGTATCGTCGTCGTCACAACAATTGTTGGAATTGAATTTGAAGAATCAATCGGAATCCATTTGCTTTTATGAGCTTCTCCTCCGTATTTAGAAGAATCCCAAATACATTCACCTCTCGAAGCTATTTCCGTTTCCTTATGGAAAACACTGTACTTACCAAGCCCCACGAAAATGGATTCTTAGGTAACACGTTCTTTACATTTTGGGATCTAATTTGCAGCTTAGACAGGTTTTATTAATTTTTAATTACATCTTTAAACCTATTATTGATCAGAAACTATTGGTTACTCTGTAGTTAAGTCATAACTGAATTATTTTGAGTCAATTCAATAAATTGGGGCCTGGAGCCAAAAATGGTTAATCAAAATTGAATTCATTGCAATATAAAATAGGTTAATCTGGGTGAGGCTGCTTGAAGAGAAATTTTAATTTTCCTTCTTATTAAATTTTCGCTTTCCAAAAATGGTTTCCTTACCTGATTGCTGTATTAAAACCTCAAACTAAATTCTCTAATGGGGATTGGTGAGAATAGATATGCCTCCTTAACAAGGGTACTTATTTCTTGTTAGTTTACTTCCGTCGAAGTATAATATATGAATACACTTTAAAGTTTGCTATGTATTTTGGGGCTTGGAAAATAATTGCTATTATTGCCCAAATGTTACGTATTCAGTTTTCAAACTTACTCTTTTTCCAATTTTACTCCTGCTATAGTATCTGAGGTTATTGTATCTGTATGCAAAATTATAAATGTACTGGTTATTTAATTATTAATTTGTTGCAATTTTATTATTTGGTCTGATAAATATCACTAAGCTCTTTTGTTATTTGTGTATTATCCCGTTGACCGTTCAGCGGCACAGTCATAGTAAAGTCAATCGGATTCGATAAGGATCAGCTGGATTAAGAGTCCTCCATTTGGCAACTGTTTTCAGCTGGCGCCGGCAGAAAACCCGGCCGCCATGTTTACCCTCAGCTCGACTAACAAAAACACTAAACCCGATTTTCGTAGAAAAAACTATTAAGCAAGTTTAACAAGCTGAAACAATAAATATTAGGTAAAATCCTATTCTATACGATACTTTAACAATTTTAAAACCTGAAATTCATACACATAAACATAGAAGAGCATAGAAAGCACGATAGTGGGGCAACATCTATATAATTTGAATCAAGTAACACGTAAAATAGATTTGCAAACACATTAGGAAAATAATTCTTCACTCACCCATTATAATTCAATTTTAGAATTATATTCAGTTTTAAGAAACTTTTCTGTTGCACTCTCAAAACCGGCTTTTGAAGATCTCTTCAAAATGCCTTCTCTAGATTTATTTACTACGCTACTGCACATGACATACTATTCCATTCCGGTATAATTAAAACAAAAAGAAAGTCTAAAACGGGCTGAAATAAGTTTTAAAAAAAGCATCTTAATTAAAAATGATGAAATGCATTTATTTTAAAGTAACTATTACGTTCTTAGTAAGTTCGTAGTTTGTCATTTACTATGCTTATGCTAATATAATGCTACTGCACATGCGCATGACTGACCTGAACTATTCCGGATAATTAAAACGAAAAAGAAAGACTGAAACGGGCTGTAATCAATTTTAAAAATAGTATCTTAATTAAAAATGATGAAATGCATTAATTTTAAACTAAATATTTAAAGTAAAGTTTTTTTAAAAACAAAACGCAAGTAAATGCTGAACTATCGGTTCAGCGGTGACTAAACATGGCGGCCAGCACGAGAGACCTACGATTCCACGGCCGATCGCAAGGTTAGCAGAGGGAGAGGGGTTGGCTGCCGATCGGATTACCAACATGGCGACCGTTACGCTGTCGCCAAATGGAGGACACTTATTCCAGCTGATCCTTTGATAATGTTTTCGGATTAAGCGGCACTGCCGACGGGATAATACGTAAGAACCGCTCTTTTAGTTGCCAAATTTTTGTGATTGTCATTGATATAATAATATGTTTTATTTGGATGGCTTGGCTTGCAAGTTTTGCGGTGTTTTATTAAAGAACCAAAACAACTCGACGATACTTCATGGGACAGAAAACGGAATTGAACTGTTCATTTCTTCTGATGTTCTGTTAAAGTCCTTTCCTTTTATCTTTTGGAAGCTCAAAACAATAAGTGTAAATGGACTGTTTCAAATACTGCCAGTCAAACCGTTATTGTGAAGTCAATGACATCTTAAAGCTAGCCAATCCTCTGTATACTTTATTATGTGCTTTAAAGAAGATCTAAGATTGCATTTTTGTTAAGTGCTTAGATCAGTTGAGATTTGAAATGAGAAAAAATGTTGTTAGTGGTTACATGGCGATCTTTGGTAGAAATGCCCCCAAAGTCATTAGTGTGGTATTGAATTTTGTCCCATAGGTTTACTTATTTTTTGTTTTCAGAACCCAAAAAGGGGTCCAATGTGCGGGTTCGGCCAGTAGCTGTGTGTGGTCCATCAGGATCCGGGAAATCCACTCTTCTGAAGCGACTGCTCAATGAACACCCAGACTGCATCCAGTTCAGCATTTCTCGTGAGTATTGAACTAATGAAAATTAAACTCTCTATTGTTAAACTTTACAAATACAAAAATTTTTTTGTAAAAAGTGTGATTAAATTTAATTTATTGTTAGGTAGAATTCTTACCTATTATCCATATGCCATTGACATGCTTGGAGACTTTTTGAAAAACAAGAAATGGGCAATTCCATGTGACTCACGTTACGTTCAGACACTTATTTTGATTTTCTAATTGCTATTTAAGTAATGAAAATATTCAATTTTTGTCATTAAAAAGCCATATTATTAAATAAATCAGCCCTATAAAACAAAATAAATCTTCCATCAGTTAAAAAAATCTCTCATATAAAAGCCCACGTCACTCACTGACTCACTGACTCACTGACTCACTGATTCTGGAACGCTCGCACACTATGATGCCATCTCGCAATAATAATCATAATCATCAGAAAAATATAAAAGCCCACGTCACTCACTGACTCGATGCCATCTCGCAATAATCAGAAAAATAAATAAATAAAAGTAATTAAAATTTTAAAATAATATAATAGCTTTTAAATAAATATCTTTCAAGAAAGTTGGTTTACTTAATAAAGGTTAAAAAGTTACTTTTAGGGAAGTTGGTTTCTAATTCAACAATAATAAATTATTAAAGTTAAACTTCTTATTTAATGTATAATTAATAGGAACTTGAAGTAGTAACGAGCGAAGCTCGCATAAAAGGCTAGCCTAGCTGTAAGACCCGGCTTTGCCGGGTCGTAACAGCTAGTTGATAATAAAAAGCACAGCAGTGTTTTTAACAGCGTGACTCACGTTACCTAAAAAAGGACATCGTTTTTTTTGAATTGTTGAAAAAGCTCAATTTTCTCCCCTTATAAAATATTATAAAAATTAATAAATACATCAAAATATTCAGAACATTTGAGGCTTTCAAAAATCATCAATATAACAAATCTAATATGATTATAATTAACATAAGTTGCAATTAAACGTGTGACTCACGTTACCTAGTTTTGTGACTCACGTTACATCTCTGAACTACCTTCTGTAAAAGCTCTACTAAATTTTTTTTATAAAACAATCTGTAAAATAAATTATGTTATCTGTTTATTTATTGAAAACTCTTTAGAATGCAAGTATAAAAATTACACATATTCTTATACTTAAAGTTACACAGAGCTTTGAATTGCACTAAATTCTTGCTGAAAAAATTAGAAAAACCATGCATTTTGGAAGATTTTTTCTCATAAAACAAAAAATAATTTTTTACTGTTGCAGAACTGTGTGTAATAATATTCCAAAACCTTTTTCAATTAAATGTAACCATATTTTAAAATATATAGGGTTAACATGAGGTTTTTCCTTTAAAAAAGGATTTCAACTCTGTGTCCCATGTTTCATGGAATTGCCCAAATCACAAACAATCTGACTAGCACTAAATCAAGAGTTTTATAAGCATGTAGTTGTAATGTTTGAAATGAAACTATTTGTTTTCAGTACTTAAATTATCCAAGTTCATTTGCTTTCAATAGAAAAAATACTACTAATATTTTCCTAAAATTAATCTGTTAAATCTCTAGTAATTAATTAATTTAGAGTTGATAAATATACTGAACAAAGTTTATGAAAATTGTTAAGTTTATTTAACATAATTCATGTGTCACTTGTACTTTTTCAGATACTACAAGAAAACCAAGACCCAATGAAATGCCTGGAGTTGGTAAGTACCATCATCAAATAAATATCTGAAATGGCGTATCAATATCTGGAATGTTATTCATCCAATTAAAATTATAAAATGCCTTTTTATTAGCATCATATCATATACAGATCAAATTTCTTAGTCATTAAAGCTTAGGGCAAATAAAAGTAAATTTATGATTAATTATAAATCCAACATAGAAATTTAAGCATTTAATGGATAATTTTGTAATTTAGAACAGAAAAGGGTTAAAGACCAAACCTAATTTTACTTGAGATTATTTAATACCATATTTTTCCAATAGTTAATTAGTTCATCTACAAAAGATCAAATCCTATCAATTTCTTTATTTCATTTAAATTAATTATAGCTTAGAATGTCTTTCTCTGAATGTTATTAATTTTTTTTAGATTATCACTATGTTAGTCGAGAGGCATTCCAGGCTGCCCTGAAAAAAGGAGAGTTCCTTGAACATGCAGAATTTTCTGGAAACATTTATGGCACAACGTAAGTAATAATACTTATCTTTGTTTTTTGTACATTAAATAGTTACAACAAATGAGCTCACGGTCCATGTGTGTAGTATTCCTTTTAGACTAACTCAAAAATTTGCTATTTTTGAAATCAACTTTAAAGTGTTTAAAAATATGTAAAGTAGTTTTGAAAACTTAGATTAATACATTATATAAATATCATTTTATCTTTAGGAAAAGTGCTGTGACCAAAATTCAAGCTGAAGGCAAACTTTGTATTCTTGATGTTGAAATGATAGGCGTCAAGAGTTTGAAAAAAACTGGCTTAAATCCTAAGTTCATCTTTATCAAGACACCAAGCCTTCAAGTTTTAGTAAGTACAGTTATAAACTATTCAAGAATTCTTTTTTAATCCAGGCAAATGTCACACACTAGCAAATTTAAAATGTTTCTAGACGTTTAAAAATTAACCCTCTTGGCGGCCAGTGTTTTCACTTGTCATTGGTTTAACATGGGAGAAAGCCGAGTATTCTTGGGCTGGCTGGCAGGATTTAACAGTTCTGCAAGTCTTTTAATTTTACTCGTCATAAAGTTGTAATGCCACAATAAGCACTCTAAAGGCTCATTTCCACAGTTTTACTTTCAATGTTCATTATTAATGATCCTTTCTGAGGAATCACACACTTGTGTAAGAAATCAAAGGTGTGAAAAGTAAAATGACAACTTACACCTGCCATTTTCCTTTACTTTCTTTAACTTTTAAATGTGTGGGTCAAAAGCCAAGGTGCACAAGTGGCAGTGTGTAAAAAGTTCTGTATGCAAAGTGGATACTAGGATATGTCATCAAATCAAGATGGAATGAGTTGGCAATGACCTGTAACCAATGGAAATTTCATAGTATTTTTTATCTACCTGTATCTACAAAACTTTTCTGCATTATATTATTAGTGCCCTTTGGGTTCACACCCAATCAAATGAAACCAAGCTTAAAATTGCACTTGCATGAATTTAGACTCGCATTACTTTATTCAATAGTACTGCTTATTGCAGCTGAAAGTTATGGTTTTCTTTGCCAATTAAATAAAATGCATGCACTTTTCCTATCTATTTTAATGCAATTTTATTTCTTCTTGTTTCTTTTCCCATAGCTTATAAATTTTTTTATTTCAGGAGGAGCGCCTGCGCCATAGAAACACCGAATCAGAAGAGAGCCTTCAGAAGCGACTTGCTAGGGCAAAGGAAGAGCTTGTTTATGGTATGTTCAAACTATTTGCAATCACTTTTTATGCTCAAGTTTCTCTCAACCATGATCAACATATCAACTTGTTTTTATGGACTTTTAAAAGCGGTGTATAGATATACCTGACGATGGCCTTCATGCCTAATTAAAATCATAAACGATGTTCTGGTGCTTTTGTCCGTTTTCATGGACCTCGCGCCATTGAACCCAAATAGGGATCGACCGATGCATCGGTTTGGCCGATGCATCGGCGCCGATTGTTTAAAAAAATAGCCATCGGCCTTACCATCGGCGGCCGATGCTGACTTGTGAAACAATCGGCCCATCGGCCGAAAAAAACATCTAAATGCCGATGTTTGGCCGATGTTTTTCGTAAAGAATATAAGAGCGATTCTGCTCCAAATTTAGTTACAGAAATTAGACCTGTAAGTTGTAAAACGGACAATTTTGGCCAGAAACTAATATTTAAAGCTCTTAAAATGATATTTGAAATAATGAAATGGCCAAATCACAAATCCGAATGCTAAGTGTTCATTCCCTAGGCAAGTCACCCTATCTCTTTCAAAATTGCAATTTCTTTAGGGAGCAATTAGATTTTTAATTGCCACACACCCTTAAACATTAGTATTTAGATAAAAATTAATTATTTTAATTTATGAAATATTAAAAATGAATTTTTATAAATTGTACTTCAGGCGGTGATAATTTTTAATTTATTGGAACATTCACTTATAAAAAATAATTCAGATTCAAAGTAAAAAAACCTATTCAATTATTCAGAAGCAAAAAAAATTAATTTCCGGTTCTAAGACTGATTTTACCATTTCTGACGAAAAGTAAAAGTTTCGAATTGCTTAATGCAATTTTTGCCATCGGCCTTTAACATCGGCCATCGGCATCGGCAATTAGCCATTTAAGGACCATCGGCCATCGGCCTGCCGATGGAATTTTTCAAACAATCGGCATCGGCCCATCGGCCAAAAAAATGCCATCGGTCGATCCCTAAACCCCAACCAACCTCTCTCAACCATGGCACAATACTGCTTTTCTTTATTCGGAAAGAGGTTAGTGCAACCCTAAAACGTGCCTTCCTCAATACAAGATTCTGCAGTTCTCAGCTGCCTTCTGCATAAAGACAAGCTATTATATAATAAATTTGAATTTGTGTGAATTAAGTTTTCCTGAGAGAGAGATTCCTTCCTTATCTGAAGTTAATGCATGTTTAATATGAGAATTCTGAGATGTTAAAAATAAATGTGCCAATATGAACTAAATTAAGTATTTAATAATATTGATTATCATTCCATCAAAATAATTTAATAAGCTACCAAATACCTACCTGCTTATTTTCTCAAATCGAGAAATGATTATTCTCTTAAGGAGTAATTATCGAAAGACCAAATTGAACAATTTTGGTTGTAGTCCAAATAACTTGAAATACCAAAATTTAAATGTATATATTATATAAGTCTAGAGAGAGAGAGAATATTACTAGATTACAAGAGTTTACAGCCTTCTTACTATTTGGGAACTCTTTTATTTGAGTGTGTATTGTCTGTTCTCTGATAGGTATTGAAAAAGGGTAGTTTTTGTAAGTGCCTGCTAGTGCAAAATCTAAAAAATGTCAGTTTAAAATTAAGGAATTTTTTTTTAAATAATTTAAAAGGAAAATGCCATAACAAACTCGTATTTTAAATTTAGTTTCACTTTTGAAAAGATAGATTGACATGGGATGAAATGAAAAATTATCTTACTCATCAATTAAAATCCCTTCATTGATAATGAGTTAATTGCCTTTTTTTTTTAAAGTTACTACTGATAGACATTTATTTTTTGTGAGATCACATTTTCAACTATTTACTTTCACACTATATGTTGGAATTAACCCCACAAACTGATTTAAGATTTTTTTTCTCAATAGGTGAGGGGCCAGGCAACTTTGATCTTATTGTAGTTAATGATGATTTGGAAGAGGCATATCAGCAGCTTAAGGAGTTTCTTCGAGCAGTAAGTATATCATTATCCTAATTAATTTTTCTTTTTTATGGAAGATTTTAAGCAACAAAATTGTGTGTGTTAGTATGAGCGGAAATTTATAATATTGGCGATTTTTATACTCAATAGTTTATATTTTACTAAATACATATAAAATAGAACTAATGAGAATCTTCTGAAATCAAGTGACCTTTTGCTATACTAGACAGCAACTTAAGTTGGCCCTATGATGTCACTCTCAAACAAAGTAGTTCCCATCACAGTGTCTGAATTTTGAGTGAAATGAAGAATGTCAATTTAAAAATATGATTATTTTGTTAAACCCATGTATATATAGCTTTTCAATCATGATTTGCGTACTAAAACTCATCCTAGCAACCCAACAGGCTTTGTGTTTACCGATTTCTCCTTCCGCATTTGTGACGTACTGGGTTCAAGAAACGTTGTTGTCGAATATAGTAACCAGTTTCAAGATAAACATTGACATAACTTTCTAGAATGAAAGAATGAAATAGAAAATGTACTTTAAATGGATAGCTTGGGTTTTAAATCAGCTTTCAAAACGTATAGTACATTTCTTCTGGAGCAGTATTAAAATGCTAACATAATAGTGCTTTTAATTAATTGCATAAAAATTTTGATTGAGAAATTCCATGTTATTTTTCAATAAATTATAAGGTATATGTTTCAAATTAAAAGAATAGTAAGGATGATACACAATAAGAAGTCATCATAAAGAAAAGAAAGTCAAATTAAATTGAAAAATGTTTTAAAATCACTATTAAAAATGAGACACAACATGTTTGAAAGGTAGACACAGAGTAAACAAGTTATTTAATCTATTAACAAACATTTTTCAACTATTAAATAGTGTTTATGAAGTAATTATGTATATAGAAATGTTTTTCTGGAAATTATTTTGTGTTAGAATCTTAATGAGATTATTCTCAAAAAATGAGGGTTTAGTGAGTGAAAATTTGTAAATTTCTCCCAGTAAAACTTTTTCTAATACTTTAAAATATATTTTTTACTCAGTAAAATTTACTTATTTAAAACAATCTTGCGAAAAAAGGAAATTACAGTTCAGACAATGTTCTCTGAACAAAAGGTGACTTTTTACTGGTAAGTTTCATCAAAGTTATTACTATTTTTAGGTTTTTAACACTAATTGTACATGACCCTTTCATATTATCAAACATATTTACATTTATCAGTCAAAAAATAAAATAGAATATTCTCAAAATTCTCGCTCCTGGAGAATCGCTTCTTATTCTCCTGGAATATTCTCGCTTTACAACTCTACTTTGCAATCTAAATTTCCTCAACAACTGGTTATAAATTCACTAAAAGTCAAGTTAAGTTAGTTTACTTCTCATTTATAAAAATAGTGTGTGTGTGTGTATCTTTATCAAATATGATAAGCTGTTTCAAAAAACTCTTGAAGTAATAATTACCTTTCTCTCCTAGGACATAGAAACTGTGAGAAACTGCCTCAACCACTAGTATACTAGGCCCTACTAGTCCTGAACTAGTAGCTCTCCTCCACTGCTATCACTTGTAAATGGCCTCATCCTCTCATCTCTATTTATTTCTTACATTCTCTTTCTTTTGTGATAGACCACTACTTGTTGTAGTAAATCTACGAGTTGCCCATATCTCACTTAGTTGAATTGTTATCGAGAAATGACCAAGGGTTTGCCAATGTGGCATCAGAACTTTACATCTTTGTTTGTGGAAGGCATCTTCAAAAGTATTCTGGACTGCATTGACCTCTCAAGAAAAGCATGAATGTGGACTTTATAAAAAATTATTTAAGATCCACCTTCAAATAGTACTGTCATATTTTTGGTGCATTTCTTAAAATCATTTTTGCATTTATGTTCAGTGACTACACAAACTGCATTTATCTGATAAAAAATCTCACATTGAAGATTAAATCAGCAGTTGTATTTTAGCAAGTCATAGTGTAGTTATAAGATGAATATAGACAGATGTGTTATTTAATGGAACCTTGAATCTTGTAGATCTGATTAATTTATAATTACATTAAATTTGTTTAAAAAATCAATTCTTTTTATCCCTGTCACCATGAACTGAGTACTTGTTGTATCTATCCTGGCAATTATTCCCTTGCCCATATTGTTACTGCTTCTTCTCTGTTTTAACCAACCCACATTGAAATATTTTTATATCTCAACTGTAACATAGTCTTAGGTTATTTATGTGTGTAAAACTGAAAAAATATACCTAAGGAACACCAGAAATTATTACTTGGATTCCTTACTTTTCTTACAAGCATGGGTACTACTCTTCAGTCCTAGGGACGGAATTCTATCTTCTTAAAAATTCTGTGAAAGGAATTCTGTCCCAGTTTCGATACAAAACATAATTAATCTAACCTATTGGCAGTGATTTGTACTATATTTCAGTACTTATATCGCCCATTTTGCCAAGAAATAAGCCTGTTTTACACAGATACAGCTTTAACTTAATATATAAAGACCTATTTAATTGTTCATTTGTTGTTTTATAGGTTTTTCTGCAATTAAAAAAATCTGCTATTCAGGGGAAAATTATTAAAAAGATAGTGCAAAGTTCAGTCTTGCAAATTTTTAAGAGTGGTACTCAGCAAACGCTTTTTCAAAATTATGTAAAATTCAGTATTGAAAATAGTTTTGTACATTTTATGACCAATCAGGACTAGTTGGACAATGTATTATGTAAATAGGCAATTTAGTTTCTGATAATTGGTTTTTGTATTCTTTTTGTTAACACATTAATATTTCTCTCTTCATAAATAATCTTATGAAGTAAATCTTTGCTTAAAATTACGTACAATAAACTGCATTTTTAAAAATTATAAATCATTTTAAAGTTTTAGTTCAGTTTCTAATTAAATACCGTTTCAGATTTCCTAAAGTTTATATTTTGAATACAACATTGTAAATCTTATATTGGTTTTAAAATCTATTGCAATTAATGCTTTTATTGAGCCATGTTAAACTTGATGAATGAGATGAAATTGCCTTCATAATTCAGGATAGTGAAATAATACTCAAAATTAAGGCATGCCTTTGGAGAATTATCATTGTGATGAAAGAGCTTGTCATTTCTTTATGACTGTTGATAATGCACTTGTTATATAACTTAGTTAGACTTACTTGGCTTAAAAATCTCACTTTTCTATAATCATGTAGTAAATGAAAAATATCCTATGCTTAAAATTATTTCATATTGTTAATATTTCAATGAATTCAAAGTTATTTCTAAGATGGTATTTGTGTGGTATCGCAGCATTTTTATATTGTGGTGTTTTTTTATTCTATTGTATTTACAAAAATTAAATTTTATGTTTCCAAAATCAACAAGTTTGGAAAACAAATTAATTTATAATTTTATATGATAGTTCAACTTGGATGTTACAAAAACAACTAATAACTAAGTTTAATTTCTATGTGTTTTTTAAATTGCATTTATTCACTTTCTTTAAACAGATCCATTTTCTTAAACTCTGGGCTGTAATTGTGGCAGTGATATTACACAATTACCCTTAATCTTTCATTCTTATTTAAGTTTGCCCATTTTACAACTGTGAAATCATATCAATGTTACTCTTACATTCAGAGCCTTATTTAGATGTGTACTGTTTTTATTTGTATGTATATCTTTGAGTGGGGAATTTCACTTGTTTTAAAAGATGATTTTGTAAATTTTGACTGGTTAGGAGCATTTTTGCATTAATATGCATCACATTTTACTCCTCCAGTTTACATTGAAATAAAATTGTGATGCGGAAATAGTGTGTTTTAGTTAACAGGCAAATACATCCTAAGTATGGTTCTGAATGTCTTATTTACATTTTGTAGACTAAAGTAATTTCTTGAATGAATTTTGTAAATCTCATTATCTTTTTGTTTGTATGATTTTGTACTGTTTTTTTAAGCAGTAGAAACTGTGAAGTTGTGTGTAGTATGATGTTCATTGAGTCAGAATAAACTGCTTTTTGCCTCTAAAGTTTGTTTTAAGTTTCTTATTTAAATGCTCATTTTAAGCTGCTAAAAATAACCTAACCAACTAATAAAAATTTTCCTCTTTTTTATTTCTAATCTTAACTGTCTTTAATTGTGATGGGTTGATTTATTGCTTCTTAGTTTAACTTCTGGATATTTAATTGCTATTAGAACTTTCTTTGTTTTTATTGCCACCACACATTTTGGAGAAAACACATTCCTCATTGAGGAGAAAAACTAGCGAGAAAATTCATTTTTACCTCACTGAAGGTATTCTTGGAAAATAGGAAAGTCCCTGTTTGGGGGGTTTATTAGCTTTTTAATTAATAAGGCTCCTGAAGCAAGCTCTACTATTTCTATTTATGAGCCTAAATTACCCTTTTCGGTTATGAACTGAGGAAATTTTCATGTATCTTTTAATTATTAATTTCATTGATTAAGTCAAATATTTCACAATGTTGTTGAGTTTGTAGAGACATTTGCTAACTCTTGAGTTGTTTTGTCTTCTTCCTATTATTGCTATGTCACGGAGTAAGAGTGAAAAAGGAAAATGTTATTAGTGTGGATTTTAGATATCTTTGAAAAATGTCAAAATGGCTTCTTTCTTGCAATTCCTGTCCTTCATTTTCAAAATTTCTAAATAATTTGAAGATGTGAAATATTTAGGATGTTCATAAGTTGAACTCTTTGTTTAGTATACTTTTGCAATGTACGAGCATAGCATATGATCATTGGTGTGAATCTCATTGCATGTTCCACATTAAAGGTCTGAGGCTTGGTTAAAAAGGTTGACTTTATTTGAGAAGGTTCTTGTTTTTAATCAGAAGAATTACATCCCTTTCCTATTTGAAGTGTTGAGTTTATTTCTGAAATAGAAGGGGATAAGTGAAAGGGACTAGGCATATGAAATGTGGATATTTCGAAGGAATTGCAAAATTAATGCTCATAAAAACATGGGAGATGAGAGGGACAGCAGAGTACTTTAAAGAGGTAGTATGGAACAATCCTTGCTTGCAGTCATTTACAGCATATGTCCCACTCTTCCAAATAAATATATCCTTACAAGAATTAGCAAATACTGTTTAAAACAGTTATGGGCAAAGTACGGCCCGCGGGCCAAATGCGGCCCTTCTCGGACGAGTCAATCCGGCCCGCGGCATGGTTTTGAATAACCCCTAACAATTAAATATAGGAGAAAATGTTTTAGATATGACCACCATTTAGCTTCACTACTGCGAATCAGCTCATCCCAGTTTTTACCAGATTATGAAAAATTTTTAGAAGCTCAGTATCACAGTTTCATGCGCATAATTCAGTGAAAAGATTCATTTCATAAGTTTCAACAGTATGCATACTACTTTCACCATAATTTTGATCGAACACTTGTCTAAATGGGATGAGTTCTAAAAGTGCCAAAGAATGGAGCTGGTATCTGCTTGATCATCCACTCTTTATGATCTTTCTTCTAGTTAAACTATACTTAATTAGGAATTTTTTAAAATCATTTTCTATGATCAAAGTAGATCATTGTAAAGACGTATGGTCCAACCAGTGACTGATTAATGCAATTTTTTGGGTGGGGGCGGTTAGATGGAATATTCAATTTACAGTAGATCCTCCCTGGGATATAATTTTTAAAAAATTAATATCTTTTACTAGTACTGTTAAGCTGTTTCGAGACTTAAAACTGATATAAAATAAATTTAAAATAATGGAGAAGGGGTAGATTAATTTTAAAAAATTTGGACGTAAAAAAATTGTGGGCAGTATAGAAATCCAAGTAAAAAGGGGGTCCTCCTCCAGAAATTCTTTCGAAATTTGACCCTTAAAAACGGTATTTTAACTTGCTTTTATCCACTTAGTCCGACTTTCGAAGGGGAAGCCGGGCCCCTTTAACCCCCGTTATATACGCCTCTGGTCCATGGCATGTAACTGGGGATTTCCCCCCCCCCCAATTTTTTTAAAGTTTAACAAGCAAACAAATGTTTTTCAGACACTTTTGAGGAGTATAGACGTCTTCTGTTGAGTGGCTAATCATAATTATAACACCTAAAATAAGGTCTAAAACGTTTGAGGTCAGGCCCAATGGGGGGTCCGGACAAGGGGACATCCCCTGGGATACGCTCCTGAATAAGAACTTCTATCTTATCATAATAGAAAACTACTTAGACTACTCTATAGGCAAGGAAAGAAGAGGGGAGATCCGGGGGTCTTCCCGTGGGAAATTTTTGAATTTTAGCATGCCAAAAAGTCTTCTGAAACTACTTTTAGAGGATTTTTCTCGTGGGGGGGGAGGTCGCAACACAGATGGGGCCCCCTGGTGTAAACCGTTGAAAAACCAAAAGTTGCAATTTTTTACCAGTTGAGTCGATTGCCTGGACTTGCTTGTCACAGTTACGTACTATACAAATACAAACATAGTCGATCTGTAACAGGCTAAAAGCCCAGCAAGGTTGATCTATAGTCTATTCAATTCAACCCACCCGATTTCCAGTATTCGTCTACTTTTCTTTTAAACTCGTCCACCCCACTTGAGTTAACTATCGATTCAGGTAATGTATCCCAATATCCTATTAGCTTTTTTACTTGCAGCTGAGAACACTGATGTTTCATTTTAAAGTCTTCATTTACTATCACCCCTAGATCTCTGATCATATCACCCTCTTTTATTTTGACCCCTTGCAGATAAAATTCAGCCCTATTATTCCTACAACCCATGTGCAATACCTGACATTTACCTAAATTCCATTAAATTTGATTGAGGTCTCCTTTATGGGATGGCAAAGAACCATCAAGTGGAGATAGGATTATTTTTTCTGAAGTATTAAAAACACATCTTAAAAATCACTACAAATATTACAAACAAAATATATTTATTATTAAACTGGAAGTTTTACAAAAGAGAACATAAAGATTTCAAATAGTGCTGAAATATTTTACAATGCAAGTATTACACAGTGTGTGCAGTACAGACTTTTATACTTAAAAAAGAAAATGAAAGAGGTATAAATTAAACGTTATTCAGTTCTTATAGACAGTTCTTAAAAATTATATACAGTTTAATAAACAACAAAATCATAATTTTTTGTTAAACTTTTGAAGTTATCCATAGTGTGTTTATAGCAAACTTTTTGTTGGCAATATATGAAAATAAAAGTTCTTATTTCATTTACACACTTCAAAGAAGATTTAATATGATTAAACAACCTCTATCCATTTTACACTGGTAGGTTCTTGGACCACAGGTAAGTAAAAAAAAGACACATTTAAAGCCTTAAAAAGGGCAAATAAAGTTTAAAAAATAATTCAACAGCTTTTTGCCTCTGGTTCTTTCTTCTAATAAAAAAGGAGTGTCTATTACCCTTTTGAATATTTCTAAGGTGTCTACTTGGTCCTTCGTGTGGACATGATTCAAAACTAACGGCCAAAACTGATAGACTACCCAAAGGCAATTCAGGATCATCGGTCCTCGAAGCAAAAAAAGAAGCGGAAAAAGTTACCAGAAGCAATGAAAAATGATCAATTCAGTGTAAAGATCCAAACATGCTAGTTGTCACTGAAATTTCTTTTCACCACTCTTTTATTGGCTCGCTTTCAATACTATACTACCAAAAAATCTATTTATTCTCTGAAATTTTTTAAAATATAATAATACTTTCCCACCATGTAAATAACCTTTGTCCCTCCCTCGACAGAAAAGTTCCATATTAAAAGGAACTAGATTAACGCCACTGAACATGCGCTTTCGATTGAGAACCTCAAGCACTTGGAAGTTGGAAACCCCTGCAATAGATAGTTCATCAGCTACTACTCTTTTGGCACTCTATTTACGATATAAAATAAGAAGCAAAGCAGAAAGAGTGCCGAGAGGAGCTGATGAAATCCCACGTTTTCGTTTTACAAGGAGTTAGAAAAAATTGTTTTGTACTCTTTAGTCCGTTTTAAAAACGTGATTTTAAAGGCTTTTTTTTAAATTTTATTAATCATTATCCATTTGCTCTGAAAAACAAATTTTTCATTGCAACCTTTTTTTCGGGATTCTAGCGCCTCAGGTTTATTTCATGAACCCCCTGCAAACCAGGATGATTCTGAATTGTATTTGGCCATAACCTATTTGCCCATTAGGTTTGAATCACCCTGTGTAATGAATATCATTTGGGATGTTTTCGTTAGAGGAGGAACACCTCTGTAACACGTTACATAAAAACAATTTCTCTATTTGCACAGTAGTATTAATTATATAAATTAATAAGCAGATTTATGGAAAAAAAATCTTAAAAATCGAGTCTATTGTGATTTCATACTTGAACAAAACTGGATTTTTCGGAAGTTTCTATTACTTGAAAATAAACCTTCAAAATTAAATGTCGAGAAAATCAATTGGTAATCTCTATCAATCGTTTTATATCACAGTTCGAACTATTACACCTACTAAAGAGTAGCAGGATCACTCATTTGAATTCAAGATCAGATGTATCTACTCATTAAATGTCTCATTAGATTTCAAATTTAAGCAGCACAGGGTATAATAATACAGGATGAACCAAAAGTCCTGCCCTCATTATGAAAATCAATAACAAAAACAGATAAAAGTACGCCGTTTGTTGCAATCTTCTGAGAAACTCAAATATTTTCGTGCACAATTTTTTTTAAATCAATAGTTCATGAAATTATAGATAGATGGTGCCACGACTAAAATTCAATAACAAAAATGCAAAATGAGATAAAAACACGCCGTTCTTTGAATCCTACTTGGATCACTCTTAAACTTTCGTACAGAAATTTTTGAAAATCAATAATTCTTGAAATTATAAATGGATGGCGCCAAGATATTTCGAGAACTTTAGGGATATTTGGTCCTTATTTTCATGTGTCGTGTCGTAGGGAAATCAGATTTTCTCTAAATATCGTGGCGCCATCTATCTGTAGTTTCCTGAACTACTGATTTTCAAAAATTATTGTTCGAAAATTTATGAGTCATCCTAGTAGGATTCAAGGAACGCCATGTTTTTTTCTCTTTTTGTGTTTTTGTTATTGATTTTTAGTCGTGGCGCCATCTATCTATTATTTCATAAACTACTGATTTTCAAAAAATCGTGTGCGAAAATTTTAGAGTATCCCAGAAGGATGCAACAAACGGGGTACATCTGTTTTTGTTTTTTTTTGTTATTGATTTTTATAATGGGAGCAGGAATTTTGGTTCACCCAGTTGCTAATTTCTGAAATACGGCCTAGTGTTTTTGTGCTGTGAACAGATAAATATTTTTTTTGTATGAATGAAATTCCTTTTTTTCTCTGTTGTCTAACATTTTATGAAACGCGTTGCTTTTATATTTTTTGCGCACTTTTATGAAATTCAAAGCAAAAATATTGTAGAGAGATTTTTTAGTTTGACAGAACCAATTACGTACCTAATAATATAATGTTTCATAAATCGCCATTCAGTAACTTTTCTAAAGACAATATGGAAAATTACCGGGTCTATCGAATCAGGTTACTTCTATCCATTCGTGATGGGTGGAAATGGTGTGCAGCATAAAATTATCCTTTTACGACACTAAGAAGAGTAAACTTTAGAAACATAATATTCTGAAGGGATATATTTGGTCCACTTTTCAAGCTTTTCCCTTCCTACTTATCACATTGCATCGGCTCTTCGATTTCTCTAAAATACGCAAGGTTAAACATTAAAGGACCGAAACCAAAAAGACCTCCCCCTCTTTAGTACACCAACCAAGTCCTTAAAATTTTTCATTGCCTCTGATGGCCGGTCCTTTCGTTAAACCAGTGCTATTCACCTCATATTCAACGGATAACTGAAGAGTATCCCTTTATCAGTCACATGTTGCACCAGTATTTTGGTCAAAGAAGGAATGTAAATAACATTTCAAGGGCGAAAACGCATAAGAATAAGTACTGTTTAACTATTTTTGTTTTGCTCTCATTGTGGTGCTATTAAACTTCAGGGTAGTGCAAAATCACTACTTTTATCACATTTCATGGTTGATAAAAGTACATACATGTTTCGTATTTCTTGAAGAAATTAAGATAAACAGATTAAACATTTAATTACTTTTGCATGAGCTCTTTTTGTGACACGCTAAACATCCAGCTAATATTCCATTTCATGCTCAATGTTTTTTGTCAGTGATTCAACGTTTTTTTTTCAATTACTGTACGGTTTAGATTCCCTCAAAGAAAAATCCAAGAGGCTCCAAGTCCTCTATCTGACATTGCTCTTTCCTATTTTTTGTAAAATTTCGGCGCAAAATGTTGTCGGTACTGGCTCATGTAAAAATTTACATTACATTTAAAATTTTTAAAAATTTCTTTAAAAAAAATCAGGAACACATAACGTACTCTTTGTTCTTTTTCAACCATTAAATTCACTCAATATTTTTTAGACCATCCTGTTTATTTATTTTTAGACCTGCATGCTAATACAATAATAGCAATACAACTAATAACAAAAGGCGAGCTAGATATAAATAATATGTCAATGAAAATTAATTAAAATTACTAAGGGGCATAAGAAAACTACCTACTAGTGAATTTTTTGCAAACAAACCTATTCAACAAGATATGAAACGTGTCATATATTTATTTATTGCTAACATATCTTACGTTCATAAGAATGAAATACATCTAAATTTCATATTGTACTGTATTTTTAAGGGAGGATTTCATATTTTGAAGTATACTTTATATCAGAAGTTTTAATAAAATCTTTTAATACCTTTCTTACTTACAAAAATACATGTTATATTTTTAACAATTTATCAGAGCTTTCAAATCATTTCATTTTAAAATTCATTTTAACTAGTATGGAAATACGCATTCAACTTAAAAATTCTCTCACATTGAAGATGCAATGCAAAAATATTGACTGGGTCATTAAAACAGTACATATTTATTCAAGGTGATAATTTTGTGCCATGATTTAAACACTACTTTACATGATGTTTATATTTATTAAATTTAAAGCAAATCATTTCTTCTTTTATCAAATTGAAGATTTGTTATTAAAAAGGAAATTTGTCCACGTAAAAAGAAATCTTTTCTTAGAAATTAATTAGGCAATTCACAGCGTTTTTGAAAATAAAAGAGCAAGAAAGTTTTTAGTGATTAAAGTAGGGGTAAAAGTGTTGTTGCTTAATTAGTTTATATCCAAAGAAGAGGTCGGGGATTCTTTTCTCAAGAGGTTTTTAATTTTTAGAATTGAGTTCTAAAACATAGCCAAACAACTTAAATTACACTTTTAGATAAAATGTTTATTGATTGCAATGTATTTATATATGCATTAATTAGCATATACTGATTTGATAGTTCTTTTATGTATATTTTTTCTTGAAAAATAACTTAAGTTGCATTAACGATAAATCCCTAAAAGTGGAATTTAACATGTATAAACTATTGCCCCCAACTTGAGAAACTGAGTTCTAGTAGATCTCATATTTATATTAGTATTTTTTTGTAAAGGGGAGTTTTTGCCATTTTAATATGCTTCTTTTGAATTTAAAGAGAAAAACACTTCAAAGAGGGTTCAAGGGTTCTCTCATGGATAAACACAACACCTTCCTATAAAATAAAACTGACAAGTGGATATATTCTATGCACTTTGAATAAGCACTAGAGTTATTGACCGAGGGCAATGAAAATCTCTTCGAGGACCGCATGCGGGTTGGACCACACTGCTCTATTTTGCATTTCCTGTGGAATTTCCAGTTAAATACATGTATGTAACTATCAATCCAGTGGCGAATCATCCAGCGGAACACAAGAGAGCGCGGGAAATTTCATAGAAATATGAAATAAGTTTAAGAAAATTAATATTTATTGTATTTATATCTTATATTATGTAATCATCGTATTTTTATATTGTTACCTCATAAGATTTATATCTCCCATTATACTTCAAACCAAACATATAAATGTATATTATTTTCTGTGGTTTTCAAAATACCTATATAAGGATTTATTTTCACTAGGTTTTATGTAGTATTAATAACTATAAATATATTTATTTTTTGTTGCCCATTAATTAACTTTATTTGATATTTGTGCATGCGAATAAACTAACAGGTCCTAGCCTTCTGTTAGCAAAGACAATTTGCTACCACTGCATCTGCTATACTTACTACTTTCTACGACGAAAAAAAAATATTTTTTTGTAGTTTTAAATATTGAGGCTCATAGTAAGGCATCTTCAAAGAGTATGCTTAAAGAAATTTTATACTATTAGGTAAAAATTTACCCTAGCTTTGTTCTAAAATTATAACTAAATAAATGAGTAATATTATTAGAGATGTAACATTTTAAGGTTAATGTTTTTTTAAGGCAGATAGATTAATTGTAAGGCCAAAGTTAAGATAGTTACCCAAGAAGTGCAAAATATGGCTTATGTATAAACTAGTAATGGAAAATTCCATACTTGAAAAAGTATAGGTATAGCAATACTTGGATATTTAGTACTTTTAGGAATCGAATCAAACACTTATTTAAAGTACTCTTATGTATAGAACACGCTTGAATATAATCTTTTCTTCGGAAATATTATTCGATACTTCTTTCATACTTAAAAAGTACACGCACAGATATCAATACCTACAAGTGTCGATTTTCTGCATTAATATTATAAACTCTGATCTTTAAGATGGTGTGTGTCATGAACTATAAATACAGTTTCTCTATTAATGAATATATTATAATAATTCCATTAGGCACAAATAGTTAAATGACTTGTAGAAAATGAAAGCACTAGGTAGAGATGTAAGTAGCCTATATTACTCGGCTAAATACTTGTTTACGATGTATATTTTTAGTGCATTATAATTATTGAATATAAAATATTGTTTACTACTCTCGGATATTACGCCTTAAAAGTCTAATTCTAAAAAGCATTAATGTGGAGATTAGGTGTATGTGAGCTGTGAAAAAAAAACGTCATTGTTGCTCGTATTTTATTATATTATTGCTTTGCTCTTATGAGTAACTAGGTGCTTAGAGTAGCGTGCCTAGTGTGCATCAGATGGAATGAATACTTGGTAGACCCAAAGTATTTAGAAAAATCTGTCGGTTTTCACCAAGACCCCCCCCCCGACCATACCCTGAAAGTAACAGGAAAATATCTCCCTACATCCTACACGTATTTTTTTTAGTTGAGATAGTTTTACTAAAGCCCTGGCTGAAGCTACGTTACTACGTTATGAAGTAACATCTTCATCCAGGGCTTAGGTTTTACTAGATACAACAACAGAAGTGTAAAATCCCCATGGTTTTATAAAATAAATCCTTTTAACTTCTGGGGGAAAACAACTATGTCGATTTTGTCAATCCATAAATGTACGAATACTTTAAATTTGCTAAATGCTGTTTTTGTTATTACATTCATTCAACAAGTACCTAAAATAATGGAAGATTTAAACGTAAAATTTAAAACCCCCTAGCTTTTCCTACCGCCGTAAAGGCAAGAATATAACTTCATTAACTATATTATCGCATCGGTAAGGATTGTTTTCAGTAAAATGTACACAATGGTTCACTCTGGTAAGCATGAACTTAGCCGCACGATGGTTAAAACCATCTTATGGAAGGACAACATTGTTATAACAGCATGAATTGTTATAAACACAGTTTCTGCTGCGGCGGTGGTTCCATTTCACAACCAGCCTTAATAAGCACCAACCTATTGAGTAGCTCATAATACACCCTTAAATATATAATCCATTAACAGCTTATCTAACTCGAAATGTGTCGTCCCTTCGAGTTATTGAGAGTTTCTTTCTTTTAGTTAGTGTGAAAAAAAAGACGATTTAGTACCGCATTTACTAGGTTTTGATAAAAAAAACTCTCTTCATTTGTATATAAAGTAGTAGAACTAAATTTTATGACATTTTAAACTTTAAGTAAAATGCTCTCTGCGATTTCACTTTGAATAAAAATATGTATGGAAACATTAGAGAATCATGGTCAACATTATTCAATTCATGCATGTACAGTTCACTCTTATACAATGACAAACATGGATTATATTCTTCCAGCCATTCAAACATGCAGTAAGTTCTTTAGAAGGACAAAGTTTAAGGCCTTTAGGTTAGACAGATGAATCACACATTAAAATTATAACGAAATAACACTTCTTAAATTCCTATATTCAAGTAAAAAAACAGCTTGTGCCTTCTAAAGCCCTGGATGAAGACGTTACTTAAGTAGCGACATGAGTTCAATCGTCCGCCATTGTGGTGAAATGCGCTATTCTCTCATAAAGTCCGCTATGAGGGAAAGGAGTTGCAATAGTTGAAAAAAAATTGTTTCTTTTCCAACCTCTGCGAGAAGTTGGTTATTTTGAAAGAAATAGTAATTATTACTCAGGCTGTTTTATAACTTTAACTTTATTAGGGAAAACGATTTTAAGCATTGTTTATATATACAATAGCTTTGATTTTAAGATACTGGATGGATATTATTGTTAAATTTGTATTTTTAAAGATATTTTGAATTAGGTTTTTGAGGCCACGACATGCATATCAAATCTGCTACATATGTATGTTAAAAAATTAATCAAAAACGATTAATGAAAACTGTGTTGTTTTTTTATAATGACCTGATCACTTTACAAAATCAATACGGGTTGATTAATTTAACAAGTGAGCATGATAAATGCAATACATAATTTGCGTATCATTACAAATACAATTCCGTAAAACTTGATTAGGATAAATATAATTAAATTATTTTAAACTTACCTCACAAGGTGTATTAGTATGAAAATCTATCGCACTGGCTCTGGGCTTAAATACCATTTCACCACAATGGCGGCTGTTTACATGCGTGACTGTTAAACGTCCAATCAAAATCAAAAGCGGCAAGATCAGCAAGATCAAAGTATGTCGCTACTTAAGTAACGTCTTCATCCAGGGCTTTAGTGCCTTCTAAAAACAATGTAAGACTAATTATAAAATCATAATTAGATCTTGCTTATTGAACTAAATTTAAAAGTTTTTCATTCGATGACCATATTTTTGTAAGATGAAATCAGGAAAAATTGTGTTCAATGAGTCTTCATCTTATGTTTTTTCTGTAAATTGATAAACTTAACTTAGTAAGTGAAAACAATGTTGCTCTTCTTTTATTACACTACATTATGTTCGGAAAAAATTACGATAAGTTCAATATTTATGCATTGAAATAGGATTTGTGTCCTACTGCTAATTCTGCTTAAGAAGACAATGTTATGATAGACTGTGATTTCCATGTAATTAAAAACTGAAAATATGCTCAGGTAATATGTAATTATTTTAGGTAAATATGTAATAAAAAGTGTGAAATATGTAATAAAAAGTGTGAAATATGTATTTAAAAACGGGGAAAATAGGAAGATATTGTACATTTAAATTTTTTTCAATGAATTCTGAGAAAAAAAACCCGGGATTTTAAAGTCATTATAGGAAGTTATTTAAGCGATATTCGGATTTTAACTTTTTTTCACCCGTAAAGGTAAAAGATTCCTCTTCAAGATACTATTTTCAAATCCATCAAATACAATACATTTATGGAATGTGGACAAGAAGAAAATATACGAGTAAAACTTTAATTAAATAATCCTGAATTCCTCTTGAACACACTTTCCCATGATGAAGAAAACTTAATCATCTAAAAGGCCAAAAGGGGGACTGAAAAGTGGGAAAGAAGTGAGGGAATTAAGGGGAATTTTAAATTTCAATATTACTTTTTAAACAAAAGCCAGAATCCTAAAACAACACTAAGTTATTATTATTACCACGTTTTTATTAGGTCGCTTTGTTGTCTGTCTGTCTGTCTATCTGTCTGTCTGTTCGGGTGGAATTTAGAAATCGATTTTTAACTAACTTCCCGAAGAGGTAGAGACTTGAAATTTTGAACATAGTTCAGATCTGGATGACAATGCGATATTATCTCTTTGTTTCGGTTACCTTTGCTTCCCCTGAACCCCCAGGGGGGCTTTCGGGTGGAATTTAGAAATCGATTTTGAATTAACTTCCCGATGAGGTGGAGACTTGAAATTTTGAACACAGTTCAGATCTGGATGACAATGCGATATTATGCCGTTGTTTCGGTTAAATTTGCTTCCCCTGAACCCCCAGGGGGGCTTATTTAGAAATCCATTTTCCCGATGAGGTAGAGACTTGAAATTTGGAACACAGTTCATATCTGGATGACAATGCGATATTATGCCGTTGTTTTGGTTAAATTTGCTTCCCCTGAACCCCCAGGGGGGCTTATTTAGAAATCAATTTTCCCGATGAGGTAGAGACTTGAAATTTGGAACACAGTTCATATCTGGATGACAATGCGATACTATGCCGTTGTTTCGGTTAAATTTGCTTCCCCTGAACCCCCAGGGGGGCTAACTTAGAAATCGATTTTCCCGATGAGGTAGAGACTTGAAATTTGGAACACAGTTCATATCTGGATGACAATGCGATATTATGCCGTTATTTCGGTTAAATTTGCTTCCCCTGAACCCCCAGGGGGGCTTATTTAGAAATCGATTTTCCCGATGAGGTAGAGACTTGAAATTTGGAACACAGTTCATATCTGGATGACAATGCGATACTATGCCGTTGTTTCGGTTAAATTTGCTTCCCCTGAACCCCCAGGGGGGGGCTGATTTAGAAATCGATTTTGAACAAACTTCCCGATGAGGTGGAGACTTGAAATTTTGAACACAGAACTAAAAAGCATAAAATAATTTATTAAATAAAAAAAACTTTTTAAAAACCACGTTTTTAAAATGCACTAAAAAGTACAAAATAATTTGCTTCTAACTCCTTGTAAAACGAAAAACGTGGGGCTCATGCAATAATATTTACAGCTAGTACTCTATTGGCCACTCTATTTACTAATATATCCACAATAAATAAAAAAATAAGAAACATAAAGAGTACGGAGAGAAGCTGTTAAATTAAATATCGCATGAGCCCCACGTTTTTCGTTTTACAAGGAGTTAGAAGCAAATTATTTTGTACTTTTTAGTGCATTTTAAAAACGTGGTTTTTAAAAAGTTTTTTTTTAGAAAATATAGGAGCATTTTAAACGAAGAAATTTACTAACACTTTTCCAATTGACAATCCTGAATACGCAATGTTTACTAGCTAAATTTAGAAATGGGTTTATTAAATTTCAACTAGAATTATAGATATGTTACTTCATAATACAATTACATTTCATTTTTAAAATTGGGGGGGGGGGGATAGTGATTATTAAATGAACAAGGTTAAATGAATATGTAAAAACATGTAAATAAACCGAAATATGTAAAATAAAAACTGTCTAAACCAATTCAAAATCCCTTGAAAAGTGTAGTATTTCTGTAGAGAACTCTGCAATATATCAGATTTCTGAAAATATGTGTAATTACATGGAAATCCCAGCCCCTAGTTATCATTCACCTCTTTAAAGTTTTTTATATTAAGAAGTAATTTTAAGTTTCAAATTGGCATTACAAATTAACAATTTTCCACTGTTGTTGTCTATAAAGGTAGCCAGTAGTTGTAGAATCACAATGAAGGTGTATAAGCGGATCCTTGAGATCAATCACACATAAATATAATAACCACAACCCAGAACCACAAAATTTATAAGACGGATATATTCTATTCTATCACAAAATTTGCTCTTGCGCTTCTCAAACCATTAAAGACATCAAAGAGATACCATATAGAGAACAAATTTTGTGATTCACATTGCTGCAATAACCGACTACCTCTCATAAACTAAATATTTATGAAGTTTTTTTCCTTTTATATTCAAATTCATAACCGAATGAATCAGAAAAATGCAATTAAAATTGACTTGTACCATTATACCATCTGAGCACAGAATTTTTCTAGTTGTTAGAACCGAAGGGGTTTTTTTTTGTTTTGAATTAGTATCACCCAATTATCGGGGCTGTCTTGATTTATTCGAAATACATGGTCACCTTGTAATTGTTTTTACATTGAAAAACTGTCTTTTTTTTTTGAGGAATGACTAATAGTGGGTCCTTATTAAAAGAGAAGGGAAGGGTTCCATATCCACTGTTAGCTTCCTCCCGATAGTTCAGATTCCTAAGAGCACTAGACCTTTTTTTATAATTGGGAGAGTAGTCCACAGGGCAATCAACCAGCTGAAAACTTCAAATTTAATCTTGAGTCGTAGACTGACCGTGGTCGAATGACCGGATCACCCAAGGCTTAAAGTTAGTGCTGAATGAGGGGCATTATTAGGGATTTAAATATTTTCGTAAACTCTCAAATACTGCCCAGCGTACAAGGATCAATTTTATGCAGAGTTCTTTCTGCCACAGAATATACTAGATTCATTAAATCATTGCGAAATAGGGACAAACTAAAGGATTGGAACATGAATGGTTTTATACGATTCATTGTGAGAAAGCAGCAAACGATAATTGACTGCTTTCCCCGATCAGATCAAGAGATCATATTGGTGTGATCTCTCGTTTGGATGGTATGGTGATTACAGTTCAAAGATCACTGAAATCCATTGGAGATGATGCGCTGAGACTTTTTCATTCGATTTTAGCGATCAGGGGCCAAATACAGTTTTGGTTTACCCAGACGTTTTGGACATGGAGCGATTCGAACGGCGCGATTCCGCGACTGTTAGAAACTTCCCTACAAAGGATGACGTAACTACTACGTTATAGCACTAAGTACCAATGGCAGGACCAGGACAAGATTCTAAATCGATGAGGGAAACGATAGGAAATTTTCAACCGTTTTCCCCATGACCCCGGTCGCATCGCTCGAATCGCTGCATGTGTCGAACCAAACTCCTTCAACAAAGGAAAATTTCCCAGCAGCGTCTCAAGTGGCTATTTGAACCATGCGCAGAGAGAGGGGAGAAAGGATTGATCATGTACAAAACAGGGTCATCTAGAACAAGCAGGCTGGGACAGCTAAAAGAACGACTCATTCTCAGAGTTTCTTTTCGTCCGTGAGCTGCCGTGTGAGGCTCATGGAGGCGAGTGTCCTGGCCTTCTTGTTCTAGATGGCTGCTGCTGCGGCGCCCGCGATGAGGTCTAGCACCTCCTCCAGCTGTCACATCTTGTCTCCCTCCAGCAGCCCGCTGATGGGGGTGGAGAGGCGGCGCACCTCGTACACCGAGAGGTATCCCATCATGCGCTCCACCCGCAGCCGCTGCACGAAGTCCAGCAGGCGGATGCGGTTGTCGGGGGTGACGGAGCCGCACTCCACCACCACGATGTACATGAACATGTCGCCCGCGTCCCTGGGGGCGACGCGGCGGAAGAACGACAGCCGCGACAGCCCGAACTCGTCCGCCAGGTTGAGGTAGATGGCGCGCGCCCCCGTCCAGTCCTTCCAGCTGTCCTCCAGCACCTCGCTGAAGTGGCTGTCCAGCTTACGGAAGCCCAGGAAGATGCACGCCTTGTTGCCAGCCGCCGTTGCGGGGTTGCTCAGGGGGCTGGAGAACTTGATTTCGGTGAACAGGCCTGCGGAACAAACGAACAACTCTTAATAAACGAAGATACAGAAACCGTGTCTCAGAGCCAATCTTCATTTTTGAAGGGATCATCCAAAATGACAAGTATAGTGTAAATTTAGTCCAGTAAAAAGAGTCAAACTTAAAAAAAAATTGCAACATGAGGTTTTCCAAGGATTTTCAATTGGAAATAACCTCAAATCGGTCCGCAAGAAATTAATTTTTTATTTTTTTTTTTAAAATGGCCGAAAACTTAAAAAAAATCAAATAATAGATAAATTTTGAATTCATTGATAAAATCGGAATACTAGTTTTTTACTGCATGAATATCTATTAAACTCTTGTAAAAATTAATTTGAACAATTTAAGACGATTATATCATTATTACTACATATCTAATTATACTTGCGGCAAGACAAGGGCTAATATTAAAATTGAAGCCACTGTTTGAAGCAAAGACGGTGTATAAAGTTTATTGTATACAGGTGAAAAGGTTTTGCTTTTTTTAAAATGGTGAATACTACTCACCGTGAGAACTTCTAGTGAACTTTGGGCTAGAGTTTTTTTGCAGCTTTAGAGAAATGTGACGCCATGAGGGTAAGAAGACAAATTTAATCAAAAAATAAAAAAAACTAGCACTTTTCCGAACTTTTTCCTTTTCGAGGTCTGATAAAGTGTTATTTTCACATGTAATGCTAATATTTCGGCGAATATTCACGATATTTTCATGAAATTTTTTCCAATGATTTTTTTCATAACATTGGCAACAAGAGCATTGGCAACTCCCTGGGGTTTTTGCTCTCGTTTAGTTATTTAATTATTTTTTTTTTACTTTTTATATCACCACTAGGGGCGTTGTATGATATTTTAATGGATTCTCCAGGGTCACTTACCTAGGGCTAGACCTTCTTTCCAAATAAAAGCCGTTAAACGGGTTTCTGAAACACCCTGTATTATAGAAAAGTTACCATCTTTAAAATTATTATTTTTCCAATGCAGGCCAATTAATGTTCGACTAAAGTCGAGTTCTTTCTTTAATTTTATTAAGAGAATCGACTCGTTTTATATTAAATAGGTAATTAAACGAAAAAATCTATAAGTGCATATACTTTTTAAAATATTCCAACAATAAAAAAATATCTTATTTTAGTGATCTCAGAATGTAATAAACTACTTTTTATAATTTAGTTTATTAGGTTTATAGTTATTTTTCTAAAATAAACAAATAAAAAAAACGTTAAATTCATGTAATAATCATAAAAATAATCATCACACTGTGAAATTTTCTTTTATAAGTTAATTCAAAAGAGAGCAAATTTAAATGAAACCTGAGAAAAAATTACACGCGTCCTTTCATATAAAGTTTTGGAATACTGCTTAAGTTGATTACCACTACCCTCAGGTTTTTCCAAAGAAAAAATATATTTAATTCAATAATGCATTAATTAATTTCATAACCCATTCAGTTTTTTTCTATCATCGTTATTAGAAAATCATCTGCTTAAACAAGCTCGAGGCTTAATAACATAATACACTGAATTTCTCTTCTTTCATTATGCTTAGGGGGGGGATAACCTAACGCTCTCCAATATCCCCCATTGGATAATTAGGTCACCACAATTCATTAACTAATCCAAAGTCAGACAAAAAAATTTTTTTTTTCTTATTTTTTAGCAAATAAGATAGTGGCTTTCATTTACAGTTTTCAATGCATGAATTTCTCAGCACGAAATAACTACACAATTTGCAACCGGCGAATTCTAGATAAAACTATCCTATTTCATATTAAATATTCGCATAAAGATGAATATCAACCAACTCTCTTTTTATGTTTGAGGGGAAAATAGCTTCTGGAAGGCAAAATAAATTAACAGCTAATCATTGCTAATAACTTTTCAGCATAAAACGGTTCTCACACTCTCACAAGACATAATAAATAAAAATTTAAAAAGTTTAGCGCTGGCGCTGTTGGCATTATGTTTGACTACTTACTCCTTCACTTTTGACAACTGCGGGTAAAGCAAGGAAGTATGGGAAAGACAGAATACGTTTGAGGACATATTGAAAAAGGGATAAAAATATAATTTGCTAAAAAAAATCGAAGAGAGCAAACTGAACGATCGTGTATTATGTGTGCTCATAAAATTGTGTCGAAGTTTGACGGAGGGAAATTTAAATCGAAAACTTTCTTCGCACGAAAACACAATGCTGTAGGAGAGAATGCTGATGAAATTTTCTCTATCGTGTTTTCCATCACCGTTGTCTGTCAAATATTCAATAGCGGTGGTCGGTAAACGTTGTTCCTTGGAAGAGAAATGTTTTTTTTTTTTTTTTTTTTTTTTTTTTTTTTTTTTTGAAGAGGGGGACGCGCGATATCAACATGAAGGCATTGAACATAATAATTTATGAATAAAAAACTTTTTAAAACCGTTCTTAAAATGGACTAAGTATGAAATATTTTTCCTGCATAACTCCTTGTGGGAAAAGTGCAAAATATGTATTTAAAGGGAAAATAAGAAACGGTTTTTTCAATTTAGTAGAATTATTATTCATCCATGAAAATAATACCATAATGAGAGGAAATATAGGGCCCGAGATCAAATTTTCCCTATCAATAGTATAACGAGTGGTAAATAAGAGCCCTCCATTGATAATATAGTTCCATACACATTTGGATCGACAGAAACGTCTCTGTGAGAGTTAACCGAAAATTCCACGTTGTAGGTAAAGAATATGATTATTCCTGAATTCAATGCATGTTTTTAAATATGTTTTCTACCTTTGAATTGTATTTTTTAATCTTTGTACACTGTAGAGAGATACCGGCCTATTTTTAATTTTTAATAAGTTTTAGCTTCTGGATCATTTTTGGCAGGTTGTATCTGGTCGTTTTAACAGTGTTCTTAGTAGTTCTCAAACAAGCTTGAAAGAATTTAGGCCTGGGGACTAACTTTATTCTTTCAATATCGGGACTTACGAAAAACTTTGAGATAGCCAGTGTGATTTTGCGCGGCTCTGTCGTTCATAAAGTAAAACCTGGACCCGAAATGTCTTCTGCAAATGGGACATGTGAACACAGGTACACAATTGCAGACATATGTGAAAATCTCTGTGGTGTATAGGGGGTGCTGAAACAGCTCTTTGTATATAATTAGGAGAGAAGTAATTGTCAGCCGAAACAGTATCAAACGATGTCACTATTTGCTTGTGTTCGATGGGAATAAATTCGAGACGCTCACCTTGTTGGAGAGTGAAGTCTTGGCCCAGAGCGGAGGGGTCTTGAAGAGCCATGGGAGGTTTGTTACCATTTGGACATACTTCTGCGTAATGGATGATTGGATACAAAACTGGAAAATAAAAGAAGTGTTAAGACGGTCTTTCCTAATTAATTTAATTTAATTTTGAGCTGAAACGGGAGCATAAAATTGATTTCCCCCTGTCGTACTACCGATTTGGTAATGTTATACCTATTGTTAAAGGTAATAAGTTCGATTTTTGAATTTAACTAAGCATTTAGAAATAATTTTAAAAAAATCAAAACTTCAATTTTCCAGATGGAGTATCAATATACTCATGATGGATAACATAATCACTATCTAAGTGGCTAAAATTGTTGTTTTTAGACACGTTTTGTGTAAGTCTTAGGGAATATAATTCATAGATTGATATGTAATTTATGACGAGGTTAATCATAAACTAATTTCCTTCCTAATTCCGATTATATTGGATCATTAACTTAATATTCTTAAACCACCCTTGAACCGATATTCTTTCAAATTCCATTCATAGTATTTATCTCGTGTTTTTAGCTTATCGTTTAGTTAGCTTTTAACGTTTTTTGAAACTTATTTCCTAAATTAAAAACACAATGCACGTATTTTTGCCCTTACATGCATCAACACTTAGATATTATATTGTGTAATGGCTACATTTTTTTTTATAAATTGAACATGGGAATGCCGGTTTGTATCCAGCGAGGGGTTTAGGGGTTCACCCCCCACAATTCAATTTTTATTTTATTTTAATAAATTTTATTCAATTCAATTTTATTACATAACATTAAAGATCAAAGAATTACAAAAAAGTGGAAAACATTTTTTCATATGAATCACCAAGGAGGTGTGAGGTCACCTCATACAGGTTTAAAATTTTGACATCAATTTTATACTGTCTTTTTCCTTAAAAATTAAATGACTTACAAGGAGACGTCCTCTTCTGGTGTAACACATAGGGTCACAAAATAAGTCAAAACACTATTTTTAGGGCAAATTTCCAAAATTTTTCTAAAGGACCCCTAAACCGTCCTCGAAATTTCTTAGTTTATTACATATAATATACTGTTTTAAGCAAAAAATTTTGCCCGTTACAATGAGCAATGCTGTTTGGGTGTAATCTAAAGGGTCTCAAAATGAGCTAAGCATTTTCTGGGAGAGGACCCCAATTTTACTATAGGAATTCCCATTGTTTACACAATTTGAAATTTAGTGCACCAAAATTAAAATTAATCTAAAAACCAACGTGCAAAAGTATTCTTAAGGAATTAGTACCTCAGAAATTATGTTTAGTCAACCCCTCCTGAACTAGTCCTGCCGAATGTAACCTAGTAAAGAATTTCTTTAAATTATCATCAAATAAAATGAAAACTTCTCTATTAAATTTTCCTTCCCAGGAACGAAATGTGTCATTACAAATCAGATTTTTCAAACGTTAATTTGAATGGAAAACTTTATTCCGAGTGGGGAGAACATGCCCTAATTCGAGTTTTATCAAAACGGCGGATGAAAATATGGATAAAACCGAAAAGCGATTGCGAGCCAGACGAGAGCTGGATTCTTCAAAGAAAAAAAAAACAGAATTTTCAAAAACGAATATTGATTTTCAATCAAGTGAAACTTCGAAAAAACGAGTCGGTGTGGCTCCCTTCCCTTTTGAGGAGGGGACGAAGTGGAATCGGGCGTAATCAAAGAGATTCTTTTTGAGAATTTTCTACAGTACAAATGTGAAATAAGCATGAACGGGGGAAATGCATTTCTACGAAGTTTCTTATTTCAGTGTGGAATATTATGCGGCTATTTTACTCTTCCTAAATATCTTAAAAATTTGATGAGACGAAAAAACACCCCTTTTCCAGGAAAATTTAGCGCGCAACTACCACCCTAAGTGAAATGTGATTTTAAGATTTATTCTAAAAAATAGTAATTTATCCAAAGTTTTCCATCAAGGTTAATTGAGGGTTAATTTCTGAGCTACATAAATTTTCCTTCGAAACCATTCCACCCCATTTTAGAAAAATTAAGCTCAATTCATAATTGCCTGACTTACGGATAATTATATTCCTTTTAAGAATTGTTCTAAATGTTTCTTTTTCATATCCACGAGTCTTTTTTGTTTTTGTTTTTAAAACTCGAAATATTCAATTTCAGTTTTTAAAAACAATTTTTGTCCACTAACAAAAATATCCAGAATATAAGCATACTGTGTAGAGTTTTTATATGTTCGGAAGGATAGCGGTCAATTCAAACCTTTTCTTTCTTGGATTTTCCCATTCCTTAGAGTTATGAAAAGTTGTTGTTTTTTAAGAAAAAACAACACAAGAGATTTTTCTAGAGAATAAAATTCGAAAAGACATTTGAATTTAGTTTAATTTATTTATTACAAATATCCAGTAGATCTGCTATGACTCCCATCAAATCTCTAGCCTTTAAATAAACCCTTGATCTTGAAATACGGCTGATCTTGAAAGAAAAAGCGCTTATTTTACGGACACAAACAAAGTTTGAGAAAATTTTTAAAATGTGTTACAAAAATCTCCACTACTTACAGTAATTAAAAGAAATTCGGAGGAGGTAAGTTTTCTATTTCTTTTAAGTTTAAAATTTAAGTTTTCTAAAATTTCAAAGGAGAATACCAAAGGTTAGTCTGGTCTAGAACATTCGAGATAATTTAGTACATATTTTAGTGCTTAATTGATAGAGATTATCTCGAAATTTAATTATCAATATATGATGATGAAGGCATAGGTAAAAGTATGTGTCGAGGACTAATAGTCAGATTATTCAAATAGGGTATAAATACCGACTGAAACGATTATAACTCTTATTAATACTATACTTTTGAGTCGTAAGACAAGTAGCGGCTCGTGGGTAGTTCAAATGGGGGTTCACAATTATATTTTTAAAATGCAATTAGTTAAGTAACAATCTCAGAAATAAATCACAAGTATAATAATTCATATTATTTGTCACGAAAAACAAATGTCACAGGTATGAGTTATTTTATACATACAGTAAAGTTGAGTTATTTGTATACAGTAATTTAGTTTAGCAAATAAGAGGCTGGGAAAGCAAGAGTCTATTAGTTAATTCACACCCGTATATCCATTTCTATTCATCATTCACTTTAAAGTCTATGTTTTCCTATGGTAACTTGAACAAGGTTCAGATGAGGTGTTAGTCTTAAATGTTTAATTTCCTTTTTTTGTCCAGCGACAGTTGTGAAAAGTGCAGAGGCTTCAGTTCAAAAACTGTAATTTTACTCAACGCCATATTAAAAAATCCATAACCAATAACAAAAAAATTAATGCTTAAAAATTAGTTGATAAAAATATTATAATTATATTTTCAAAAAGTACTTATCTCATTTTTCAATTGCCCAAAAAAAAATCCAAACCACAAAAAAGAAAGCTGAGCCTCAAAAACGCAAACGCCGGCAGCGTATTTCCAATCGCGCACGTGGAGGAAGCCGCCAGAGGCAGCACTAGCGCTCAAAGAGGATCCGGAGAATTTGGCGCAAATACGGTTTGATGCTTTAGGCCAGGTATGGGCAACCTTTTTGAATTTGCGGGCCAAACTCAAAGATTTTAATGACGTGGAGGGCCAGGGGTTCAGTTTTTGGTTGGGGACAAACCGCAATCAGACTTTTGTTTTTGGGGTATTGACTCGACGTCATTTCTAAGGTACTAGTACATTTTACGTTAAGTTTTAGATCCCTTAAAAGTAGTATTTGAACTATGTTGCACATAAAATGTCAAAATTTTACAATGTTAGCTAGCTACAAGTAAAAATGGGGGTCCGTGGGTCACCCCCAGTAAAATTTGTCTAAAAAAGTAGTGATTTAGCTCATTTTGAGACCCTTTGGGTTACATCTGAATAGAACGGCTCCTTATAAACCACATAATTTTCAAGGGAAAAAATTATAAGTAGACTCAGAATTTCGAGGGGGCTGTGGGTCCAACCCCAGGAAATTTTTTAAAATTTTCCCCTTTAACTAGAGGGGGCTTTAACCACTTTGGGGAACACTCAAAGGGAACCGTTTCGTCTAAGCGGCAGAATTTTCAAAGAAAAAACACTTTATAACAGACTTCCAAATGGTGGAGGGGGGGGGGTTGGGGTTCTCTCCAAGAAAAATTTTGAAATTTGATCCTCAAAAGTAGTGTTTTAAGTCCTTTGGAGACTTTTTGAAGTCTTTTTTTTACTTTTCTCCATGACAATTTTTAAAATGTTCCGCGGGCCGGACCAAATGACGTGGCGGGCCGGATCCGGCCCGCGGGCCGGAGGTTGCCCACCGTTGCTTTAGGCTCTTTATCGCTCCATTTGCGGTTTTGGCGATAAGTCTTTTAAATAGGTTTTACGGTATTCTTTTTATAAGGGGACAAACAAAAAATAATAAACAAGGATTTAAAAGGGCAACTAAAGGTGATGTAATGTAATTATTTTTTAACTTTAGTAATGTTAAATTTTCATCTGAAGTTGTAATTATTTAAATAAGAAAATGTGCAACATTCTGTTTGTGTGTTATATTTTGCCGTTATTAATCAAATTGTCTTCCTAATCTAATCTAATGTCTTTAATTGTCTTGAGCTTTCAAGTAATGCATTATAGTTGGATTTTAACTGTCTTTCAAGCGTCAATTTTTTAAATCGTTTTATCTTAAGTAGTTTCCGAGTAATAAAAACTTATGAAAATTTATAGCACGATTTATGTATAATAATATTTTATATAATACTTATTTTAAAATATAACAACTTTTAAATAAATATTAAATTTTACAGTTTATATTATTTTAAAATTCAGGTAAAGATGTAATAACATTTGTAAAAATTGACCTTCTAGCACAAAGAGCCGAAAAATATTTTGAGATTTGATATCACCATTATTTAAGCGTTTTAATCAACTATTGGCCCCTTTAAATTAAATTCTATGAGGACAAAAAATTTTCAATGAATAAACATATGCATGTGGATTGTGGAACTGAGAATAAAAAAAGAAAGAAAAGCTGGCTTCCTGTTCTATTTCATTTGTTCTGAGCATCATTTTGTTTCTTTTCCCTTTCACGCGTTCTTCTATAATCGGCTGGGAAGAAATTTTGGCCCAGGCATTTTAAATCAAAGACTGAAAAGTACTTAATTTTTTATGATGGGGATCATGTTGGAAAGGATTTTCCTATGCTCGAGAGGGGAGAATAAATTTCTAAAATTTGTTGGTCTTGAAAAACTTATGTAGCTGTCGGCCTTCGACGAACAGCTGCCCACAAGATCAGCCCTGTCTGATTGTTTATTTTATTTTTTTAATTTGTTCTTCGAAATTTCTTTTAACACTACATGCTTAAAAGCTATCAAATTTGCGTAAAGCTAATTCGGTGCCTTAATGGAATAAAACAATAAAATAAAATGTGTACTCAGCTCTGAAAGTTTTAAATTTTTCTTTACTACGTTTTGTCCAGTGTGTGTCTGTAATTAGCTGAAAAGAATCCATGAACCTTTTCACCTCTTCCTTATTCTTGATTGAGCCTCTGATGCATAGAATATTGTTTTTGGTCTTCTTATCAAAGACCAAATTGAAATCTTTTGGCATATCTTTTAAAATAAAAGACAAATTTTCCTCCATCGTGCTTAAGTTATAAAAACGATGAAAGAAAGATTCATAAGAACGCAGATTCGTATTGAGCGCCAAATCGCCTAAGAACATAAACAAATGCAAACCTACAGTCTTCAATTCTTATTGGCTCCTCCACCGAACGTCACACTTCCACGCTAGTGCTGCCTCTGGCGGCTTCCTCCACGTGCGCGATTGGAAATACGCGCCCCGGCACGCAAAATCTGTGCGATCGGAATTCGATTTTGTCGTCAATCTGGTTGAAAAATAGGGAAGTTTGGATGGTACAGCGAAAGGGAAAATCGACACGCGAAGAACTAATGGAGCAGATGTTTAAAGCTGTCTCCATATGTATTAGCCATAGAGGTATTAGCTCCATGGTTCATCCTATTCTCGCCATCTACCATAATGCGGCTTCAGTGATGTGTAAAAAGCTCTTTCGGTAATCTTCTCTCGTTTACACAAAAAAACTCTCCACCGCCCATTTACTAAATCAATTACCGCTTTCGAACCCCCGACATGTGCTGTTGGCACCTGTCCTATAGAGAACAAACGGAGAAGAAGGAATTTCTCTTTATTCTCGCAAATAAGGCCCGTTTTGGAAATGCGTTTGGAACGCTACCAACTCTTCTTCGCACAAAGCAAAACAGAATTCCGGAGGGATTCCAGGTCCTGGTATGCGATGGTGTTGGGGATGAGGGAAAATCGATACTTCTTGGCATCGATGTTTGGGTATAGAGTACTTTATTTAAAGTATCGAATGCAGTAATTTAAATTCAAATTAAGCTTTGAGATCTGAAAGTTTTCGATGCCTATGGCGAGGGGGGGGGGGCGTACTAAAAGTATTCCATGCTATAAATTTTACTAAAACATGCAACGAAAGTCTTTAGTCTATCCCTAACGAAGTAAATAAATTACCCAGTTAATTAGCCTAAAGCCTCATTTCGTCCGAAATATTTTTGTTTCAAGAGTCTCATAACTTTTGGACAGTAGAACAAACCACATAGGGTATTGGCCGAAACAAGACTTTTCAAATCCAGGAATTTAACTGGTTATGGTCAATATTTTCTCATGACTTAATATTATTTTGGTTTTGATATGCGCAAATTAAAGTTTTTGTATACAAGGAAATATAACGAATGTTTCTTTAAAGAAAGTACATGAACTTCGGGATAAAAAAAGTTGTGATTAATGTTCAAAGCTTAGAATGTGTTTTATGGTTAAGTATCTTATAAATGTTTTATCATCTCATCTTACAGCCATATTCACAGCCATCAGTGTTGGTGTTAAATCCTTTGTCAAAGATGGATTCCACCAATCACAGTCAGCGAAAAGCTAATATTTCTTTCTTTAGCTGCTGGTTAACACCGACGCTGATGCCTGTGAATATGGCTGTTAGTCTCGGCAATTTTCCATATTTCGACCCACATAATTTGAATTCAGTATGCAATGAAGAATTCTCCACTTTAAGAAATCTTTCTAAGCTTGTTACCTAATCAAAATTGTAACTTTTAATCTAAGCCTGTCGCTTCTCAAAAGTTGAACTTTATATTTCTTGTATATTGTCATTGTATTGTTTTGTTGTAATAAGTAATCTTATTACTTACTTCTGTAAGCCCCGTGCAATACATTGTGGTGCACGGGGAGCTTTTTGTGTGTTTAAAATAATAACAAAAAAATGAAGAATTCTAGAAAAAAGATTAAAAAAAATGTCAATTGTCAATTTTTGGTTGGTTTAAGCAAGAAAAGAAATTCCTTTAGGGAGAAAAAACAGAAAATGTATAATAGGTTTCAACAAAATGCTAAAACTTCAACTGGATCCAGTTGGCACTAAAAAGTAATAAGAACCAACTATTTAAATTCTCCATCTCCATTTTTATAATCAAATTTCTTATATCTTGATGCTGTTTTCCTTTGCAAGCTACACTTGTGTGTTTAATGAAAGAAATTTTGAAATAAAATGAAAGAAATACAGTTTATAATTGAATAACTTCCCTAATTTTATTTCCTTTAATTTATTTTTCATTTGCTTTTCAAAAAAATGCCATCGAAATCTAATTCTTGCTCATTAAAAATGTGCATTTCAGTCTCAACAACACATCACCCGGAAGTAAAACCCAGCCCAAGCAATCTTTCAAAATCGTCGATATCAGTTCCCTCCCCAAGAGAACCTATTTCAAGTTTCCAATCTCCTTTTTCCCTCAAGATTCCAAATTCTTATTAAAACGTTTTTCCATCTCCGAAACGTCCTGATATTATTACGCAACGCATGAAATGCATCTTTTATGGATAGGATGGAAACATACACTGGAAGAAATTTCATTCCCTCCAAAACAGGAAAAAGTACACCACAGGCAAACCAATACATCCCGTTTCTCAAAAAATATTTTTAAGGGGTGAACGTCCTCCCGATGATATCGAACTTCCATTCTGCATTTTCACGAAAACAAACTGTTTAGGTCTAACTTTGAAAGAAGAGAACGGTTCTTAACTTGCTATATGTGAGTTGCAAAGGAGATTTTCTTCAAAGATTTTATTTCTCAGACTCAAAAGGATAGGAATAGAGTAGCATAAGGCGCTCTTTTGGAGAGTTTTGATTGATCTCTATTGTCTAGTTCTGTGGGGCCTAAAAGATTTGAATTGCAAATTCTTGGGCGGATCTATTTCGAAATTCCTACCGACCAGTACCAGTTAGTTATAAACGAATGGGTCTACAGTTTTGTAAATGGAGTTGCTCTGGTTTTGCAACCGCGTTATAGTGAACTATCATCGGACCCTTTAAAAAGTTTAATACAGCTATTTTTGTTTGTGTTAAGTATATCGAATTCGGCATGAACGACTTCAAAGGATTTTATTCCATTCTTTACTTTTTAATAACTTGGGATGCAACACTTATGATCTGAAATTTTATTATATGATTTTATTAATTGTATTGATTAATCTTATGACATGATAAGAGATTTCGCTCTGAATGGCAATAAAAACCCTCGTATTAAAATTTTAAAAATTCATCAGAATTGGATTTGCTTGAAATTATTTGAAAGGAGTAATAATATGTGGAAGGGATTGAATTGTAAAAGCTCCCAAATATTACGTCAGTAACAATAAAACTACCTATACCGTTTTTCTAACTGACTTCCATAGAAATGGGAAAAGTTATTCGTTTGTGTAGAAAATAACTTAAATGGTATTCTTACGGCACTTATGCTAATAGCAGTCATAAGCACTTCCGTACATAGTACTTTTTTAAAAAAAATTAAAGGCTTAATTTTGCCAAATGGATGAACGATTTTTAAAAGGGTAAACTTTTAATGAACCCTAAAACTACTACTGATTGTTGCATTTTACGACCGTTTTTGGAAAATATCCGGGTTCTTGTTCAGCTGAAAAATTGAAAAAAAAAATATTTCCTGTATTCCTTAATATCCATTTTAAGTCTCAAGTTAATGAGTGGTTATAAGTGAAGAGACGACTATTTGCTTATAATGGCGAAGTAGTTATCCAGCTGAGAAATAAAGATAAACGGTTCTTAGAAAGAGGCGTGAAACGGTCGCTCGAATTGTTGCGTAAGAGCTTGGAAAGAGATCGAAAGGTGGCATTTTGGGAGCAATTGATGCCGGGAAACTAATTTCAGGGAGAAAAATAGTTCGATGGGTCCTCCCCGTTTTTATTGCTATCTCTTAATTTGTTCATTTTAAGTTAAAGACAGTTATGTTGTTACACAATATATACGTTACGGGAATAATTCCGGGCATTATAAGTAATGCCAGCATATTTCATGAAAAGTAATAAATACTCATTGATAAATTCCATTGAATTTATCACATTGTCCGCCTCACTTCGGGGATTATTAATATCCGGTTTATCACTGTCCGTAACATATGTATAAAAAGCTGGGAAAAAAATATTCCGAAATCATTTGGGGTGGTGAATACAGAGATCTAATCTTAAACCAATAATTTCAATCTAATACAAAGTACATTTAAAATTCTAAATCATCAACTTCATCCATATTATTTTACATGCCTTCCTTAGGTTATTGCCTTTTCGATATAATGCATTTTTCCCACATTATACTAGATCTTTATCTCCCAATAAATCTTTTTTAACATTAAAGAATACAACAACTTATCAGATCCCGAGGTTTTCCAAATCATTATTTTGCAAACACATCTTTTATCTTGCTACTAAATTGTACCAGAACACAATCTACCTTTAAATCTAATTAAAATTAACAAATATTCCAAACTTAAAAGAAATTTATTTGAATTATTAATTAATATCGACAACCTGGATCATATTTTAAAGATATAAGTATATTTATTTTAAAAATGTTATCCAGCTTTCAGCCAATATAATTTATATATTTGTAGAGTAGTAGCATTTTTTCATCTTATTTGTTTTTGTATTGGCTTGTCCGGATCACTCCTATTTAACTTAATGCAAATGTTAACAAAATGTGGCAAAATTCCCCTAAAAAGCTCCTTTATTTCCATTTTAAAGGCCAATTTTAATACAAAATCATACAAAATAAGTCATTAATTTATTAGTGTTATATCTATTATTCTCAAATTTTAAGAATGTAAAAGTTGTAAAATTCATAATCGTTTTACATACTACTTCAATTAGGACTACATTGTTGTGATTTTAAAGCTGACACTTTGCATTTTGACACGAGTTGCACGGTTTGAAACTTTATAATATCAAATCGCTTCCCAGATAGCATGTAACCTTGCGGTTAGCCCTTTTTTTTCACTGTCATTGGGCTGCCTAAAAAGGGTTTGCCGAAAAGCCTTTAAGCAGTGCAAGAAAAGGGCTGTTCCGTGGCTGACCAAACAAGGTATACCGAAAAGCCCTACAGCAGCGCTTGACGCAGGGCTATGAAAGGGCTGTCCCCACAACCCTGTTGAAGGGCTTTCAGGAAAGGGCTGTGACAGCCAAGCCAATTTAAGCCCACGTGACATACCACGTGACCCCAATAAGTCCATCCAAACTCCACATCAACATCGCCATTTTATTACCATTCCTGTGTGCAAGTTAAATTATGTGTGTGAAGATATTTTCATTACAAGATCAAAAACAAGGTAAGTTTTAATTAAATGTTCTTTTAGAGTTATGAAACATCTTCTTTTCATTTTGCCTTAAATTGTGTAACTAGTTAAGTTTATCGTATATATTATTCAAAGTTGTGGATAATTGGAAAATTTCTGAATGCTATTAATTATGCTATGCTTTGTTATGATCCCATGTTCCAATATTAGTATTTCAAATATTAGTAGTTTCATTTTATTTCAAAAATAATATTAATAAAATTAAATTATAATTTGATTATACTACTAACGATAGTCTTTTTCATCAGAACATGTGTGAGAAAAAAAAAAGAATTCGCACTGAAATTAGGATGTTTTTATATTCTTCCTGAATGATTTTTCGTGGGAAAATTATTTTTGTTTTATGTTCTTAAACAAAACAATTTATTGTGTTTTCCTTTTTTTAGAACAACAGCTTTCTGTTTCTTTATATTTTTCTTTTCAGAAGTCTGTTTACAGATCTTCAAAGATACTAAAGAAACATAATAAGAGATGCTGTCAGTGATTGGTTTATAGAAGCCAAATTTAGGATTGCTCTAAGGTAATTTTATGTATGACTTCATCAAAAAATGTTCCACTTTCTTAAATTTTGGATTAAATGTACATAAAATGAATATCAGTTAATCTATAATCATCTCCTGTATTAGCTGTTTTCTATTATTAGGCGAAAAGTTCTATAATTTAGGGACCACTTAAAAACGTCCAACAGACCACAGGTTGAGAATCATTAATGTAATACACAAAATGGGGCTTGTTTTGAAGACAGCTAGAATGAGTTAATATAAATGATGACTGTATATTTGATATCTGAGAAGGATTTTTTTCTCCAAAATGTTAATTTCTGGCACTCAAGAAAGATATTTTTACCGAATATTTATTTATTCATTGCTCAAATAGTTTAATATGTTGAACATTTTCATGATATTTTTCCTCTTTTTTTCAGAGACAACAGAATTTTCGGACAGAGATGGAAATAACAAATTTAAATTTTGTAATTATAGAACAGGTTAAATTCATCTTATATTGTGCAATATTTCTAATTAATATTTTTTATAAATGTATTATTTCATTAATTCCTTTCTCACAGTTCTTTTGAGTATAGTTCTGATTTGTCTGTTTCTTTTTTTTACTTAAACAAATGTTTGCTAATTTAAAAGTTGATGGGGGATAATTTTCCCTCTCTTTTTACTGTCATTTTATTTATAAACGTGCAAATGAACTTCCATATAGTTCAATATTTCCCTTCATTTCATGAGTATTCTTAGTATGATTTGAGTCTATGAGTAGAACCAGTATGCTTTGATGGCTCCTTATGTAGGATATTCTTAATTGTAAAATTTACTCATGTGGTATTTTAAGCAAGAACAATCTCTTGTCAATTTTAACTTTTAAAATATACTTGTATTGAAAATGTTTCTCTAACCCAGTTTTCTATGGAATAGCAAATACTGTTCTATAGCTTAAGTTGGCAAAGTTCCTGCATGGTATGCAGTCTTAGCATTTTAATTCAGTAAAAATTACTTTTTATGTGGCCATAATTTGAATTCTAAGAATGAGAACCTTGAGTGTATTTCTAATTTAAATTTACCTGACCTCTGATCTATATGGGATCCTGTTATTAGTATATTTTGTATATTTAACGGATTTTTTATGCTTATTTCTCTCTGTACTCTATGTTAATCCAGAAGCTATATTAGTCTAGTTTGTGTTATTGTCAGTGTAATACTTTTTCTTGCATTGTGTGTTAAAATAAAATTCTTGATAATATTCTGCGTATTTTTAATTAAAAATTTTCTTATGTTTATGTCTTTCTCTGATCTATGGGGATTCTGAGTATATTTTGTTTATTTAAGGGAGTTTTATAATTAATTTTTACTTCTTCCTCAGAACCATGTTATCCCAAATAGCAGTACAATATTGTTTTCTTGCATTTTGTTTTAAAGAATTTCTAACAAAAATTCCCTCGGTATCTCCTTCACTGGTTGTTTGGAAAACTTCTTAACTTTTATAAAGAAGTTTAAAAATGTAAAATCTTTAAAGTTTTTTTATACCATAAAATGTATCAATTAAATATTCAAAAAGAAGTTATTTAATGAGAGCAAAGTATTTAATATTAGATTAGTAAAATGTAGGGATAAAATATTACCAGAGTTAACGGTTAAGTATTGCATTTCGTATTTTTTAGTTTCTTTGTTGAATTATGTGATACAAAATTATTCCTGAAAATATGTACCACTGTATAATATATATATAGTGCAATATTTCGGGGAAAATTTTGTGTCATCACATAATTAAAAAAACTCAGGAAAAATATGAACTGCAATATTAAACCTAGAACTATGGAGAAAATTCGGAATACCCTTCAACAAACCTAATTTATAACACTATATTAAGTTTTAAATAAAGTTTAATAGCCAATTTAAAAGACCTAGACGTGACGACGTTGTCGCAGGGCTTTCATTCCAGCCCTGTCGCAGGGCTTTCGTTCCAGCCCTTCGCAGGGCTTTCATTCCAGCCCTGCCAAAGCCCTACAAAGCGTCAACTAGCAGAGGTCGGTTTTACCCTGTCACAGGGTAAACAGGGCTGTCGTGACAACCCTGCGACAGCCTTACACAGGATTACGCCGCAAGGGGCTACGGCAGGGCTGTAACAGCCCTACATTGCTATCTGGGTTATTATTATAAATCGGATATTGTTATCATTCTACTCTTCGACAAAAGTTATCACATGAAACGGAGTCGACTGTATAAATAAAATATAATTTAATGCAACGGTGGGCAACCTCCGGCCCGCGGGCCGGATCCGGCAACATTTGGCATCATTTGGTCCGGCCCGCGGAACATTTTAAAAATTGTCATGGAGAAAAGTAAAAAAAGACTTCAAAAAGTCTTCAAAGGACTTAAAACACTACTTTTGAGCATCAAATTTCGAAATTTTTCTGGCGGAGAACCCCAACCCCCCCTTCACCATTTGGAAGTCTGTTATACAGAAACCGCTTACAAGAAACGGTTCCCTTTGAGTGTTCACCGACCAAAGTGGTTAAAGCCCCCACTAGTTAAAGGGTTTTAAAAAATTTCCTGGGGGTGGACCCACACTCCCCTCGAAATTCTGAAGTCTATATTTTATTCCCTTGAAAATTATGTGGTTTATAAGGAGCCGTTCTATTCAGATGTTACCCAAAGGGTTTCAAAATGAGCTAAATCACTATACTTTTATAGGCAAATTTTAAAAAATTTTACTGGGAGTGACCCACGAACCCCCATATTTACTTGTAGCTAGCTAACATTGTAAAATTTTGACATTTTATGTGCAACATAGTTCAAATACTACTTTTAAGTGATCTAAAACTTAACGTAAAATGTACTAGTACCTTAGAAATAACGTCGAGTCAATACCCCAAAAACAAAAGTCTGATTGCGGTTTGTCCCCCAACCAAAAACTGAAATTACATCCCTGGCCCTCCACGTCATTAAAATCTTTAAGTTCGGCCCACAGATTCAAAAAGGTTGCCCATACCTGATTTAAAGAATTGCTGCTTCTTTAAAAGAGGGAGTTGCCTGTCAAAATTCCATAGAGAGTGATGTCACACTTTCGGTGTTTGCTTGAAAGCTCATACTGACATCATAACAGAATTGGTTCTACCTTGTCGCATACAGACTGAAGGAAAATTCTACTTTCAGGATGAGGTTAATGAAGCTAAACTGTTTTAATATGCTAATTAAACTAAAATACTTTATGTAAGGTAAAAAAGAGGTGCAGAATGTACACCTCTTTTATTTAGGTGTTCTCAGTCAGATAGTCAAACACTCCTGCTTATAGGAACTTTTAAATGACACAAAAATCTACTCTTCAACTAGTTTTGGAATCTCTGGTGCGTCTCTTTTTTTTGTTTTGCATGGTGAAATTTTTCTTATTTCACGTGTAGTTTGAAAATCATTTCTGAAATAAATATACTTATGTTATTATAATCATGTTGAGATTAAAAAATTTGTATCCGTTAGTATTTTAGAAAAGAAAAAGAAAATGTTTTACCAAATCTCAAAAAGAGTAATTAAGTTTAATATCCAAAGTGTCAAAGGGGAAATCTTGGGACACTCAGATGTGAAGCACCTTACGCTATGTCTCAGGATTTCCCACACTTCTCATGAGTAACAAAAATTTATTTTTTGTTAAAAAAATAATTTAAGAATTTAGAGGATTATAATTCACAGAAATTGGTGTAAAAAAGTATCTGGAAGAATACTAAAATGGTGATTTATCTTATGACAGAAGTGAGGATATCATCCATCAGTATGAATTTCAAATATTCATGTCCAATATAAGATTATTTAACATAACTTTTTCAATAATGTTATTTATTTTTTTGCAATATAACATACAATTTTTATGTTACTATTAAAAGAGTCCAAAGGTAGGCAACTAGTGGGGTAATATTTTAAGAGTTTTTTTTTTAAATATGTTACTATAAATTCCCTAAAAGAGATAATTGGTCGAAAAAATTTCCCTTTGATGCTCAAATGAGTGTATTTCATATAGTAGAATTTGAAAAAAATATAAGTTTAAAAAAAATTAGAAAAGATATTTCATAAAAAAGTGTCCCTCTCTTCCCTTCTGGTGGAGACAAAGTTATTTTTTCTTGAAACTCTTCTAACTGAATATGCTGAAATAAACATTATTTTTGGATATATCCTTTCAGTCCTTTGAAAAGTGATTTATGCGCTGATACATCCGACTGATGAAGAAATGACACAACTTCTATCGCCCCAAACTCTAGAAATAAACTTATGTCATCTGACGTCTAACAAGACGAATCACCTCCACGACTTTCTCAGAAAACACCCATTTACACCTGTCTCCCTGATCCCAAACACGACAGAGGAGAGAAAAAATAAAGAATCTTTTCAGATTCGATCTTATTTTTAGTGGAGGGAGAAAAGAAGAAAAAAAGTTTATTCTCTAGCCCATCTTTTTTTATCGAAAAAATCGAAATGGATGGGATTTCGTTCATCGTGCAACGGGAGGAAAGGAGCCGTTCTTTCCCTAAACAGATTTCGGAGGAGTTTTGCTCTCGGAAGTCGATGAACCCGACGGAGGGATCCCGAGGTTTTGAAGGAAAGAAACTTAGGCAGTGATTTAGGCCCAGATGTAGCTTCAAAGAAAGTGTGCCAACCAAACAAACGTGGTACATAAATTACATAAAAACCAAGGCACCAGAGTATGGGCACTCTAGCCTAGATACAAGGACGGGTTAAAGGGGGCCAATTTAAACCTCAATTTTGATTTAGTTCTCTTAAAAAAATATTTAACCTACGACGAGGATGTCAGGGCACGTACTTTTGGCCTCACGTCTAATTTTTTATTTTCTTTTTTATTTTTAACATATTTTCGTTAAAGCCAATACTTATATTTTAAGGTTTATTTTTGAGTCAATAAAGTTACGTTCAGTAAATTTTTGAGGCTCTAGCTTTTAAATTTTCTTGATTTTATAGCCCAAAAATAATTTTTATGCGTATTACCCCTCCTTTTTCCCCTATAAACAAATCAAACTCAAATGGCTTGTTTATATTTTTTCGCAATCAATTTTTGGTTTAAAAATATTTTGACTACGTTGGAACTAAAATATAATATTTTTTGATTGCGGACGATGCACCTTTTTGAATCTGCATTCGGCTTTCAGTTGATTCGGATCGCAACGCAACAGCATTAGATATTTTTTTGGGGTATCTTTCCCATTTTTTAAAAATTTAATTCTCTCTTTCGATCTTATTTTCTTTTCTCCTATCATTCTCTCCTGCACTCTTAATCATTATTATTCCTTTTTAATCGCTAATCTTTTAATCTTTTCTCTTAATGTTTTGTAAAAATTTCGAAATAAATAGAAACAAAATGATTAAATCTCATAACTAAGTCAGTTTACACGAGGTCTAGTTCCATTTAAGAATAATAAAGATAACTGTATACTTAAATAATGAAATGAAATTTTAATTTTTAGCACCTTTCTCATTTTTACCTCGAGCCCGTATTATTACATGCGTCTTAACCTGTACTGAAACGTTAATTTTGTGTTTTTATTTCAAGAACGGAATGTTGTTAGAAATGGGTAACCGATTCCTTTCACCTACCTGATAGACGTCGAAATAAATGCCATCATCTGACGCATGTGTTGAGCGGTATTTCTAAATGTGACAGCACCGGAATTAAGATGGATTGTTTCTTCGTGATGCGTAATGACGTTTTCACGAGAAGAATTCGGATCATTGAAAAGAGACACAGGAGAAAGATACTACCACAAGAAAAGTATAAATAAAACTATTCTAGGCAGGGGCGGTTATCGTGGGTAGGGATGGAAATTTTTTTTAAACATCGATAGAGTATGGAAAAGAGCCTATCGATAGCTCGTTATTGTCGAAAAAAGTATCGATGTTCCCAATATATGGAAGTATATTTTTTTTCCATGGGAAACAATTTCTAATTGATTCAATTTCTGTCCCTGGGAACAAACGTAATGAAAATATTACCGATTTTAAAATGTTTTCCTTCGTAAATATTATCTTAATTGATTGAAAGAGAAATAATTCTACTAAAATTAGAATTAATAACAATAAGTGCTTCGAACTAGTAAGTACAATAGAACCTCAACTAGGGGGCTATCGCCTCCTGCTCGCTATCGCTCGCCAACCCCCGGTAACTGCTGACGCAGTTCCCCTAGGATTGCTTCGCAATCCTGTGCTCGCTACGCTCGCTCGCCACACGCTGGTAGAGCCTAGCTGAGATTCTCATTACCAACCGAATTTATTGGTGAAAATAAAATAAATAGAGTTTTATAAATAGTAATATGCAGCAGGGAAAAATCAAATAGAGTGTGTGAAAAATATGTACACACAGTGTTTATAAAATTCATGGGTACTGTTGCATTAGCCAAGAAACCCCCCCATAAGCAGTATAATATATCATATAAATACTATTAACAGGTACAATACGTTATACTTAATAGTTGATATATTTCAAATCTCAGTATTACTTTTAATTATGTTAAGTAATTTGTAACTCTTGGTGAAATTTGCACCCTTTTAAGCAACAGTAGCAATTTATGTTTAAGATTACATGCATTATATAGTGTTTAGAGATAGGTGCAATGGTTGGTTTTTTTAGTTAACGTTTCGTAAATTCAACAGGCAATCCTGAGGTAATACAGTATCGCCAAAACGTAAACAAAACACAAAACCAAAACAAACCAACCGTTGCCAACGGGTGAAAACAAATACCGCCAAAAAATCCATCCTTAAATTCAGACAGTTTACAACAATAGCAAAAGTAGCGTGGACCACCAAAACGTAAACAAAACACAAAACCAAAACAATCCAACCGTTGCAAACGGGAGAAAACAAATACCGCCAAATTCGTGAGCCACGTAAGAAAATTATATAGATTATAGGATAACCGAGACTTTGGTTTATCGGACCACTGTGTCAGAAGTTATTGATCGAATTTATTGGCCGTTCCACTATTATGTAATCATGTTTTTGGTCATTTTGGACCCCCTCCCACCTTGCCAGTAAATATAAGCAAACCGCAAACTCCACCCTCATAATTACGTAAGAAAACTGCCCAACCCTTTGATCTTTTCCTCGTGAAGTCAAATTGCTTGAAACTTTTTTCCTAGTTCAATTTTTTGTGAAATTTATAGAGCATTTTCAATCACATGACTCGGCCTAACAACGGCCTTAGCAACGTTGTTTTTGTCCGCCAGTGACATCATGTGCGAATGCTTCTATTGGATGCTTTTAGTTCCCGCCCCTAACAACAGCCTTAGCAAAGTTGTTTTTGTCCTCCAAGTGACGTCATGTGCGAATGCTCTATTTTTGGTTGAGTTTTGAAATTATTTATGCAAGAAGCAAGATATTTTTGAAAATTCAGCGTTTGTAACATCCTACACTGTAAAAAAAACTGTTGTTTTAACAGATATTCATATCAACTCCTGTTCAGCAAGAAAAGGTTTATCACAGTTTTCTTCTAAGTTCTCCTGGAATTATCTCATGCATTTTTTACCTCTTTCAGTTCAAAATATTTTTAAAATAAATGTAGTAAATCTTATGACTTTCTTGAGATAAAGTCATCAGAAAACTCCTTTAAATCATTAAAAACAAGAGCGTTATCTGATACGAAAGTGTTTAGCAAAGAAATACCCGCGCATTTTTTACTACAGGGTATAAATTTACAAGTCCGACCTGACCGAAGTCTGCATACTGCACCAGCCAGATTTTGGTGACCAATTTTCTCTCAAGTGATTATAATTAGTGAAATGCTTCAGAGGGTAGTATCATAAAGCCTCGTGAACGTCAGCTGCGGTTCCGTGGGTGGGTTAAGCGGTGGTAGCCCCCAAACACGTAAAAAAAACTTAATGATTTCCTCCCGGCTAAAGTTTTGTTACATGATAGTTAACCCAATATCTCGAAGAAAAAACCCGTCAGCTGGCTGTAGGATTGTGGATTATACGTCAGCTGATGGTCGCTTGAACATTGGAGCTTCCTCCTCGAAGAATAATATTATCATTCGGCAGATGGGCGAGTGGCTGCGGGAAATTATCTTGGTTCTTCGAGGAGGAAGCTCCAATGTTCAAGCGACCAGCTGACGTATAATCCACCATCCTACAGCCAGATGTCGGGTTTTTTCTTCGAGATATTGGGTTTTAGCTATCATATCATATAACAAAACTTAAGCCGAGAGGAAATGACTGATATTTTTTTACGTGTTTGGGGGGCTACCACCGCTCAACCCACCCACGGAACCGCAGCTGACGTTCATTAGGCTTTATGATACTACCCTCTAAAGCATTCCACTAATTATTGCTTGAGAGGAAATTGGTCACCAAAATCTATCACTGGCTCCCGTACTATAATCTTTCTTTTCAACCCATAGTTTTCAGAAAGAAAACCTAAATCTGTGGGGCAGATAACTGGAGCCAAGACCCCCTCGAAATTTGGATTAAGTAGCCAAAACGAGTTTAAACCTGCTTTTAATGGTCAAATTTAAAAAAAAATTTTTGGGGGAGAACCCCTGGGCGCAAGTTTAGAACTGCTGATGCGCCAATTTTTAGCGATAAAAGCAACCCTAAAACAATGAAAAAAGTGCCGTTAAAAAGCCAAATGTGCCGTTAAAAAGTCAAATCTCGCTAACCATCAGCAGTTCTGAACTTGCGCCGAACCCCTGCACCCCCTTTCGTACTTGGAACTCAGTATCACCCACATTTTTTTACGTATCAAGTTAATCGAGACGTAAATCCTACCATACTAATATTCTAACACAAATTTTCATGGAGAGGAAAAGGGAAGAATTTCGTCTTTCTCGAAACAAAAATCTAAATATGGATCTTACGATATAAATTACTAAATTTCTTTAAAGGATATTTGGGGCCCTCCCACAAAAATTTCTTTATACGCCACTGGTGTAAGTCAGTACATATAGAAAAAGTCATAATATTCAGATCAGGACCAATGGTGGGTCTACGGGTGCTTCGTATCCCCGAGACCTATTTATAAAACAAGGTTCAAATTATAATTGTACTAAAAAGCTATATCTAATCCAATATGCATGCATAGAATTAAAGTCTAAAAAATAACACCATTAAATTAGACACCATTTGGGGGTCATTTTATGGGGTTGTTTGTGGTTTCTCCTTTGTCCGATTCTGAGTAATTGGCGATGGCCTGATGAGAATATCGAATAGAATATTTAAAAATTGCCTTTTGCCACAGAAAGCTAAGTTTGATGCATGTTCCCAAAGGGCCTACATAATTAACTGATCCTGATTTAGTAGTTATGAATTGGAACACCATCCGTGATCCCGTGAATATCTTGGAGAAGGATGGAAGCAAGGAACCAGGAACGGTGGTCGTAATGGGCGTCATTTAGGGGGGGGCAGGGGGGGGGCACTTGCCCCCCCCCCCAAGGTTTCCATTCTAAGTGAAAAATTGCTGAGAGTCCCTTGAAAATTTTGTAACATTCCACAAGGAACATCAGATTTAACAAAAACGTCCCAAAAGGAGTTAAAGCACTACTTTGGAGGGTCAAATTTCAAAATTTTCTGGGGGAGAACCCCCCACAACCCCCTCCTGACCTTAGATGTCAGTTATACAATGTGTCTCCCTTGAAAATTCTTCCGCTAACAAGAAGCAGTTCCCTTTGGGAACCAAAGAGTTTGAAGCCCCTAAGAGTCCTGGTTTAAAGGGGAATTTTCAAAAATTTTTACTGGGGGAGGATCTCCGCCCCCCTTTGAAAATTTGACGTTTATTTATAACTTTTTCCCTAGAAAATTCTATGCTTTACAAGGAACTGTTATTTCTGGATGTAACCCAAAGGGCCTCAAAATGAGCTGAAAACACTACTTTAAGAGGCAAATTTCAAAAACTTTTCTGGGAGAGAACCCCCAGACCCCCCTTTAAAAATTTTAAACATATATGTGATACAGATACAGTATCTCTTGAACCTCTAGGTGCTCCCCAATGAGGTTGCAAAAGAGATAAAACACTAGTTTAAAGGGAAATTTTCAAAACAATTTCTGAGGGAGGACCTTTGGCTCCCCTTGAAACTTTGACGTTTATTTGTAACTTTTTTTCTCTAGAAAATTATGTGGTTTTACATGGGACTGTTCTCTTCGGATGTAACTTAAAATTTGTAAAAATGAGGCAAAATTTCAAAATTTTTCTGGGTGTGACCCCCCATTTTTACTTAGAGCTCATGATGTTGAGTCACCCCCCCCCCCCCAAAAAAAAAAAACAAGTCTGGTTACGGTGTGGCTCAGCCCCACTTAAAAAAAATCCTTGCCCCCCCCCAACCAAAAACTGAAATGACGCCCCTGGTGGTCGTACCTCCCTTCTCCATGGTGTCGAGGAGCTCCCCCTCGTCGAACCAGCGGTGGCGCTGCAGGGCCTTGGAGAGGGAGCGCTTCTGCATCAGGGCGCCACCGCTAGAGGGCGCGATGAACGAGAAGACGGCGCTGCGCATGCTCCCTCCTGTAAAAGAGAACAACATCCATCAACTACTGAAAAAAAGGGTCAAACCGGTAAAACACTTTTGGTTTTTCAACGGTTTTCACTTAGAAATCACCTCAATAATAACATATTAAAAATCAAACAAAATCGGTCAGCGGGAAGTTTAATTTTTTTTTTTAATTTTTAAAAAATGGCCGAAAAAAAAATTCAAAAAATCAATAAATAGTAATCAAGACTTATGATACATGTTTATAGGCTACTTTACAGTGCTGAATACGAATATTCCATTTAAAATTTTAAAAAATTAAAACATAAATTTTTAAAAATTATTTGAAAAATTGGATATTTGAAAAAAATAAAACATCGCTCAAAACCACAAAATAACTGCAAAAGAAGTAATTCAAACGATTTTCCCTTAGAAATGACTTAAATAACATACTAAAATTGGAAGAAAATTGGACAATAAAAAGTTAATTGTTTTTCAAATTGTCATTTTTTTTACCTCAAAAATCGACCTTTTTTAAAATTCTCTTTAAAAACGTTTGATGCATTTGTCAAGGTCATTTTCCTTGGATATTGTAGTTATATAACATAAGAAAAAACCCAATGGATAATTAAATAACTAGTTAATTACTTAATTTTTTAAAATGAACACTAAAAATACAGGTAAAATCTTCAATCAAATATAACAAAAAATATTCTAACAATATTCAGTGATAAATCCTCCCAAAAACAATTAAATTTGAAAGAGACAAAATATGCTTTAAAAATTTTTTAACAAATTTTAAACATTTTAATTTTTTTAAATTTTGTAGTATATTAGACATGTGATGCATGTCTCTAGGCCATATCTTAGTGCTGTTTACGAATATCAGGCCAAATTTCCAATCAAATTTAAAATAAGTGTGAAGAAATTGAAGCATTTAAAACAAATGAATTAAGATAAATTTACTTATTAATTTTACTTATGCTTATTCCATGATGAATACATTGAGATAATTTACCTAAAAAATTAAAGAGCTAGCAATTTGATAAAGTTTATAAGATTCGTTTGGTTTATCTATCCATATCAAAAGCAAATAATCATAATAAGTTTTCCAAAATACTAAAACTGGTGAGTACTTTCAGTGTTCATTCACTGGGAAAACCGTGTTCATATTTAGAGACAACTTTGTTCATTTATTGGGTGTATCCCAGCTTTTCACTAAAATCAAAATAACTTCAAAACTATCAATTTCTGCTATCTGAAAATATTTTCACAATACTGCGGGGAAAAAAGTCTGCATGCCTTATTTTAAAGAATTGACCGAGAATAGCCTTAAAATGATATTCAAAGTTGGCAAATCGCAGAAGCTAAGTGTTCATACACTGGGCAATTAATTCCCCTATTATGTTATAAGTTTTAAGACTACGTCAATATTTTGCACCCTATCTGCCACACCGTTATATTGTTATTTTTCATTATCTTATGATGTTATTTATTATTTTCATTATTTTATGTACTTAAATACAAGGATCTTGTGATCCCAAGAGACTGTGACAAAAATTATAATTTATTTGTTTAAAAAAGAAATTCCTTATAATAAATCTGTCAAACAAAAAAAAGTTCTTTGAATTGATTTACCGAACTGTGTTGTGCATAACATTAATTTAATAGAAACAAACACAAAGTATATTTAGGATAAGCTACAAATAAAACTAACTAACGCACATTTCTTTTTTAAAAAAATTATGGTAACAGAATAAACGTAGCAAAAAATAGAAAACCGATCTTCATAACTGAAAGAGCTTTTATAAATCCTTTTATACTAAGTAAGTGTAGGTTGAAGGTTTTCAGTTTCTCCAGACAAATCTATGCATTGCCTAAATCAATTATTCCGTAGGAGGTGCGTGATTCGGATCATTATGAGTACTTCCGACACGTGATCGTTTTTACAACAAGGGTTTCTAAATAAAGTATCCTTCGATATCGAAATTTATTTATTTTTTGTTTCAGTGTAACACTTCATATTTCCAGCCTTGTTTAACAGTTTTTTGAATTTAAAGAATTATGTTCTTGGGATGTCTGATACTTTTTTGGACGATTTGAGTTGTTTCGGCACGAACGGGAGTAATAAATATAAAAAAAAGATTACGTTAAAAAGGTGAGATCTAATGATAGAACTTACCACTATATTAATCATAAAATAGTAGTATTAGTATCTTATAAATGTTGAAAAATGATGCAAGAAAACTCAGTTCCTCTCATTTTCTAAACATTTTGCGTAATTTGAGTAACGGATTGAGTAATTTGTTTTTTAATTTTATTAAAGACCTTTGTTTCTTGAAATTTTGACACAAAAACAAATTTACAGTTTGATAAACATTTTCGCATAATTTTTCATGCTCTTTCATTTTAAAAAATCATAAATACTTTCCATTCTCTTTATTTTTAATAATTTTTCTTGCTCTTTTAAACAGAGGTTTAAGTTATTTTGTCGAATTAAATACTGAATTTCTCTGATATCGACTACCAAATGAAGTTATAGTCATACCGCTGGGAGAAAAACTTTTGAAGTCTTGTCGCGATTGTTATGGAAAAGGATTTTTCCTCTCAATTTTAGGGGTGACTGTAATTTATAAACGCTGAAAAAACGTTTTATGCACAAACTCTGCGTAGTTATCCTTTGTAATTATTTTCAGAGTTTTGGTTTATTTGTCTAAATGTTTCTCCTGGCGTTATGATTATTACGTTCGTAATTTTGAGACATTTATTATTGTAGAGCTGATATATAATTTTAAAACATTTTATTTATACAATTGAGACTTCGTCATAAAATATGATAGAGGTTATAAACTCATTTATACAATTATTTTTGAAGCTAAAAATTATTTATGAGTAATTCTAGCTAGATCCAAGAGCATACTTTTTTACAACAAGGTTTTGTCTGCATATAATTTGTCCAACAGTGTTTTTCCAGGGTCCGCCATTTCTTTTATCCTGGGTAATAAGTCATTATCCTATTATTTTGGAAAAGGATGAAAAAAGACATGGTTCGTAAAATCCTGTAAGAAATAGTGAGTCCTGACTTACGGGTTTTCATTAGAATATTAATGAAATGATGTTTACTTAATGATGTTTTGCTAACATCATTGTCTCCTACTAATGAGCAGATGGACACGGGGGTGGATAAATGTAACAATGTAATCCGATCCCATGTAACAAATTTTAAAAAAGTAGACTTTCGATAATTAATTACTTGATAAGTTTTAATCGGGTGTAAACACCGATGCAGAATATCAAAAACTATTACTTTATGAAAATTCTGGATTAAAGATTTTAAACACTCTGGGTTTTAAATGACAGTGGATTTTTTTTTCATTTAAAATGCATAATTTGGGAACAGTTAAAAGTTAAATGTGGGACGAGACTAGTTAGGGTAGATTTACACAGTAGGGGACGGAATTAAAAAGACAACGGGGACGCCAGGATGATAGGTAATTGCTAATCTAGAAATTAAACATACAACTTGATAAAACGCTTTTAAAATATTTATATTGATAAACACTACCCAACAATTGGTCAATCACTTTTAAATTTTTTAATATCGAATTATTCAAAGTAAGAAGTAGAAATATAAGGAGAAAACCCAAAACCAGGGATACATCCTCTCCGATATAATCCTCATGCTATCCTAAAATTCTTTAAATATATTTTAAAACTTGAAAGAGTGATTAAGAAAATGATATCAGTAATGTTCAGAAATGTTCTTGCGCAAAAAAAAAAAAGATTTGGTACTTTAGGATTAGTCGGATGTAAATATCGGCGATTGGACGTTGGTCGGATGTTGATCGACAATGAATCTAGAGACAAATCCCGTATTTTTTTAAAAATAGAAATAAAGCAATTTTTCCAGTAAAACAAACGGTTCTAATTTCAAAAATCAAAATTAAAAGTTTCAAAAAAAAATATTGAATTAGATATTTGAAAATAAAAATAGCTAAATTTGAGCTGACCTCGAAACGCTCATGACGTAACTTGATACAAACAAGCGTAACTTGAACTAGTAACAGCCAATCAAGAAGGTTCTTGATTGACTGTTAGTAGCGTTTTTTTGTACCATCGGACGTCACAAAACTATTTGTGACGTAGCAGCTGTTTTCGCGTCCCTTTTTAAAATACGCCTATTTTGAAGTTAAACAAAAAATAATTAAGCATGAGATTCAAAAAAATTTTTGCGAAAAAATTTCTTTTTTCAACCATCTCTATCAAGTAAAAAAATGTATTTAAAAAAATGCGGGAATTGTCCTCTACGCTCCCCGTTCGGAGCGACAGTAAGGCTGGGCGCGCACGAGTGACTAAAGTCACGGCGACCAGGATTACTAGTATCAAAAATACCACTAAAAAACAATAGAGCATTTTCAATCACATGACTTTATCTAACAACGGCCTTAGCAACGTTGTTTTTATCCTCCAGTGAAGTCATGTGCGAATGCTGCTATTGGATACTTCTATGTCCCGCCCCTAACAACAGCCTTAGCAACGTTGTTTTTGTCTTTGTCACCGTGACAAAAGTCGCCCGTGCGCGCTCGCCCTAAGTCTAAACTGACTTACAGCTATATTCACAGTCATCAGTGTCAGAGTTAACCAGCAACTAAGGAAAGAAAAATTAGCTTTTCCTCGACTCTGATTGGTGGAATCCTTCTTTGACCAAGGATTTAACACTGACGCTGATGGTTGTGAATATGGCTGTTAGTATTTTTGTACGTGAGCTCAATTTTAAGAGTGGGCGGGGACACGGCACTGAGCATTTCAACATCCATAGAAGATAGGAAAAAGAGGATGTTTTATTGGAAAGGTAAGGGGAGGGGGGAAAGGGAAGAGAATGAGAGAAACTACGATTTTCAATGGGAGAGATGAGGAGAGAGAGAGAAAGAAAGAGTGAGGAAAAGAGGGAGAAACTCAAGCGCTCTCTGAAGCACAACTTACATGGAGCTACTGAGGTATTCGCATCCATCTCTCCTTCAATTAATTAGCTCGTATCTTTCAACGCCTCTTGTAAATCGAAATCAGCCGCCAGAAGAAATGATTTCACGGTCAGTCTCGAAAACAAGCGCATCGATACCTAATCGCGGCGAAAGGTGAGGACCGAAGATTTATGGAGGATTGTCTCGAGGGATTATTACTCGAGGTGCGAAGGTTTCGCTGCAATTTTGTCTCCTTTTATGGGTGAAGTGAGGGTATTCTTATTTTACGCTTTTCATTTCTTCAAAGCCATGGAAATTAGGCGAATTGTTTGATTTATTACTCGAATTGTCTATTTGAGTTTTCACTCCGTACGAAACATTCTTCTAGCTGCTGCTGCTGCTGCATACGTTCCTTGAATTACAACGTTTCTCACAACAAGTTGAAAATTTGTACTTATTTTTTTTAAACAATTTTTTTGCTAATACACATTGCATAAACATTCAATAGTTAGCCTCGGTTACATTGTAAGTGTGAAATAACATAACCTATCGCTTAACAAACCTGTTTTACAATAGAGCATTTTCAATCACATGACTTTACCTAACAACGGCCTTAACAACGTTGTTTTTATCCTCCAGTGACATCATGTGCAAATGCTTCTATTGGATGCTTCTATATCCCGCCCCTAACAACGGCCTTAGCAACGTTGTTTTTGTCCTCCAAGTGACGTCATGTGCGAATGCTCTATGTGGAGGTAAATCGTTCTCTATGTAAATTTAAGTTTATCGCTCCTTTTTGAGAAAAGTTTCTTGTTCTACTTGTTCACGCAGAATAATGTCAAAGTTATTATGGCAATACGAGATTAATCAGTTCAAGAATCACAGTCAAACTGTTCCGAACTGTCCTTATAAACAAATTATGATTCAAATGTTAAATAATGTCATCGACATTCTAATTTTATATAAAGAGGCAGTTTACACTAACATTTAAAGAGGTAAAAATATTTCGAGTACTTTTACTGTGTTTGTAGTCATAACGACCGAATTATTTTGTTAAAGATGAGAGTGTTTACAGTTGAATAAAAGTACGAATTTTACCTCTAGCTTCTGTTGCTGTATTTATTTATTCAGCCGGTCTCACATTTATGAATACACTTTACAGGAATATAACACGCTATGTGTTGAACAGATTTTGTTTATAGATAGAGATAATAATATAATGGTAATACGTAGTTGACAGCAAAGAATATTACTTATATCTGTTGAAAAATAAAAATCTTTGATTTACGTCAAACTGAGAGTTTTAGTGTACCTGATCCTTTTCTAACATTTTATTATTTTGAAAAACGAAATGGAATCTTACGTAAGAATAGGGGGGAGGGGTTTGAGAAATCTTACGTACCCTTACATAGGGATAGGGGGAGTCAAAAATTACCAAAAGCATCCTTACGTAATTAATGAATAGCCCCTAATCAGTATAATGGAAAACAGAGCAACTTGACACAAAGACTTTTACATTGTGCGAAGTATACAATGTCATACAACAATCATTACAAGTATACAACAGTCATTTTCTGTCATCATTTTTTACTCAAAAAATGGGTTTGAATTTTGAAGAATCAAATAGCCCTGTTCTCCCCCATAAAGATGATAATGATGATGAAATAAAGATGATGAAAAGATGTATCATAAATAATTTCACAAACCTTAGTGATTCTATCTTTTAGGAATAGAATTGAGGTCCTTGGTGCATGAACCAGGTATCTCCACTTTCAATTCAAATTTTCTTTAGATGATTTATGGAGATATCTTGGAGTGCTTGTATACATTTTGTGTAGGTTAGAATAAATACGGGAATCAAAAAAGCAATCTTTGTATTTGTATACTAGGAGTCCTGTGCATAAGAAAGTTTAAGTTTGTAATTGCGTTTTCAAAATTTCAATAGAACGATATCGACCTTTTCAGATATTTTAAAAATGTAACTTACTATTGATTACCTTCAACCTTAAAGATCTATTACCACCACTGTTGTTTTCACTCAATTAATTCTCGAATAAAATTAAGGAAGTGTCTATTTGGACGGCAAAACCGGCAGTTGGCACTAGTGGGCACATGCGCCGTAGGTCTCACGGTTACGTAGCAGTCCCGGCTCCCGGCGTTTCAATCAGAACCGTTGCGGGCCGGGTAAAAAGAGTAGAGTTTAGTTGTATATCTGACGGCCAAATAGACAGTGCCTAAAATTAAAATGAAGCCCAGGTGTTTTTTTGCCAGACTTACACTTTAAGAACCCATATCTGGTAACAGGCAAATAATCTGCATTTTAAGGCATCAATGATTGGAAATGTATCGCGAAATTGGCGAACATAACTGTGAAATAAACTGAAAATAAACTGGTTTTGAAAGTGGATATACCTGGTTCTCTTCCCAACGGCCTCAATTACTCTGAATTTTAGAAAATAAAGAAAATAATGATGATGCCATTAAAAGCCATCATCTAAATTAAATGAGCATTTCCAGCAAGTAAAATTTTAAAATATAATATCATGAACACAAGTGATACAGATACTTAAGTTCTGATTCCGTACACGTAATTATAACTATTATGAAGTTCATGTAAGTAATCATAACCACCTGTAGTAACTAAAATATGCTATTATTGCATAATTTGAATGCCCTTTACAATAAAAACTATAGTTAACAGAAATGTTGTAAAATACGGTAAGAAATATTTTTTAATTGTTTGGAAGTACTTGAAATTGCATTATTTTACTTTTAAAACTTAATTTCATCATTAAATTTACATAAAAATACGTCAAACAAACAATTTTTGAAAAAACTTCTGTCAAATAAAAAGTACAAACAAGAAATAAACTAAAATTTTTCTGTTCAATGTTTTTAGTTTGAATGGTTTTTACTTAGTTTTTAATCTTTAATGAATAGATATACGGTACTTATTATGTAATTTCAAAAATATGTCCCTGGGTTGGACCCAAGAAAATATGGTAAGCCTAAGGTTATAGGTACCTCTTGCTACAATTAATTAAACTATCAAAGTAACAAGCCCATTGCTTTAATTTTAAATTAATAAATTAATGGAAAAACCATGCTTTTCCCATGCCTTCTTTGTTACGATGTTCATGCATAGTATACCATTTTCTTTTACACAGCCAAAAAAGGAATCCACAAATTTCGTACTTTTAAACACTTCGCCACGAATAATAAGTTAGGGAAGTGGCCTCCGAGAAGAACATGTCAAGCCGTCCTACGAAAATTACGATGCAAATTAAATTAGCCTTTTAAAAGCGCTCCCCTTCTGGATGCAGAAGTCCCCCCCCCCCAAAAAAAGGTGCAGATCGTTCCCCTCTCTAAAGCGTCCTGACAGCAGACGAAAATTAAATAAAGCCACTCTGTTGCCATGCTTTTGAAAACGACATGGTCGTTATGGTAACAGACAACGGACGGGCATGGAACTTTTTTTCGGATTTTGTGAAGTTACGCATTCATTGGACAAAAGGAAAGTGCCGCTTGCATTTAATGCTAAGATCTATCAAGGATGTAATCTATCGGTTTGCCTCTTTTAATGCCATAGGACAGTCCTACACATTAGGGTGGAGCGAAAATCACGAATTTCGGAAATTGAAAACTCCTATGGCGGGAATAGTTGTGGATTACCATGCCTATTAATAATCCAAAAATATGAGCTGAATCAATTAGTATCTTTAGGTGTCGGTTTCGCTCTGAAATTTCGAAATTTCATCAAATTTTTCATAAAAGTGACTTTAAAATAATTTCCCTTTATTTTAAAACCATATAACCATAACCATATAACCAATAACTGGGTGAATTCATAATTATAGAATGCCAAATAGAAGTTTGAAACCTTTCATAGTTCTAGAATGGGTGAAATTTTCAATTTGTAGTGAAAGCGCATATCACTGACACAGGCCATGACGGGAAAAATATTTTTTTTATCGATTCCAAATGGGGCTCAAAAGTTGCGTATTAGTAATAATAACATGGTAATACGGTATTACCATGCTGATTCATGGAAAAATAATGAAAAAAATCCTTAAAAAATAATTCAGCCAAGCATTGGCTCTAAAAGTACCGGATAATCAGGAAATATCAAAGTTTGGGCGGTCTTGCTGTAACACTCTGTCTCATAAATAGGTCGACTTGGAGGAGGAGAGAGGCGAACTATCACTTTCTTTTGCTCCGTGCAATTTCACCAGCACACTGATGAATTTTCAGCTAGAGGAGATATTAAAAATTCTTGATAAAAATGAGATTCCTAAAATCCATCGATCATTTGTCTAAACAATTTATATTGTAAATAGGTATATATATAGAAACTTCATAAGTGTGTAGGGAAAATATTGTTTCTCCAACTAAATTTTCACTGAAGCATCTTGAGAGAATAACACCCTCTTGAGACCTTTCTTCCGGCAGAATCAATAGCTCAGCCGATTCATCAAGTCAGAAGCTAAGCTGCAATTAATTCCTAAGAAGGGTAATGGACGATTAAGGGGTCGTTGATCGGGAAGTGTCATTCGTTCTGATTAATTAAGGGGAGATGTGGCCATTGTTCCCAACGGAGAGTGTCAGTAATGGGTGTCAGGAGGTCAGGGTCTGATGGAGCAGTTGGTGCTTATAGGCAACGGGCCTTCTTCTGGTGGTTCCAATTTAGATTTTCGGGTTAAGTCAGAAGTATGTTTTTATCACTATGGTGTGGGGAAATAGGGTAGCTATTACAGACGTTAGTTTACGCACTAAAACGTCTTATGCTAGATTGCTAGACCAGTAATTTTTAACTCCAGGTTTTTTTACAATTCTTTATTCAAAGTCACCTTGGATTGCAGGGGCAAGAAAAGTCTCTAATTGTGACCGAGGGTTATTATAAACTATTATTCAACAAATTTCTTAATTTTTATAGTTTTACAGTTTGAAATGTTTTTTTAAATTTTATAGAAGTCGTTATTTCTCTACACATCTCGTGTATACAGAAAAATTCAGGCAACTTTTACAATATAGTAAATGAAGAATTCATTCAATAATTAAGACTGATAACAGTCACTAAATATTTTTTGAATACCATAAAAAGTTTCTAAATCACTAGTAATGTCTGATGGCTTTAAAATATTTAGTACAATCTGATGATTATTGGATTTACAGGGTGTGTCATCAAGAACTCCCGATCTCTGTACAGCCAAATTCTTTGCGGGGAGTACATAAAAATGCCCGAACTACAGTACCTTTCATATGACTTACATATTCCAAGGGCCCTGAGGGGCTAAGCATGCGTCTCTCGGTTAGGAGGTCAGCGTGACGTAGTGAATAGTGCGCCGAAGTATGCTCGGTTTTACAATCGTTCAGCAGATTTCGATTTAGATAAGATTTCCATAAATATCAACCCACAAAAATATATTCCTGAACCAAACATGATACTAGGTGCCTAGTTCATCAAGCTACTGCGGAACATCTCATTTATTGCATCATGGTCTCTCCAGAGAGGATATCTATAGCGATCCTCTTCTCGTCATCGATTTTACATTTTAATTCCGATTGAAAAGGACAGAAAATTTATAGAAAAACATAAGCAGAAATGGAGAGAGATATAAATCAAGAAAAATAAAAATAAGAAAAGATAAAGAGAGAAACAGAGAAAACAATAAAAGAAAGCAAAGTTGGAAAACAGAAAAAAAAATCAAAAGATTAAAATGTATCATTTCTTTAACATCAACCCATTATTAAGCACCAAACATCTAGCAAATATTCTCAACACTTGTCCTTCGTATCGTGGTTGCATTAGCTCAGGTTCAAAACGCATATCGCGTCTGTTCAAAATGACTATTTCGGATTCCTTTTTGAAAATCGACCACAACGCGTTCTGTGTATTTTAAAGCGACTACAACCCGAATTTCGCGTTGTGGCCGTTTCGAAAATGTTTTTTTTTTTTTTTTTTGTGCTCAGTGAGCGATTTTGGTAGGTCGGAGCCTAATATATGTACACCAGTTGTTGATATTTGTATGGTGTGCCTGCTGAATAAATGAATCGTCAGGTACAAGAAAGGAATAAGTCAAAATACGAAGTTTTGAGAAAATCGAAAGAAACTGTAATGGAATTTTTATCCTATAGCCACCAAATTTTTACAGGATACCCATGGCACTGTTCCATCGAAAAAAATTTAGTGTATTTAAAAAGGTTTTACTGTTAAAAAAGAGGATGGACTTATTCCCTTCTTAAACCTTATTGAAATATCAGCTGAACAAAAATCTTAAAAACCCCTTAAATTGACAATTAAATTATATTTAGGCTTAGTTCACGGTACAAACAAGAAAAAAGGAAAATTAAAATTAATTTTGAAAAATTTGGAAACATAGAAAGTAATGCAATCACTGAACCACGTCTTCGGGGGTGCAGGACCCAGTGATTGCATAATGGGTAACCTTTCTGTATGGGGCAGTACTAAAATTGCAAAACCACCCCATCTGCACCCAAGCAAGCTGTTTTGCAATTGCAGTACTGCCCCATACAGAAAGGTTACCCATTATGCAATCACTGGGTCCTGCACCCCTGAAGACGTGGTTCAGTGATTGCATTACTTTCTATGTTTCCAAATTTTCAAAATTAATTTTAATTTTCCTTTTTTCTTGTTTTGTATTCGTGTTTGTGTCAAGATAGCTTCAAGCGCTGACACAGCATAGATTGCTTAATTAAAAATAGAGTAAAAAAAGAAATAAGCTTCATAGTCTTCACGGTACAAATATATAATGTTAAAATTATAATTTATATGAGTTTTGATTGTGTTTTTGGTTTGAGATAATCAATCTAAGCTTGAATATTGTTTTGAAAAATATGCTTTTTTAGAACTAGTATGCCAAAATAAAGAAACACTTAAGTGAAAAATATCGCTTTTAACTCCGAAAAGAGATTTTCTCTCATCTCTTGTATTTCAGTTTAGAATTAGATTTTCGCATTTTTAGAGATATAGTTCAAAATGTTTTTACAATATATGTTGTATGAAATTCTCGGCGGTTCTCTCAAATGAATTTTGGCGTCTTCCAAAATAAAACTAGTAAGAATCAACTCCTATTTTCAATCCTAAGAGTAAACTAATGATCCATTGTATTTCTTCAAATAAAAACCCATAATAGAGTTAAAGTAAGATTGTTTAAAAGATTGTTCGTTTTACTGATAAAACGTTTAGAAAAGCTAACATTTGTAAAATACCCAGAAAATCAATACTTCTTAAAGAGGTATACAGAATTAACATTTTCTTGTCCTTAAAATAGTAAAACCGTACAAAAAATATCCTTCAAGCATCTTTTTTCCAATTACTTCATTTCCCTAACCACCTGATTCGCTTTAACCGTAGCCAAAGCACACCGGCCAATCACCGTAATTAAAAGAAGAAAAAAAAACCACAGGAAGAGTTCCGAAACAAAGCTCCACTCCACTTGGCACCCGTCCAAGATCTTCGATTGACAACACAGAGAGAAGCAGCGCACCTCCGTGGGGGAAAAAAGCAAAAAAGGACCCTTTGATATTTTTACTCCTCCGCCTCCACCATTATTGCATTTGGGCGTTTTTAAAGAGTATGTGGTGATTGTCTCCATTGAATGAGGATAGTCGTAAACAAAGCACTCTTCTGTAAATTAAAAAAAGGAGTCTTCTGGTAAAGGAGTCACTAAGGGGGGTTCACACGGGAAACTCGCGGATGATATTTCACTGATGGCATTGAGATAAATTCTAAGTGAAGTTAGTGTTTCAGACTTAATGAGTTATTTATTAGCAGAAACTTTGGATTAAGTGGAGGAAATTTCAAGGCCGAGTAAAAAGCACTGTTATTTGTGACTTTTAAAGCTGTTTAATTGAACGTTCTCAAGTCGGTAAATTCAAAGAGTTTCATTATATAATAATAATAATAATATTTGTTTAATAAAAATAAATTCTTACATGCGTATAAATATCTCTTTCAAACTTAACCATTCGGTAAATTTGTCGATATTTTATCTTTACTATTGAAAATTGGGTTCATATAGCCAAAATGAAGATGCTTTTTTCAAAAGTATCGGTTTTGTTAATACCTAATAACATAAGATTCATCTATTTTTCGTCACCGGCTTCTCTAGTGTTTTGTTTTCAAACCTCTGTTTTACCTTTATGGGGGAAGTACTAAAGTCGATTGTTTACAATAGCAGAGAGCACCTCGTAAAAAAATTAATAAAAACCTATCAATCGCATAAACTCATTCGACACGAAAGAGTCATTGTTGTAACAACACGAATATTTTACATAAAAGAGCAGTCAAAACATGACTTATAATATATTATCTACTTTATGTTATTGAGATTTCATCATAGCCTCATTCAGAGTTGTTCCGACAAACAAAGTCCTTAAACAAAACGAATGAAATAGATATTAATCTGGAGTGAACACAAAACACGTCCGATCAATTTTCCCGCCATATAATTACTTTCTCTGGACCAGATTTAATAACATTCGTCTATCGACGGAACACCCCGCGTTCTTCGAATAGATCAGCATGATTAATTCCTGGCTCGGTGTTCGATCGCGCGCTCTTTTTACCCTCTTGCATTCGAACGGGAAAGTTTTAGTAGTTTTTGTCGGACTCCATTTTTGTATTTGAATAGAAAGAGGGTCGTTTAATGGGTCCGTTGATGGGTGGTCTTTTCCGTGATGAGCAGAAATGCTTTAAATTTTCATACTGGAATTCAAGGGGTTCTTAAACTACGACCGGTGGAATTGTATTATAGCCTGAAATGTAAACGATGATTCCAAATGTCCTTTCAACTTTCTAAAAGCATTGCTTTTATATCATGTAACAATTTCTCTCTCTTTTTTAAGTAATTTTTATTTATTTATTTTATATCCTTCAATTGTGAGTTGTGTGAGTTGTGAGCTGTTGACCACACAATATTACGCTAACACCATCCTTTTCCGGAAGGTGGACAGAGACAGGAAAATCCGACAACCTCGCGTGCTGAAATTCTCCGTGGAGAGTCCTTCCCGTGCATCGATTCCCTGCTGCATCGCAGGGTAAACAACTCAGCCTTGTTTCGTTCCTTGTTTTCCAGAAGGGCATTTTCACCTAAAATATTTTATTTCCATAAATCTTCTCTGGGTGAAAAATATTTTTCGGTCCGGAGCGCGGCAATCAGATGTTTTGAGGTGTTTACCCAAGCAACAGTATTTCAGTCTTAGTTTTATTTTAAAACGCATTATGTTAAGGGAGATTTTCTTTTTAAATAAAAGAGGGGACACACAGATGGGTTCATTGATATCAATAAATATCGATGAAAGGGACCAAATTGTTTTAATCTTTGATTTCTAAAACTTAATAGAAAATTGCTATGGGAATAGTTTTACGTATCTTAAGACCAAGTAACATTAATATTCACGCACTATTTTTTTGTTTACTGTGCTAGGAGGTTTAGTAAAAATTCGTTAAATTTTGCACAAAATGTGCAATTTATCAAAAATTTTAATTGATAATATAAAACTTTCAACGTTTTTCTTCATTCTACATGTATTTGAAATCAACATTATAAACAAATAAAATTTATAAGTACTATTTTTCAAAATATTTGGTCTGAAAGTAGTCGGTCACCTAAATCACTTTTATTTTAGCGATATTATTAAGGAATATGCATAGTACGCGGATTACAGGTATACCATATACAAATACAAGGTGATTGTGATCAGGTGTTAATGATACATTTTTAAAAACAAAAACAGCTGAAAGCTAGTTGAGGTATGCAACGCATATATAAAAAATAATATGTTCAGAAAGAAATTACTAAGGACACAATGTAATATAAACTTAATTCTCTTAATTCTTCAAAGATCTTGGAGTCATATTTGACTCTCAATTAAATTTTCAACTTCATATTGATCATATTACTAATCAAAGCTTTAGAAATATTGGGTTCTTGCGTAGAAATAGTTCCTTTGTTAATGATATTGATGCTTTCCGCTCCCTTTATATATGTCTTATTCGTAGTAAACTTGAATATTGCTCAGTATATGGAATCCGAAATTTAATTCTCTTGTTGATATGATTGAACGGGTTTTGATGAGGTTTTTTAGATTTAAGTTTCACAGTATTCAATCTGTTTCATTTAATTATTCCGAATTATGTACAACATATGGGTGTAATTCATTGCAACAAAGCTAAATGTGCTATCATTTACAGAGTATGCAATAGCTTCAATTCCTGCAATATGGATCTCAGTATGTCAAAGAGTTCTTTTGTTAAATTACTTACGAGTTTTACTTCTTCTTATTGATTTTATGTTTTCCTTTTTCCACCACTTGGATTTTATCTGTAATTGTGTGTTGGAATAAATAAATTCACATCGTTTAAAAGAATATGACTTGACTTGATGCTCGTCACACCGATGTGGTGCATGAGGCCGCAAGCTCAGCCCTCCACTCCCGCCGGTTAAGTGCCGCAGCCCTGGCAGCCCCCCAGCTGGGCCAACCCAGGGAGTTTCTTTCTGCTATGGCCATCCTGCGCCAGGTCTGCCTGGGTCTTCCTCTAATCTCTGGGTCGTAAAAAACCCTAGTTTAGTTAAAAGAATATGCTCTGTCATAAAAAAAAGTTCTGAAATTGATACGATTCCGCAGGTTCCGAAAGGTTTCCGCAGAGTTGACTTTAAATGCGTCAACTTTAAAACGATCGCATGCCATGGAAAAAATAGCCAATGCACGGGAATTCTCACAGTAGCCATATCTTCTGTCGAGTGGCAGCAAAAGAGAGCCCGAAAAGTACAAAGCGAAAGGATAATAATTGCAGAGAAAGCAGTGCTACGAGCGGTGCTTTTTGGAACACGTCCAAACGATCCGCTTCTTTTTAAATGCGTCTTTCGAACCATGCCTCCCACGCCACCCGAAATCGATTCCGGAATAAAATTTTTCAGATCTTTCGGAAAAATTCCTCTTTTCGTTTGGGATCATTTTTAATGGACATGTTGACAATTATGGGTAATTTAATTTTTAGAAAAAATATCTTAAAGTTCAACGTTTTTCTTGTAAGTTTTGTATTACAACTGGATACTTTTACGGAGAAACGCAAGTTATATTTCACTTCATTTTCTAATATTATCTTTCAGTGATAATTTTGATTTAGGGTTATTTTCCGTAGATAAACACCAAGCTATTTTGGAATATGAAAAATTTGATACATTGCGAATGAGAAATGAGAGAGAAGAATGAGTGAAATGTACACGAGACTTCTATTGCTTCCCGACAGGTTTTGGTATAGTTTTCAAGAAGATAGTTTTCAAATAATTTCTTAAAGTTTCAGAAATTCAATAGAACATTTGAATACGATTCCTATTTGAGAATCCTCATCGCATCAATGCCTGCATAGGACCGCGTGTGGCTCGCGGATTCGAAACCTCAGCTTTCTTTTAATGCCCCGAAAATATGGTCCTCCCTCTCAAGATAAGGGATCAATGAGGAAAAGGGTGAAAAACCCTTCCCTACAAGAAAGATGAAACCCAGCTGCACTTTGAGATTAACTTCTTCCCACAGTTCAAGCATGGCTCTGCATCAGTAATGTGTTAGCTTACCTCGCTCAGTTTAAAAAAAGGGAATGTTGGAGAGAGATTATTTTATATCACAAAAAGTCAATTTGCCTTTTTTTTACTTTTTCCTTTTTTAAACTGACGACTTAATTAGGATGAGTTGATGAAGCGTTCATAAAGTATTGGAAAATATCACCTTTTATTTTGTACCTATAATGAAATAATATCGGTAATTGCAAATTTGAGCAGATCCTTTAATTGTGATAACTTGTTAAGAATTTTCTTCTGGGAAGATATATTTTGGTAAGGGTATCTTTCATTTAATTTTTTAAAGTGATATAGGGGATATATATACTACTTTAAATGCTGAAATGTTTGAATAAAAACAGTTTTAACTTCATTTTTGAAATTTAATTCCTTACAAAAATTATTATGTATTATGATATTATTGATCATTAGAATAAAAGTAAAGCTAATTGCCTTGCGATTCCACTATTATGTATGTGTAATATCTATATGTTTATGTGTATCTATATGTATATGTATATACGTATTATTTCTTTCTTTTACGTATTTTTCTTTTACTTTCAAATACAACTCCTTTAGGTTGCCCATATGGGTATCTGACCCCTGGGCAACTCATATGTCTTCTTGTTGTTTTTTCTTACATTTTTTTTGTGTATAGTCTATTAGTTTTTGTCTTTAATAGGGAATATATACTAAAAATTGAACACATAAGAATACTTAAATTGTAAAAGTATACATCCCACACTATGTTAGGATCTTGAAGTTTTATTTTTATGTTGTTTTTTTTTTACAATTAGTAATACTATATTGTAAAACCATGGTATGGTACCATTAACAAAATATGATAGGAAACTTTGATTTGCCCTTTTATTTATAAGAAATTCTAGTTTCGAAACAAAAAAAACACTAGTAAGCAAACATTTTAAAAACGACAAGCATGGGATATAGAGAGCAGTCTTAAGAATTCTTCTAATACTTCCCAATTGTTATTCATTACAAAGAAAACTATTGAAATTTTCGCATTTCTTACACAAAACGTAATTTGAAACTTACTGACAAACTTTACTTCACGCATTGCTTATAAAGAAATAACCAATAGAAACAATTCATATGTTACTTTCGATGGAACCATCAAATAATCAATTATAAAAACCGATCCTGCTTACCTGGGGGCCCTTAATATCAATATCCCTTTACTTTCCATGCACGTGACATGTAATTAAACATTTATTTGATCTTTCAAGATATTTCTCCCATGCGTTTTTTCCGCTCTCTAAACACGGTTATTTGCGCTTATGCCAATCGCGATAGCGGTCGATTGATAAGATTTTGTGCCTGCGTTTGACAATAAGTGTGAACCAATAAAGCGTTGACCTTAGTGATAGCTGTATCACTTATGTAAAACGTTGTTACTAAGTAGTCTCAAAAACCATCCGATTAATGACTAATGTTCTTGATTCCTAAGTCAGCATAAATAGAGTTTTTTTCTGTCACTTCTTTTCATCTAATTCTTTAGCCTTCATTTGTATTGTACATCTGAAATTATCTTTATCCATGATAGAAAATAAAATATCAGAGGTCGTTTGTTTTTTGGAATTCTTTAAATACGTTGGAGTTTTGAACTCTTCTCTCTTCAAGTAACTTAGAAACGTAACAAGAAAAGGTATATTTCTACATCTATGTTTTAAAATAATTAATGTAAAACGAGTTAGGCGAATTTTAATTAATTGTAGCCCGAGGGATCTTTTTAGCTTTCAAGTAATTTGGATTACTATTTTTCGCATAAATCTTGGTGATAGATATTTCTTTGATACATATTTCACGTGAAAATATTATCAAAACTAAAACAGCACGTTTAAAATTGTGACAAGGTTTGAAAAATCCGTCATAGTACATTCGTCCGTTCAACACGCTATTTGAATTAGAATCATATTGTAAATAAATCAACTCTAGAATAAATATTCATCAAATTATTTTAAACTAAGAAAACTGATGGATTTAAAATAAACGAAGACGCATTCATAAACCTATATCTTCATTTTTATCAGGGTTTTTATAAGGATTATTTTTTGCCTCAACAGAGAATCTAAACGACTCGGTCCATAACCAGCACCTTTAGCTAGTACGTATTTCCGATCCAACTGAAAAATTTCCGACAAAATACTGTAAAACCGAGGGTGAACGACCCCGTTTCTTCTCTCAAGGCATATATCGAGGGGGGGAGATGGAACGGTGCTTTCATAATTAGTCGGGGGGTGAAACCCCCTCCTTTGGCAAATAACGCTCTAATGAGGCTGGGGTGTTCCTTTTCTGAAAAATTCGTTCAAGAGATTGTCAAGCTCTCAAGACTCCGAGATGTCAAAACATTTGCGCGACTGTAACTTTGAGACTTTGATTAGTCGAGCAGCAGATGTAATTTTTTTTAAAGAGGAGTATCTTTAAATGGCAGCAAAATGCTAATTAGAGTTGATTGAAAGTTTTATGTTATTTTTCTTTTGTTTTTCGTTTATTTGGATGGCACAAAAAAGTAATTCAGTTAAATTTAAATCAGTTTTCAGTTCAAAACTGTGTTTCTTTTTTTCATCAAAATTTAAAAAGGATTATAAAGAGGGTGTTGATTTTAAGCTCAGTTGTGTTTATTTTTATGAAGTTTATTGATTATTAAATACCTTGGTTTGTATATTGACTGCAACTTAAAATGAAAAACGCATGTCAACGAAATATAAAAAAAAACCTCCGTTTTATTCTTTATAAGTTTTATTATTTAAAAAATAAAATTTCCAAAGACTTTCTTATTACTCTTTATTACTCATGGTTTTATTCTATTATTAATTATGGAATTTTAGTTTGGGGAAGCGACTATAAATCCAATTTGTATCCGTTAATATCTGTACAGAATAAATGTTTCAAAATTTTAAATTACTCTAAAACTACTAATACATCTCATTATAAATCCCTAAGATTACTACCAATCCGTTATAATGCCTTTTATAGAATAATTTTACAACTATTTAAAAATAAATCACAATGTAAACTAATAGAAAACATTTCAGATAGACGTCCAAATATAATTTTTGAATTACCAATAATACGTAAAGAAATCTATCGCAAGCATTTTCTTTATTTAGCTCCTAAGTTATACAATAGTTTACCATTTGAGTTGCAGTCGGAAAACAATTATTACCATTTCAAGAAAATTTTATTAACATTATTAATTGAAATTGACGATATCGATTTATTTTTCCACAATTAGAAGCGAATTTACTTTATATTTTCCAGTTTGTCCAGAATGTTTAATTATGTATATATATACTTTTATAAATTTATGACTAGTGTTCATTTCCTAGTTCTAAATCCTCATTTGTTTTTTTATCATTTGTGTTTTGATTTTTGTAAACTAAATTTTTTTCCTATATCATGCAAGTAGTCACCAATACTGGCTCTGTTGCCTCTTGGTGACCAATTTTTATTTTTGTAAATTGTATTTTTTAAAAAAGATAAATAATAAGATAATAATAATAAGTCAAAAATTATTATTATTATTATTATTATTATTATTATTATTATTATTATATTTCAACCTTTTTATAGTCATGTACTGACGTCCTCTCATAATTTATGGCTTATTAAAGAGGAAGCTTATCGTTGTGAAGTCGTGCTTTCTTAGGCAATAACGAACACATGTTTATAGTTGTCCGCTTTTTGTGCTTTTAAGTGGTCGGCTTCAGCAAAAAATGCAGATAACGAGCTTTTTAATGTTGACATTCAATGCAAAAGGTTTTGAATACTTTGCGATACTTAAGAGTTTTGGATACCGGACTCGAGCCATAGTCTGGGAGGAATGAATCCCCGTCATTTTTTTTAGCTTCATAATAGATATCTACATTTTTGAACGTTCAGTGATAGTTTATCAAAAGAGGGAATAATCTTCAGATATACTGTTCTTTTAAGTTATACCGTAGTGTTTTGATCAGCGTTCAGTAAAAATAATGTAAATGTAACAATAATAATGTAAATGTAACAATAATAATGTAAATGTAACAATAATAATGTAAATGTAACAATAATAATGTAAATGTAACAATAATAATGTAAAAATTTAGATTAGACTAACGATAGAAAAATAGGAAATGAGTTTTGAAAACGTCGCGTCGTGAAAATTGTGTATAAAATAAAATGTTAATTTGTGTCAATTTATGTTTTCATAAAAAGGTAACATTTTATGATTTTGCAAATCAGGCAATCCTTAACATATTTGTGATACTATCAATATAAAACACTCTATTATTATTATTATTATTATTATTATTATTATTATTATTATTATTAATTATTATTATTATTATTATTATTATTATTATTATTATTATTATTATTATTATTATTATTATTATTATTATTATTATTATTATTATTATTATTATTATTATTATTATTATTATTATTATTATTATTATTATTATTATTATTATTATTATTATTATTATTATTATTATTATTATTATTATTATTATTATTATTATTATTATTATTATTATTATTATTATTATTATTATTATTATTATTATTATTATTATTATTATTATTATTATTATTATTATTATTATTATTATTATTATTATTATTATTATTATTATTATTATTATTATTATTATTATTATTATTATTATTATTATTATTATTATTATTATTATTATTATTATTATTATTATTATTATTATTATTATTATTATTATTATTATTATTATTATTATTATTATTATTATTATTATTATTATTATTATTAGAACTTATAAAGTGGTTAATTTTCAAAAATAGGGTTCAATATATTTCTACTTGGGTGTAAATAGAACTGTTTAGATTATACCATTTGGATCTACTTTATGGGACCTACTTTATTCTGACCACTTGGACATTTGCAGACCAAGTTGGACCACTTTCGTCTTCTTCGTCCTTTCAGTGTGTTTGAATACATTATCATCATCTGGTTGCCCGAAATTTTTTTTTTTCATATCCCGATATGTTTGCTTCTTGTAAAAACTCTCCTAAAGCTTTGCTCTCCATTGCTTTCCTTGATTAGTTTTTATTTTTGAAATATAGGCTGCAAAATTAATTCCATCATCATCTTAGGTCTTAGGATATTTATTCTTGTAGTTTGTTTCCTTAATGAGGAATATTTATCACACTCACCAGTAAAAAGACGAACCACTGTTTCATTAACTTTACTTTTAGCCCACAAGGGAGATGTTTTTAAATTTAACTTAAGTAACAAGCTATTAGTAGGGATCATTCTCGTAAAGAAACAACGCTAGAAGTAAATCTTTCTATTCTTCGACCATTTAAAATGTATAGGTATGTTGAGGATATTATAGTTACGAGAGTATTTTGAGTTTAGTCATTCATTTTCCTCCTGTTCATTATTATATATAAAACAGCAAGCGTGTTCGCAGAATTCCGCTGCGTGAGTGCAGATTTAGATATTAAATGCAGTATTTTAAGTAGCTTTAAATTTAATTAGTGAAATTATTTCGAATATAAAATCGAAGCTCCCAATCGAAGAAGGATTTCACCAGAGTTTTAAATTATAAAATAGAAGTTGGATAAGATTTAAAATATAAGTTTTTTTTGTATAAAAATATGATTTTACAGTGTACTCTCGATATGACGAAGTCGAAAGGACGGGTAAAAAATTTAGAGATAAGAGTTTTCAGCATAACAAGTTAAATTAGAGGAATACTTACGTCTGGGGGGTGGGGGATTTTATCTTATCGAGGGTATACTGTAATTAATATTCTTTAACATTTGCCAGGTCATTTTAACACCAGTTTTAAAGTAAGCAAAATATTTATCTGATTTAATAAATATAACAGTTATTCGTTATTTATAACTCTTCACATACTTACTTAGAAACATAAATTAATATATTCTCAAAAGGGAGGGGGCATTTAAATATTTTCAGAGTAAAGCTGTGAGAGTTAATATAGAATGAATAACATTTTAAAGTTTTGCATTTTAAAAGTATGGTTAGAATCCAAGCAGAAAAGAGAGAAAGGATAATTATTTTCAAAACATCCTTTATCTATTTACCGTGATATCATGCTGTTAAATAGATATCCCAACCATCAATTTCAGGAGATGGGAATTGAGTTTCTCGCTGGCTCAATTTCCTTAAAATCTTAACAAAATTAATGGACTGTATATCCAATCTGTTTTTTCTCATGAAAAACTTAATCTACAATAAAAATTCGTTAAAAATATTTCGAAATGTGAAATTTTTTTGAAATTTAACATAAAAACCCTAAAAAAAGCTAAATTTCCAGCTAAATTGATTGCTGTAAATGTAAACTTTAATGTAAAACGAATTTGGTTGCTTGTAAAAATGAAATTTGTACTTTTTATTCAGGCCTTCAAATGTGACTCAAGCGTGTGCTCCCCAACTAGGGCACATTAGAACATTTTTAGAAGGATGATTCAAGTTAGAAATTCTTTATAAAAAAATGCATCTGAAATGGGTACTAAAATTTCAGGGAAACTGTAAATTCAGTAATTAATTAGTTTTTGTTTTAATATGTTATAAAAATATGTGGAAATACATAGAAAGCAATGTACTTTTTGTACAAATGTTACCCCCTTCTCCTCTGTAATTATTGTTATTACAAATTATTCACCTTTAAAAATATTTAACACAAAAAAAAACTTTATAATCTTAGACCGTAAATTTTTCTTTTAAAAATAAAAACTTCCGACTGAGGTATAGAACTAAGGACAGTTTCCCAGCAAAACGTTTTTTCTGGTTGCCCTCATGAACACTCACGTGGAAGTTTCTATTCTTGTGTGTGTCCGTCCATCTCACAAACTTTAGCATAGAAATTCCAACTGATTTCCAGTTCTCTATTCGAACCTAGTTTCTGCCATGAATGTCTCCAAAGCGATGCTGCTCCAATCCTTTAATACTTCCTCTTCAATATTATCCTTTAGTGGGGGGCAACGACGCCCCAGAGCCCGATCGTTGATGACTCTCGTTCCCAGAGTAAATTTGCGTTCCGTGTCTACGACCCCGGAACTCGGGTTTTATGTCGTTTGCCAATTAAATCGCCACAGTAGTTGCTACTGGCAACCGATGGAGATTCTCTAGTGGAGATGTTTGCATTGAAGGGGCATTTTTCCCTCATTGTGGGAAAATGGCGATTTATTATCTGGGGAGGTTTTTTCCTCATGCCGTGTCTTTGGAAGATCCCGATAATTGAGTTTCATCATAAAAGAGGAGTGATAACATGGAAAGTATCTTGGAAGGTTGGAAAAGAGGGTCTGTTTTGCAAAAAAATCTCGAATGTCTGAAATCAAAGGGAGGTTTGTTTCGCGCAGGACACAAATTTAATAATCTAGTATAGTTTAGAGTAGGTTTTAAACTTGTAAGTAAGGGAAATTTTCTGTATGGGTCAAATTTCAAAGTGCTGCTGATTTCTTTGGATTTTTTTTAAACCAACAAACGCCAAAAAAGGATTAATAAAAGATATATCATTTTGGTCACTGGTTACACTGAAAAGAGCTTTCTTAACATATTGAATAAACTAGTTTTACTGACAACAAACAACATAACCTTAATTTTAATTTAAATTGTTAGAAGAACAATTAAAATGACTCTTGTTTTAAAATGAATGTTAAAAATAAGGTTTTTAGAATTCGATATAAATTAGAAAATGTTTAAAAAATTGTGAATTAGCTTACTATAATGTGGTACTTTGATTAATCAACAAAAGCATATATATTACTTTAAAACCTAAACGAAAAACACTATCTTAGTAGGAAGTAATAGTTTTAAAATCGATTTTTAAGATTCCAAACTTCAGACTTATCATAGAAAGTATAAAAAACATGAACTTTTTGAGTATTTGTAAAAATAAAATCTTCTAAAAATAATCCAAACAAAAGATAATCCAATAATTTAAAATTTAAATAAGTGACCAAATTTTAAAATGAATTTATTTGCAAATTAATTTTTAATGAAAGTCTTACTGAATAAAAGCCAAATGATTATAATCCCAGTGTTTGTTACTAACAAAACTTCATTTTAATTAAAAGTTACATTTACTTAGTACCTACTATTTTTTTTTTCAAAAGAGCACATGTCGACTTTTTCATCATCGGCTTGTTGTATCTCGTCAGTCGTAAAAGCTATCAACGAAGTGAACAAATATCATTATCAGCGGAATTACCGGAATTGCACTTTGGGGCTTTTAGCGCAAATGCCGACTCAGAAGAAAAGCCTGATAAAAGAAACGGAGCGACCTCCTCCCGTCTTTCCTCCGTCTTTTCAGGAATATACTTGCCCCAAAATAACAAAAGATGTTACAGAAGCTTACTGAAATGTTTGAATTATTTCAAACTTATTGTAGGATGATGACGAAGTTATCATCAAAATATGAAATCACTAATATGAAAAATAAATTATGCAAAGGGGAAGCTCAATCCAATGGGGGGGCGTTATTTACGAAAATTGAGCAAGGGGATAGCTGAAGTTGAATAATGGAAAGATAAAGGGGAGATATTTTGAGAAAAAGTCAAAATTTGTAACCACCCAGAGCTTTCACGATGGAAAATTTGGACGCGGTTGTCCTGAGGGATGAGGAATGCGTATATCATATTATGTCGTACCGCCACAAAATTACTAAAGTACCGTAAAGCGGGGTGAATCACTTTTCAACTTAAAACGTAAAAATAAGTAATAAGAAATATTTTGTTGAATTTTTTTAGCCGGAATACTTAGTCTTGTTCTGATTTTTACATTTTGTACAAAAACACAACGTTTAAAAGATTTTTGATCTTTTTTTTGTTAATTTTAATGGTGTTCCGATTCACTCGGCAGATCGGTGTGAATCGGAACACCGCTTAAAATCTTTATTTTTCTAATTCAGATTTAATAATCAGCATCAATATTCATCAAGGGTGAATACGAGCACGTATAATACTTGCTCTTTTATTATGTCTTATTTTGTTTTTGTTTTTTTGTCGTGTTGTGGAGCTGAGATCCCAAAAACTTAGTATCACCTTAACTTTTCGAAAACGAAGTTATTTTCATAAATCTTCATATAATCTTCAGAAATGAAAGTAGTGATTAAAATCGAAATTGTGAAAGAAATTTTCAAAAATCCTGGAAATTTAATTAATCTCTTTAGTTTTAACATTTACAGAAGACTGAAATAATTATTTCAAACTAATTTTTGTTAATCCAAATCATGTTTTAATTTATTATAAGATTGCATTAATTAAGAATTCCTTAATTATGTTGCTAACTATGGCAGAAAAAAAAAAGTTGGCATACATACGTAACCCAAACAAAACACTGACCTTTTTTAAAACTTTTGAAAATAGAGATCTGGAAGGCAGGGATGAAGGGAATCAGTGGTGTATATAAGGGTGGTGAGGGGGCCCGACCCCCCCCCCCCCCCGAAACCAAACAAGGTTTACCGTTTACCAAAACAAGTTAAAACCCTTTTTTTGAGGTTAAATTATGAAACATTTTCTGGGGGAGGACTTTCAACCCCCCTTTCGTACTTGGAACTTATTAACAACTTTGTTATAATAAGTTCATCAAAATCCAAATCCTACCTCAATATGTATTTCCAAATTTCGAACTAAGTATACAGAAAACAAGTTGAAACCCTGTTTTTATTTTAGGGTAGTTTTCGAAAAAAATTTCTGGGGAAGGACCCCCAGATCCCCTTTTGTACTTTGAATTCTATTACTCATAACTTTTATAATATTAAGTTCATCAAAATGCAAATCCTATTTAAAATGCATAACTGAAATTCGGACAAAGCGCGTACCAAAACTAGTAAAAAACCTGTTATGTGAGTCAAATTTCCAAAAATTTTCTGGGGCTGGGGGAGCACGAAATTTTTTTACCACAACTTTTCTTACATTACGTTTTTTAGGTCTCACCTAAAAATGTATTAAAAAGCTACATTAGACCTATTAAATGTGTGGGAGGGGCTGAGGAGTAATTTTTGGCCCTTCCCGAAATAAATTTCTATGTACGCCACTGAAGGGAATCCTTTCACAAGCTCAAAGGTTACTTCAGTTCTATGACATTTAGAAACATGGGGGTTTCCAGACTAAACAGAAAAGAATACAATTTTCCCGGAATTAATAAGGTTGACTAATGCTGCATAGAAAAAGGAGTTCCATGTCTCTTTGAATATTCAAATAAACTGGATAACACAATAGAACCCTTTTATAGTACCTATACTGTTTTATTGAAGAAAGTTTTTAAAAGTTTCACACACACATTGATTTTAATTTAAAATGGGAAAACTCATATAAATGAATTGTGATTAGATTTTATAACTTAACTTAAAGAATAAAGTCAATAAGTTCTTTATAAACACATTATATTATTCTTGGTTTTATTATATATTAAGTTACGACATTATAGTTTTGGGGCGAAGAATATAAAACTAAGTTACTTTCATTAATTTCTCTTCAAAATAAATGTTTTTAAGTTCTGAATTTCAAATTTCGACGCTTCTTTAATTTCAAAAATTCAAAAAACTTCTACATGTACGCCATATTGCTTTTTTGCATGGTTATCTTTTTATATCGTAATATAAAAACATCGGGGTTCATATCCCCCCCCCCCTGAAATTAGGACATAAAATCAGTTTTTTCTTGAAATTTATGTTACGTGACTTAAAAAGAACTGTCCTCTTCGGGTGTAACCTAATAGGTAAAAAATCAGTCTAAACGGATAAAAATTCCAAAATTTTCCTGTGGGACAATCCCCCCCCCCTTAAAATTTAGCGTCTTGCAGGTTTTGTCTGATTATTTTAGATGGCTTTTGAAAACACTAGTGCAACAAAAATATGTAAGAATAAAAGAAACACTTTATGCACAAATTTTGTCTGGTTACTATAAATAGGAGGAATTTAATTTAATTAAATAAGTTAACCATCAAAATATTAGAAGTTTCTTTATTCTTTTCAAGTTTTGATATTTTTATTTTACTAGCGTTTTTAAAAAATATATTGTAAACATTGTAATTATTATAAAACATATTATTCTAAAAATTAGAAGAAGAAACGTCAACCAACTTTCCACACATACTTCAAAGGTCATCTCCATGAATAACACACTCTTGAAAATATGAATATTTTTAACTCTAACTAGTCAATAATGTAATCAAAATGTTTTCCTTAAAAAATATCCATCACATCTGTTAATAACTATCATTAATCAACATTCTGTAAAAAAAACACCAACGAATCTTAAATTCAATATTGTACCGCCTATTTTGACCTAGGACTCGTTAGAATACCTAGTGAAATCATAAAAAAAAAACCTTTTTAAGACAATGAAAATAATAAGATACAAAACTTACATGACAATCAATGTTTACAATTAATTTCGATTATCAGACTAAAAATTATAAATTTCAGACAAAATGTGTAAAAAATTAGTATGAAATAGCATTCATTTGCAAGTTTATATTTTTATCCATCTTTGGATGGTATTTAATTTAGAAAGTACTTTTTTAAAAAGTGAAAAAATGTGTTTCATCATAAAATATGGCGTTAATTGATCGTTGTGATTGGTTGCATTCAGTGGCAACTATATTCACATAATTATAATGACATTGAAAATAATAAAATAACATTCGAAGCACCCCAAAGTACTCCAAAATCAATATTGAATTCATGTGTTCTGATCCTTAAAACTCGTAGTTTTATAATACTGCTTGGTAAGAGTGTGCCATGAAAATTAAGGAAGTGCGATAATGGCGGTCATCTTAAAAATTACCTCCGAAACGAGATTTTGAAATTTTTTCGTCATATAATCTATATCCAAACATAAAATCTAGGGAATCTCTCTATTCTAAAAATAAGTTTTTAGTGAACGGTTTCCAGAAAAAAAACCTTTTAAATTACTGAACCAAATGACACATTTCTGGTATCAAAATGTCTGGTTCTTTCGAGAATTGTGAGTAAGCTGTTGGATTTTTTAAAAAATTCTCAATTTTAAAATATTTCTATATTTTTAGAATACGGTTATGGTCGCAGTTACAAAGCCAGTACTGTCAAACAACTTATTATACATCCAATCACAACGACCAATCGACGCCATATTTTATGATGAAACAAGTTTGTTTTTCCATGTTATAAAAATGTACATAAAAGTATTTCCAAACTAAATATCTTTCAGACTGATAAAAGTAGTTAAGTACTGATAAAGTTACAGATATGCTATTTCATACTAATTTTTCACACATTTTTTCTGAAAATTATAATTTTTACTTGTAGTCTGATAATCGAAATTATTTGTAAACATTGAGAGTCATGCAGGTTTTGTCTCTAAATATTTTCAATGACTTAAAAAACGTATTGTTTAACAAATCTGGGTTTAAACAAAAATATGAATGGTAAAACTCTATACTATATACTAACAACTTAACGGTACAAAATTGAATTTAAAATACTCACACTGGTGTACGTTTCTATCCAGAATGTTTTATAAATAGTTATTGAATATTGATAAATATTCAATAATTTAATTAAGTAATTTTAATAAGTATTCAAACTTTTAAAAGAGTGTTATTAATGGAGATGACCTGTGACGTTATGGGCAATGTGATAAATCCGGGAATTATTAATAAGGCCCGGGCAATGCGATAAATTCAGTGAAATTTATCACTTTGCCCGCCTCCACTTCGGGCATTATTAATAAAGCCCGATTAATCACTTTTCCCATAACATATGCACTATAGTATACTTGGAAAGTTGGTTGACGTTTCTTCTGCTTTATAAAGTGAGTAAGTTTTTATAAAACGAGTTAAGTTCAGTTCAGTGAGCGCTGGGTTTTAGAGGATTCAAAAGTTCCTGGTTTACGGGGGTTGGTGAGAGATAGAGAGCAGGGGGTGGTAGCTCCCTAGGCCTAGGTAAAAAAAATACAATTTTGAACGTCAATAGTTTGTGGAAATTTTATCACAGTGACTCCACGAAATTTCATTTTCAAAAAATTAAAAAAAAAAAAAAATGAGCGAGGTGCCAAGAAGTGGACAACGGGATGTTATTATAGAACAGTTACCTTCTGGCGCAAACCTCTTATTTTACAAACGATTAAGTTTTGAAATTTTTATCTTTAAAATAGGGCCAAAATCGCAAAAAAGTCAAACTTTAGGGTGATGTTTTAGAACTATTTTTTGAGTTAAATCGATTATTTTTTAAAAATAATAACTGAGACATGATGCTTAAAAAACGTGCCAAGCAAAACATTTGAAACTTGTCAGGAAGTTGCCAAAATTGTTTCAAACTTCCGAAAAGAGTCCTTTTTTTTACTCATTTTGTAAAAGTTCTCGAAAATTATCAAATGCCTAATTTGATTAAAAGTTATTTTAAGGAATATGACTATTTATTATACATATTTATAAAGGAATAAAATATTCGCTTATAACTCATTTAATTATAATGTGATTTTGTATTATGTTTTTCCCTAAGGTCGTACATTGAATATAGATGTTTGCAAAAGGTTCGAAGAAGTGTTGATTTTATGTGAAAGAATTTACATACATATTAAAATAAAGTTTTTGAAAGGATTAGAAAATTTACTGTATTATATTAATAACATATTTCTTCTTCATCTTAGCAGCTAAATTTTATTTCTTTTTTACACCTAATTTACATTTACACTAAAAATCATTCATCTGGTTGTGATATTTTTTCTCTCTATATTAAAAAAAAGTAACAGTCGCCGCCGCCGCTGTTTCAGAAAATCTTCACTTTGACAATTTTGAACTGTCACTACGCAAAAACTGTTGAACGGAAATTTATGACATTTTGACCATTTGTAGACAAATGTATGAGAATCCTTTTCGTTCCAATAGCTAATAATTGAGATAATTAGTTCTGGAGTTATTTAATGTCAAAGTCGAAAATTATTTTTTTCTGCTGCGAGTTCGCCCCCAGCAAAATCTATTCGCAGCAGAAATATGATTTTTTGTAGACGCATACTCTTAGATATGAAGTTTTGCACCTCGTCGCCCTTTTTTCGAATTTCGAATTAATTTTGGAGTAATAAAGTTTTAAAGTTTCGAAATTTGTGACGGTTTTTCGGTTTTTTTTTTCATTATAAAAGAAAAACTAATTACAGTAGAACTATGAAATTTTAAACGTACATACAATTATTTTTTATAAAAAGATTGGCATTTTGTTTGTCAAAAAATTCTAATTAGTTTTGAAATTATTAAGATTCAAAGTTTTAATTTTTTCTTCTCTTTCTGTGGCCGTTCACTAGAGAAACAAACTAGTTTTATGATGAGTCTGATTTCTTTTATTTTCAACTATGTTTTTTCTACAAAATGGTTGTTGATTATTAGTAGACTTGCTGGATATTTTTTTAACATATAGATTAAATTATTGATAAGCTAGAAAAGGAATATATTTTAGCAGCATTTTTGTTGTTAATTTAGGGGAATGATCCGAATTAAATTATTTATAAGCAAGAGAGCAGTTTCATAAGCAAGATATAGGTATTTTCGGTATTACAAGAGGCTTAATTAAGCCGATAAGAGGATTGTGCTGGATTGTTGAGATGAACAAGCGAGCTCTGCTCGCTAAGATCGAGAAGCGATCTGTTAAGAACTGCGAAGCAGTTACGGGGGTTGGTGAGCGATAGCGAGCAGGGGGCAGGCCCCCTAGTAAAAAAACAAATAGTTGTCATCTTTCATAAGAACTATTATTCTTGTTATCTAGTGTAAGCTTCTGAATAAAAATAATGAACATTTATTTAATAACAAAAAACGTAGCTTTATTGCTTGAAAATTAACAGAATGGCATAACTGTATTAGTTTTTTCATCAATTATGTAAATTAAAAATCCAGTTCAAACTATTAAGACGTTGAGAAGAGATTTTTAAAAACATACGGTATTTCTTACATTTGCTAAGTTATACCAATGATTTTTTATATCACTATCACAATATAAATTTATTGAATTCGCATCTCTTCACAGTTGACATTTCATTCATTTTGGTTTACGTCAATTCTTTTGAACTGAACCAAACCAATACATGACAATTTATATAGCTTCTCTTAAAACCTTCTAAACCCCTCTGAAAAAGCTCTCTAAAGAAGAGTGGAGAAAACCTTACCGAAGAGATGGACGCTATCTGCTCGGCGGGAAAACTGGACCGTTCCCGAGATCGTAGCTCATACCTCTGATGCCTTTCCGCTCGCTCCGTTGCGATCTACGTAGTTGTGACGTCATACCGCCGGCCGGCCAATTGGAGGCATTGTTTTCCATATTTTGCGCCGCTATTCAATGGGTATTGATGAGGGGATGCCACTTTGAATTACTCCATCCGCGGATTCCATCAAAGAGATAAATTAATTTTCTTTCGGTAACGGGACTATGAGATTTAATGAAGCAGGGGATGTTATATTTTAAATACATGGGTTCAAATTTATCAATTGGTTTTTATGAAGATATTTTTTTTTCCTAAGTCATGATTTATGTAACAAAGTTTTCATTTGACATTTATTCTAAAAGCTGAAATGAAATGACCAAGTTTTTATTGATGGAGATGAAAATAATTTTACAGGCTAAAGGTCTTGGTTCAAGTCTGTAAAATCATTACGTTTCTTACTATTTTTATTTACTTTGTAAAGGATTTATACTGATGATGTTCTCCTAGCTGAAAAACCTTTAGACTTGCCAGCCTTGAACCGGCCTATTAGCCCGAAAAGTTATTTTATTGGTGATAATAGAATTTATCTTTATTATATGCTGAAATTTTTCATAATTTATAACACTAACCTAGTTGTCTAAATTAAAATGGGGGAAAGTTTCCACAGTGTAAAATTGAAGTTATTAAAATGTGTTGTCTTATAAGTAGTCAAAATCACAATAATCCTTATGTTCCTTATTATAACCTTATTATTCCTTCTTATATGTTATGTTATAATCCTTATGTTATGTTATAATCTATAAGAAAAACAACCACTCTCAAAATTACAAGTAATAATTTGAGTTGCTGATTTTTTAAAATTTTTTTGATTAAAAAAATTGGATTTATTTTATTTAAATCGGATTTTTTTATTGAAATGAATTAACAGCTCTGTACTTTCTGAAGCTGGTTAAAAATATATTGATATTAAAATTTATATGTGATATAACAATTTGCATTAGATAATATCACATTCTAATAAATTTTATGCATTCAATTTATTAATGGAATTAATTAAGGGAAGAAGTTCACTGTCATTTCACCGGTGAGATGCCCATCCTAAAAGGGTGAATAAATAGTTGAACTATTATAGTTACTAAAATTTTTATGAATATTTGAATCTGAATTAATTTTGAAACAGATAATTAATTTTGGAAAAAAAATCATGACACTACATTACTTAAAAACCATGCCTGATTTTTGCGTACGAATTAAAAAATCGATCCGAGTTGTATTGATTCAGGGTGTACGTACACACTTGATTTTTTTTCTCATATTATGCCTTAAATAATCTGATTTTTTCAGAAAAGGTCATAATTATGTTCTTAAGATCATTCTAGGATCAAAAAACAATTTTGAGCTATTAATTAATTAACTAACGAACAAAATATGAGATAATTAGCACGTTTTTGAACAGTGATTACTCATGTTGTAATGACCCGAGAGTTAAAATTCTGGTTGGAAGTTGTTCTTAATTTATTACTTAATGTTCCCTACCAATATCATATAAATTTAACTCATTCATTTTTTTTAAAGAATTTTTAACTGGAAGTACTTGCAACAACTCATTTTTTCAGGATATATTAATACAAAAAGTTTCATAAAAAAAATATTTCTTAAATTATTCACTTGATAATGGTAGGGAACATACTTGATATTATAGAGACTTAGTTGGCACAAAAAGTAAAGTAATATTATAATTAGTTTTTAAATTATCAATGTTTAAACTTCTATTGTATAGCAAAAACCATATTCCTCAGAAATTGAGTTTAAAGTTACTCAACTGAGCTTACTCACATAGACATCACCTCACGTAAAACGCTATATCTCAAAAACTATTTTGAGTATTAACAGTATTCTGGTATCATTAGAAAGCTGAACTAGAGAATGTTTGTTTTAAACTAATAAAATTTTTTTCGATATTTGGACTGATTTTCGCGATTTGAAGTGTGTACGTACGCCTTAAATTAATTTTACTCATCAAAGTAATACATGTTTATTTTTTAAAAATGATTAATTAGTGATAAGAATAAAATTTAATCAACTTACGGATAGTTATGTATCTCTCTAATCTAAAAAAGTGTTTGGTGAACGGTTTCCAGAGAAAAACTTTTTAATTACTGAACCAAATGACACATTTCTGGTATCAAAATGTCCGGATTCTTTCAAAGATTTACAGAAAGCTGTTGGAGTTTTTAAAAAAAATTCTCAGTTTTAAAATACGAGCGATTAAATAATTATTATTAAAATTATTATTATTATTATTATTATTATTATTATTATTACTATTACTATCTATTATTATTATTATTATTATTATTATTTTTATTACTATTACTATCTATTATTATTACTATCTATTATTATTATTATTATTACTATCTATTATTATTATTATTACTATTACTATTACTATTATTATTATTATTATTATTATTATTATTATTATTATTATTATTATTATTATTATTATTATTATTATTATTGTTATTATTATTATTATTAGATTAATATTATTAAACCTATTCATGATGTAACACATTTTTTTACGTTTTAAAAAGTACTTTCTAAATTAAATATCATTCAAAGACTGATAAAAGTATTCTAAAAAATGTTATTTCATACTAATTTTTCACACATTTTATCTGAAATTTATAATTTTTAGTCTGATTATCGAAATTAATTGTAAAAATTGAGTGTCATGTAGGTTGTCTCTTATTATTTTCAATGGCTTAAAAGGTATTGTAAAATATACCTTGATCGGTACCTTAGCAATACAATATCGAATTTAAAAGATTTATTGGAGTATGATTTCTTTCAGAATGTTGATTTTAACAATAGTTATTAATAGATGTGCTGGATATTTTTTATGGAAAACATTGTGATTAGGGTTTTTTTGTAGGACATTTAAGTTTTAGAGTTAATAAATATTCAAACTTTTTAAAGAGTGTCATTCATGGAGATGACCTATTATTATTATTATTATCATGTTTTATAAAGTGAGTTATGTTCAGTGTGAGCTGGGTTTTTTGAGGACCAAAAGGTCCTACGTAAGCAGTTTACGGGGGTTGGTGAGCGATAGCGAGCAGGAAGCGGTAGCTCCCTAATAAGAAAAAAATTAGTTTGCAAAACATGACTAAGATATGTATAAAATAAGCGTTTGATAAAAATATTCAACCGATTTAAAAAATTTGAAGTCAGTTAAAAAAAATTAAGATTTTAATTTTTGTTTATAGTTTATCACAATTATTGATCCAAGCCCTGCTAATTTCCCCTTTTTTGTCATCAAGAGTCAATTCGATAGTAAAACTTGTTTTTGAAATTGCAGGCAATTTTGTTTTAATAATAATAATAATTTATTAACAAAAAAAACAAGAAAGAAATACAAAGACAATACAAATGCAAATATTGTTCGCTAAGGGGCCCTAGCCCTTCATGAAACAAGAAAAAAACCTTTGAAAACGTTAGAGAGAAAAACAGTTATATGAGAAAAAAAGGAAACATTCATTCACAAAAAAAATACAAATAAGAAATAAAAACATTTGGCAAGAGCACAAAAAACAGTCAAATATCAGTGGCTCTCAATCAATTTTATTTACCTTAAACCACGGCTTACTAAATACTATAAATCAGAGTCTTTTAAATTTAATAAATATGTGTGAAGACTCTTTTTAAAAGAAGAATTAAAGAATTCTAGAGAGAAAGAGAAGAAGAAAGAACTAGAATAAAAGAATTTATTTGAGTTGGTAGTTAAATATATTGGCAGTTTATTGTAAAAGAATAGACCCTGATATAGAAAACTTTTACACAAAATCTCTTTATAAGGCTTTGGGATATTTAATAGAGGTGGTTGTCTGAGATTATAATGGGCATCCTAGGTTACGATTATGAGGATTGGTTCTTCTTATACATAATAACATTCATAGAGAATGCAAGTGTGGTTGTTGGAATCTCAAATATTGTAAAAAAATTGATGAAGAAGTATTTAATAATGAAAATTTGATTTGTTGAACTGAACGGTGAAGAAATATTTGTTTCAGTGAAACGAGAAGTCGGTCATTTTGAATTCCCTGCCCTCTCCGCACAATTTTTAGTGTTGGCAATATGTGTTTCTTAAGTTGATATGTTTAAGAAAAAACAACTTTCTCGTTGTAATTCAAAACGTTTCATGGGAAAGGGCAGAAATGAGTATTTTCGGGAATTCCTCCTGTTTTGTATTTCCCGCCGTTCTCTGTAACACCACTACATGTTTAAAAACCTACAACCGGATTCGTATTCCATACCTTTCAGAAAAACCAACCGTCAATATTGTAACACAAAAAATGCATGGATTAACTTTTGCTCCTGGACTATTTCCAACGAGATTGAAATAATGTCTTACCTCACTTTACGAGCTCACATAAATGAGTGTCCTGGTCTGTGAGTACAAAATAAATTCCGGGCCATTATCGTGCATCTTCTGTTCTAATTACCAGATTTCGTATCTATCTAATACATGGGAATCGATTTGTATAACGCTAACAATATTTTTTGTCAAATGAAAGATCTTTTAAAAATTGTGATTTCCTTTTACATTATTAGGTTTCATTTTTTTTCAATGAGGCACTTATTACGAGTTAATAATGATTTACTTAAACTTATGTAAATCATATGTGTAGTATCAGACTTACTTCATTAAATTAAAGGGATATGTTATTTGATTTTCAATTTTTCTAATTTCTAACAAAATTTTATTACTATTCTGTAATTGAGTGTACTACCATGTTTATAAGAACAACACATTTATGATAATTTCGATATTATAGCACTTTAACTCTAAATTAAACACCGTAAAATTTGGTAACTTTGGCGCTTAAGAGGGTTTTTTTCGCTCAGTGAGCGATTTCGGTCTTTGATCCTAACACATATAAACGAATGTGATTATCACTTATTCAATGCTAGGACGAACAGATGTAATTGTTGCCATAGGCGTAACTAGGGGGGGTTATTGGGGTTGTAACCCCCCCCATTACATCGACGGTTTCTAAAACATGAAAAACTGGAGAAAAAAATTCCCTTTACAAGGAAGGCGGTTCACAAGGAACTGTTCTTTTAGGAACTAACCCAAAGGGCCTCAAAATGAGTTTAAACACTACATTGAGAGACATATTTTTAAAATATTTCTGGGGGAGAACCCCCCCTCTAAAATTTTTACGTCTTTTATAGTGCTATACTGTATTTTTCCCTTGAAAATTAAGCCTCTTAATGAAGTTTTCCCTTTGGAAGTTTTGCCAAAAAAAAGTTTTTATATTATACCTATATTATAAGACATTTTTTAAAAGGGAGTAATATTTTGAAGGGGTTGACTGGTCGGAGTAACACCCCCATGAGTCAACTCTAGTTACGCCACTGATTGTTGCCATCATGTCATCCTCAAAGTGGTATTTTGAAATTCTTAAAATACGATCACTTTAGGGGGCTTTTAATTTAAGTAGTATCCAAATGTCTATTTTTGTTAACTTTCTTTGGAAAGGTGATAAAGAACATCAAATCTCTTAGGTCATATTTTTCCATCAATTATAAAGTCTTCTATCTAGTTTCAATGTCATTATTTTGTTTCACTTTGTGGTTTGACTATTAAGGAAATTTTATACCGTTGTGGTAACTTTGTCCCACTGGTGAAATGAGTGAAATTCTCATTAAGTTAAAAAAAAGTTAACAAATTTGGATGAGAAATTAAACAACACAAACATCCCCCCAAAAAATATTCAAATTATAAGTAAATAAACGTTAAAGATAGTATGGTGTAGAGGTAGATGGTATCATTATTGTAAAATCTATGAAGTTCAAAGCAATATCAGTTCTTCATTCAGAAGTGAATTTCCCTACATAATTTAGACAATTAATTCAAAAAATATATATTAAGAATGTTAAGGTTAAGTTAACTATGTTTATAATTTAGTTAATTAAGTTATTTTTATGAAGTTGGTTGTATTTTCTTTTCTGGAGATTAACACTCACTTATCACTCCGGTTCTTTACTGTAAAAATATGATATTGTAACTTATCCCGTCCCGCATTTATCTTTGTTAGTTACAAATTTACCAATTCTAAGTGAAAAAAAAACCAATCCAAATAAAATCATCATCATCTGAAATCCAGTGTTTAAAATCTTTAACAGAATTTTCATAAAATATCCCCGCTGTTCTTTTAAAATTCCGCATCGGTTTTCAAAAAATCACTCGATTAAAAATTATCAAGTAAAAAAAAAAGATTTTTTTTTTTTCATTTCTAAAGTTGGTTGGTTGGTGTCGTGGAAAGGTTATGCATTCCTTATATAGGACCGAAGGTCCCATATATAGCTTCAGCGATCTGGACACAATTATCTTCGTATATGTCTTCACGAAAGTAACAAGTAGTCTGAAAAATTACAAGTTAAATAAAAGCAAAATACTCAAATGTAGCAGCCTGGAATCGATCCGGGGACCATTAGGTTACTAGACGCACTCGCACACTCTACCACTAGGCTATCGGCCCCAGGATTGATAAATAACATAATTTTAATGTTATAAAACACGTAATAGTAAACTCCTATTACTGCGCATGCTTCAACTGTCGTGGAAACTTCACTTTGTTTTTCTTTTCTAGGACAAGAGATTTCTTCAGCCGAAAAAAGACAACCACCTACGAGCTACGAGCCCCTTCCAAAACAGTCTGCCAGCCCTCCCACCAGCCCTGAAAAACGAGGGTTCTTCAGAAGCCTGTTCGACAGCAAGTCTACCACCACCACTCCAACCGGCTGGACGACACCGATACGGACACGGAATCTTCCCCGGACGCGTATTTACAATCCCTATCCACGGCAGCGCGCTGGCGACGTTAGTTCGATCTAGCCACGCAGCAGGCATTTTCACCGTCTGGTTTTTTCTTTCGTCTGTTTTTTTCCCCGCGTTTTGATGTTTTCGACTTCCGCGCTTTTTGATTTAAAATAAACAATAAATCTGCAACTTTTATTCATACATAAAAAACAAACTTTCGCCACAAAAGAAAGAAAGGAATATATTAAAAAGAATTGGAAACGAATGGCACCGATACCGAAAACGAAAATAAATCATCCGACTGATTGGAATATTTTTGAGATTAAAAAAAAAAATAAACGCTAAGTTTTCAGAAGCGACGGATGGATATTTGATTCGGTTTGAACTTCGCTAGGTAATTTATTAAAAAAGTAACGAAGAAATGGAGCCATGAAGGAAATGGTTAAATTAAAGATCTTAAATTTCAGCTGTTTTTTAAAGTAATATTTTACTTCGTTATAAGAAATGTAATTAAATTAAATTATAAGGATATTTTCAGAAGAAAAATACTCAAAATTTATTTAAAAAAATCGTAAAGTAAAGTGCAAACATTTTGATTAATTTTGATAGGATTGTTAAGTCTAATTTCACATTTCTTAAAATAATTTAAACTTAAATTGAAAAAAAGCTATAGCTGAAAGTATTTTTTATAAGGAAAAAGAAAAGAAATTATAACTTCCTTTACACAACAAAATTGGGTACTTTCTTAAGGCAAAAATTTAGGTAAAGTGCCATATATGAAACGGATAATAAACATTTTTTTGTTTAAAACAATCCCATCCCTTTAAAATTTCAGATTTTTTTTATTACCAATAGTTTTGTCAGTAGAGAATTTTAAAGTAGGGTCAATATTTTGACCACCTTTGAATTTGTACTATACTTATATTGTTATAGATCAAATTATACCTCAAACGGTTGAAATGAAAATTTTGGATAGTTTAAAGTTAAAGATTATGCTTGATTCCTTAAAATCCATCTAGTCATACAAGCTCCTATTTAGTTCGGTTTAAAGTTTAAAAAAGTTGTGTTGGACTATTAGAAAATTTTTGGGTAGTTTCTTCATCTTACTCTCATCAAAGTTGTAGATGTACATAAATTTTATAGTAAAACGTAGGTATAATAAGAAAAAAAAATTCTAAAAATATCCACAAAAAATAAAATAGTTAACAAATTAAACTAAGTTAAACCCATAAAACTTAATTATTATACACTAGAATGTATAATTTTCATTTAACATTTCTAAAAATAAATTGCTATAAAAATGGGTTTTTATTAATTAAAAGAATCAATCAGTTCATAAGCAAACATTAATAAAAATATCACATAAAAAATCACGCAAGTTGAATTTTATATCCATCTACGAAAATAATAAAAAATAAAACAACACTGTTCTTAAGAAGACTTAAAAGAAATTGCCAAATCGGCAATAAATAGGAAAATTTGGCAACACTTTGCAACCCTCGGAGCTGTTGAACGCGCCAAAGCGCTGGCGTGGATAGGGTTTGTAAATACGCTCCCCGGACCGCGATGACAAAGATTACTCCAAACTCGACGATCTGACCCAATCCGACGACCTCAACCCCTCCGGTGTTCTTCAGTTCGCAGACAACAGTTCGGACGCCTCGGATCTGGAGGAAGCCGTGGCGTTGAATCCGCCGGTGGACAACTGCAGGACAGTGGATCACAGCAGAGTGGTCACAGGAGAAGTGACTGCTTGCGTAAAGCCCAATTCCCATGGGTTGCGTATTAAAATTCGTCGGCGAAAAACGCTTCCATACTTTCCCTACATTTTCTGAGGAAGAGCAATCCTTTCTTTTAAAACTAGATTCACATGATCACATGTCATAAAGAGTCCAATCATAGGCCTAGAAGAAAAAACGCAGCGCTCAAAATTCGCACGACTTTTTTCTTAGATTTAATTTAAGAAATTTGGGAAATACGCTTGCGTTTTTAGTCACATGATTTCCTCCAACCAATAAGAAAGCCCTTATCCCTTTCGCGACGGGTGCCTCAACCACTAAGCCAGCTGCTCTCACAGGACGGCAAACGAGTAGAAAGAACTTTCCCCAGGGGACGGGCACTTTGCGCTCTAAGCAACTTTAAGTCGCACTTCAGAAAAAAAATCGTAGAAATTAAAATTGTGGTCCAAAATATCTAATTTTTGCCGTATGATCAGCAAAACCCTTTTGATGTAAATGCTAAAAAGTTAGAACGTTTTACCTATATTTTAAATGAAAATTTTATAAAACATGTAACATTTAAATAATAAACATTTTCTCATATCTAAGATGAATAAAACTGGTGAAAATATCATAAAATGAAGAGATTTTATCTTATGAAACTTATTTATGAAAATATATTCAACATGTTTGGATCAAAACCCACTTTATTTCCCTTTTATCTGAAACGCGCAAAGCCCGCTTCTAATCTAACCGCTAGGAAGTCGTTGAAACATTGGTAATTCTGAGAAAAATATCAAATAATTTATCCATTTCCATGTTCGAGTACTTAGACACTCAAAAATATGGGTTATTTCTAACCAAGCAATAAATAATTCCACCAGAACACAAGCGAAATCTAAAAGAAATAAAAAAAACAAATCCATCATAATAAAAACATCAAATCTCCCATTTATCCTTCAAATGAAAATAAAAAAGTATATTGAAGCCTATAAAACATATGAGTAAGTTTGTATTAGCTAACAAAGTGAAAGAGACCACTCTAAATTCACATTACTTATGTTCTCAATGTATCATTCATAAATCTCGTTAATCCTTCGAAACAACTTATCAAAAATATAAAATAGTTTATGGGTATGAAGATTCAGATTTGTACTTTCGAATTATTTCGCTGTAACAGACATAGGGCGACATCTAATGAGAATTAAAAATACTAATATGAAGTTTTAATCGTGTATCATATATGAGACGCCCGTCCCCTGGTCCTTTCAAAGCAGGCGTCTCACCCGTGAGACGGTAGGCCGGTGAAAGCACTTCGCTCCCGTCTCACCCGTGAGACAGTAGTCCCGAAAGGGTTATAAAACAAAACAGCATCCATTTTATTTTGATGGTTCAAAGCAGATCATAACCGTCTGTATCACCGAATTTAAATTGTGCATCCTAAAATGTGAACTAATTAAGACGAGTTTAACTACTTACAAAGTTAATAAAATTATAAAAGAAGCCTCTGAGTTAGAATGAGCGGCTTCTAGATTGCAGGAATAATTAAAAAAAAAACAGACGACATGGGAAGTAGGCAGGAATTCAGGAGACAAGCGGTGAGTTAAATGTCTTAAAATGGTATATTTAAATTCGTAAAGAGAACTGTAGTTCGAAATAACTTTTCATAATGCTTTTCTGAATTGTTAGACTCCATACAAAAGCACAAAATATACAAAAACCTTTATTAGAACCATAATTGTAATTTAAATTAATACTTGATAGCTCATTGGTATAACTATTTCTTCCCATGCCGTCTGTATACTGCATATTTTTGTATTTTTCTCAGTAAGTTGTCTTTTTCTATTATGATCCAAATCAGAAATAGCCCCAATTAATTCGAATGTTTGGAGATCTACTGTATTTTAATACAAATACATTACTTATCATGATTTGGATATATACAGTGAAACTAATATTTTCATCAGAACGAGGGAATTGAAAAAAAAAAAGAGTCGATAGGCATGTGCAATCAGAATTTATTGATGTTCTTCCTGAAGGAGTTTCAGTGAGAAAATTATTTTTATTTAATGTTCTTAAACCAGCTTAAAATAACTTGTTTCATTTTTTACAACAGCTTATGTAAAATTGAAACTACATTTCCACTTCGGAGCTTCTCGAGGTCTTGTTATGAATAAACTTTAAAATTTAAGCAGTGATGCTTTAAATTGATTTAATTTTAATGGATGCTACTAATTTTAAGAAAAATGCATGCTTATAAAACTTAATAAAGTTGTTTAAAGTTGCTGTAAGTTTTGGCGCCAATACACGATAGTAGGCAAAAGTCAGTGACCTCTAGTGAGCGTAATCAGAAACAAAGCGGGCAAAAAAGCTAGGGAAAAAGATCCTTCAAAATTCGCGACGAGTAAATTCGCTTGCGTATTTTCAAAAAACGCAACCCATGGGAATTGGGCTTAAGGACTGGGTATAAGGGAAGGAAGTGATGTATGATAAAAAAAAACACGGGTGCTTCTCCATTCGGACGACGCAAACGCAACATTGACTTCGATTAAGCAATCCAGTATCCAGATCTGTTTATTACGGCCAATCTTTTGCAAATCAAATTCAACGTTTCTTCCAATATACCCTATGAAAGGAACTTGGATATGCAATTTTTTCTTTGATAGAGTAGGAATCGTGAAGTAAAAGTTTTTCACCCTAGTAAATCAACTTTTAGGTACTACTTATAAGATTGATTTTAACGATTTAAACAATAAATTGAAGAAATAACTTAAAATTAGCATCAAGTCATAAGTTTTAATCGAGTTTCTTACTCTGAGCTGTAATTGAGCAAGACCGAAGTAATTTTGGATCTAGAACAAGTAATTTACTTTCATTCTAGATTTTGGCACTGATAGAATTTTTCAACAGTCGGAAATTTATTTTAATTTTTGGGATTAAAAATATCCTTTACTCATTCTTATATCAAAGGTTTCTCACCCCCTTTGGGTGTAAGCTTCCTTTTCCTCATGTATATATTATAATTGAGTACATTCTTGGTACTAAAACATGCATTCAACTGCTTTTATTCCCTGAAAGTTTTTTTATTAATGTTTTAGAGTGTGTGAAATATTGCCTGCGCAATGTAACAATTTTTTGTGATGTGACCTATATTTATTGCATCTTTTAAATGGGTGTATGAAATTTTATTCAGTTTATTACATTTATGTGTATTAATAAAAATAAAGTTTTCTTAATTTAACTTTGTTTCAACAAAAATTTCTTCTTATTATAAGGGAAAATAGTGTTCCTCGTACCTAACTGTACTCCAGTCCTACACTGTTTTAGCTAAACTTTTTGTAGTATGGCAACACCACATGAAATGCGGTTTCTGCGATCTAGCGCATTGCAGTTTGGCCACACCACGTGTAGTTATGTATGATCTTTACAACAAGAGCTCACAGTCTAGCTAATATTTCTTTAAAAAAAACTCAATAATTTAAGATAATATAGGTTAAAAACTGACTTTACCTATAAATATTAAAATTTCTAAGTTATAGTTAAAAAATACAGATTCTGTCTTGCAGTGAAATTTGTGTTATAGAGCAGGGGTTCCCAATAGGTGGTCTGCGGCCCCTTGGGGGTCCGCGGGCTGTGTCCAAGGGGTCCGCGAAATGTCACCGAGAAATTAAGTATTTTTTTATTTTCCTTAATATGAAGTAACCATTATCCTACTCAGCAGTTCATTTCGTTAGTTTTGAGAGATCAACTACCATGTTGCACTAAACTTTAGAGCCTTGTCGCGAAAGCGGGCCACTCTAAAGAGCGCCACCTGACGCAAATATCAGGGAGGCGAGTTGCCGACGGGTTCCCGCCGTAAACAGGGTTTTAGCAAGATTCGAAACTGAAAGCAACTCGTCTAAAGCTAAAAGCAAAGAAGAACGGATTGCAAATCTTCGGGAAGACGTCATGACTTAAGTTCATGAATAAATGCATGTGAGATGAGGTTAAGACTCAATAGTGATAATTGAGAGAGTTCAGAAGGAAATGGCTAAAGCCATAAACGACTGCTTAGGCGGTAATCGAGAAACGAGAGTGAGGGATAACAAACGGACAAAAATGAGGAGCAGCCTAACTGTGTACGTGTAGGGAGAAATGAGCTGAGAAGTGTCTTTCGAGACCAGCCGGCTTCGCCGGCTGGTGCCTGTTCGAGCTTTGTCTTCACAAGGGGCGGTAACGCAGAACGTGTTATTCAAACTGCAATGCGCTTCGGCGCAGTCGGGGCACGTTTCTGCAATTCTTGACCTTGACCTTCGTTAGTTTTGTTAGTTAATTGTCACTGTAGTACAAATAGATTAATGTAGATGTTGCAGCCTCTGTTTACCACCAAAGATAATCCATGTTTTGTTTTTTGCAATTTGTTTGTTGACTAAAATACGATAGTTTCGGTTTTGAATACATCGAGTTTCGGTTTTGAAATCGATTGTTGCTGAGGCCAGACATGCTTTTTGCTTCGTGTTTGTTTAAATGACTTTTGTTATTGCTAAATTGCCGTGATTGATTTTGCTTGGTACAGCAATTGAAAATGGGTCGTTGGTTGAAAATTGGATCTTTTTTTAGTAATTTTTAGCATTAGTAATTTGTAGTAGATTCTATATAACCTACATTTAAAAAAAAATTAAGCCCTAAAGTTCAAGGGGTCCTCGACAGTAAATTAACTGTCCTTGGCAAAATTTCATTGGGAACCCCTGTTATAGAGTATTGTTTCAGCAAAAATAGTATGTGCTTAAAATGGGTCTGGAGCTTAACTTAACATGGTGATCACACATTTTTTCAGTAAAGGTAAAGTATTGTACCTTGGACCTATCCAAGATACACTTAACTACCTTGAGTTACTAAAAAAATCACTATACTGACATTGGTATTTTGATTTCATAAGCAGGGTAGGATTTAGCTTCATAACTAATACTAGTTTTAATTTTGTGATAAAAACAGTACTTTAAAACGTTAATGCTGAAAATTTCTCCAACTAAATCTATAAGCTGCATCTGGGTGGTTCAATGAGCACTTGTTCCTGGAGTTTTTCACACTCATAAGTTTAGAGGTGCAACTAAAGTTTTTTCACATACCTCCGAAGACACTACCCTTGAAACCAAGGTGCAATAACGGAAACCTTCGACCTATTTTCAGATTTTTTCTTTCGTTATTTACGTACTGAAATACAGTAATTAAAATTCCGAGAAAAAATGTGTGTATGAAATGCTAAAGTATCGAGGGAAAGTTGTTTCATCAATTTATTTTCAATAAATAAAAAAATACAGGGTAAAAAGTAAAAATATAACCGAGGTACAATACCTTCCTCTACTTATCAAACTCTTAAATTCCAAACTTTTAACGTGATTTTTGACCCTAAATCTGTCCCCCCTTGCTTTGAAAAAAACTACCGATTGATTGGAGCTTTAACACAGCAAGAAGCAAAATGTCGATCGGATCATTTTCAAGTTATACCTTTGTTCAGTAGATGGCGCTGAATGTCCAGCAACTTGCTTTTCGTTCGTTAATAGCGCAGCGCTTCTCAAACTTTCAATACTGTACTATTTGCAATCCAATTTTCCAGGGCCGTAACCAGATTAATTTTAGTGATGTTAATTTTAAAATTTTATTAACAATGTTAATTCCAAATAAAATTGAATGGTCTGGGGGTCGTCCCCTAGAAATAATTTGGAAATTTCCCCCTCAAAATAGTGTCTTACAGCTCACTTTCAGGTCTTTTGGATTGCACCTGAGAGCACGACTCCTTGTAAGCGGAGAATCTTTGAAGAAACCCAGTAATAGACGCAAAAAATTTTTGAGGGGGGTATAGGGATCCTACTTCAGAAAAAAATTCAGGAAATTTCCCCCAAAAAGTGGCGTTTTAATTAATTTTTTTTAAACTCTTTAAATTACACAAAATGAGGATCTCTCCTAAGTCACAAGTTTCAAGGGAAAACAGTACATAATAGATTTTAAAATTTTGAGGCGGGTTTGGGGGGTTCTCCAAACAGAATTTTTTTGGAATTTTTACCCTTAAACATGGGCGCCCATACATAAGGGCAAAGGGGGGCCCGGGTTGCCGTGATTGATTTTGCTTGGTACAGCAATTGAAAATGGGTCGTTGGTTGAAAATTGGATCTTTTTTTAGTAATTTTTAGCATTAGTAATTTGTAGTAGATTCTATATAACCTACATTTAAAAAAAAATTAAGCCCTAAAGTTCAAGGGGTCCTCGACAGTAAATTAACTGTCCTTGGCAAAATTTCATTGGGAACCCCTGTTATAGAGTATTGTTTCAGCAAAAATAGTATGTGCTTAAAATGGGTCTGGAGCTTAACTTAACATGGTGATCACACATTTTTTCAGTAAAGGTAAAGTATTGTACCTTGGACCTATCCAAGATACACTTAACTACCTTGAGTTACTAAAAAAATCACTATACTGACATTGGTATTTTGATTTCATAAGCAGGGTAGGATTTAGCTTCATAACTAATACTAGTTTTAATTTTGTGATAAAAACAGTACTTTAAAACGTTAATGCTGAAAATTTCTCCAACTAAATCTATAAGCTGCATCTGGGTGGTTCAATGAGCACTTGTTCCTGGAGTTTTTCACACTCATAAGTTTAGAGGTGCAACTAAAGTTTTTTCACATACCTCCGAAGACACTACCCTTGAAACCAAGGTGCAATAACGGAAACCTTCGACCTATTTTCAGATTTTTTCTTTCGTTATTTACGTACTGAAATACAGTAATTAAAATTCCGAGAAAAAATGTGTGTATGAAATGCTAAAGTATCGAGGGAAAGTTGTTTCATCAATTTATTTTCAATAAATAAAAAAATACAGGGTAAAAAGTAAAAATATAACCGAGGTACAATACCTTCCTCTACTTATCAAACTCTTAAATTCCAAACTTTTAACGTGATTTTTGACCCTAAATCTGTCCCCCCTTGCTTTGAAAAAAACTACCGATTGATTGGAGCTTTAACACAGCAAGAAGCAAAATGTCGATCGGATCATTTTCAAGTTATACCTTTGTTCAGTAGATGGCGCTGAATGTCCAGCAACTTGCTTTTCGTTCGTTAATAGCGCAGCGCTTCTCAAACTTTCAATACTGTACTATTTGCAATCCAATTTTCCAGGGCCGTAACCAGATTAATTTTAGTGATGTTAATTTTAAAATTTTATTAACAATGTTAATTCCAAATAAAATTGAATGGTCTGGGGGTCGTCCCCTAGAAATAATTTGGAAATTTCCCCCTCAAAATAGTGTCTTACAGCTCACTTTCAGGTCTTTTGGATTGCACCTGAGAGCACGACTCCTTGTAAGCGGAGAATCTTTGAAGAAACCCAGTAATAGACGCAAAAAATTTTTGAGGGGGGTATAGGGATCCTACTTCAGAAAAAAATTCAGGAAATTTCCCCCAAAAAGTGGCGTTTTAATTAATTTTTTTTAAACTCTTTAAATTACACAAAATGAGGATCTCTCCTAAGTCACAAGTTTCAAGGGAAAACAGTACATAATAGATTTTAAAATTTTGAGGCGGGTTTGGGGGGTTCTCCAAACAGAATTTTTTTGGAATTTTTACCCTTAAACATGGGCGCCCATACATAAGGGCAAAGGGGGGCCCGGGCCCCCCCTTGAACCGGAAAAGTTACGTAAAATATTCCTTTGACTATAATAAATCGGTTTTTATTAAACATTTATTTTCTTCATTTTAAATTTTGAACTGTATTAATATTTTTATTATGATTGTAAGCTAATTCAAAAGCAAAACGTAAATAAATTCTAATAATGTTGCCCACTGTTTATATACTACTTTCTCACTTGAAATTTTGCGGCTCGACGTAGGAGCGATCCTATTTTAGAAGTCACCCAATGAATTAAGACACTACTTTTGAGAATAAAAATTCGAAATTTTTCTGGGGAGGACCCTTAGACACTCCGCCTTCGCCCATGGAGGGAGCCATTCCCGCTGACCAGCGTTTGAAAATGATTTCAGTGATCCCAAACTCCTTAACAAATGTTTAACTTGTGTGTTTCATGCAAAATTTATTTCTCAGGTGAGATCTAAACCTCTTCCGTTTTTCTGGGACTTAACATTGAACTTTCAGGTTACATACATGATATTTGTATAACATTCCCACTCATCAGTGAAATAATGTCCCAATCCCGATTTTTAGTTTGAAAAACCTAGTCACAATATAAGCGTGAAATGTCGGTGGAGGGTTGGGGTCCTCCACCGGAAATGTTTTTGAAATTGGACACCTAAAAAGAATTTCGTTGTTTGGTTTAAACTCATTTTAAGACGGGGTATAACGTATAAATACACAAACACATATACACTAGGCCTAGGATGTCCAAAAAAAAATTTTTTTTTTAATCCCAGGTCTTACCCTCCACAAATGTTCTTTCTGTGAATGTAAGACACCATGAATTTTTTTTGAAATTTTTAAAAAATATTTAGAGGTCCCTCAAGGCCTCAAGGTCATCAAAGTTTCATAAAAAGGGTCAAAATAGTGTAAAATGTGGATTTTTTTATTTGCTTTTTACAAACTTAAAATGTTAAAAGTACAATATTTTCATTTATAAAAGCTACAAGGGGAGTCGGAACCCTAGTAACGACAAAGTAGCATCCCGTCATGTTAAATGTACCTTTCTCAGGATATATTATAGATACATGATTGAAATTTTTAACATAGGTTAACTACATCTATTTCATTATACATTTTGTTAAAATATTCATTATTTGTATATTTTTTTGATTATTTTCAACCTTTATCAATCACCAAAAAGACGATTTCTTCGATCTGCCTTTTCTCAAAAACTATTACACATATAGTTCTAATTTTTTTTCTGCATGTTTAATATGTGTCCTACTTTATCCTGTGAAATGGATTCTTCCAAAAATCAAAAAGTTTTTTTTTAATTCAACTATTTTGAGCGAAAAATGTGCTTTTTTCAATATTTTTACATACTTGGCTGAAAAATTTAAATAAATTAAATATTTTACCAATAACTTTCACAGTATAATTTTACATCTATAATTAACTTACATTTCAAATTTTAAACTTGTACCTATCATAGATTTTGAGAAAAGGCAGATCGAAGAAATCGTCTTTTTGGTGATTGATAAAGGTTGAAAATAATCAAAAAATAGACAAATAATGAATATTTTAACAAAATTTTTTCACAGTATAATGAAATAGATGTAGTTAACCTATGTTAAAAATTTCAATCATGTATCTATAATATATCCTGAGAAAGGTGCATTTAACATGACGGGATGCTGCTTTAAATATTGTTTCAAACCAATTCTGTATTAATTATCTGGGTATAAAATGGTATAGAAATTAAGAAAAATATGATCTTTTAGACATCTTTACCTTATGGTACAAAAAGTGAACAAGGGTAAAATCTAACTTTAAATTGGTTGTTAAACCGGTGAGAAAGAATTTATCAATGATTTAAAATGTTTATTTACACCATTTTTACACATTCACACATTATTTCATTGGCTTATTATTTATTTTCATAAATTTAAAATTATAAATTTGTAAAAAGCAAATAAAAAATCCGCATTTTACGCTATTTTGACCCTTTTTATGAAACTTTTATGACGGTTGGAGGAACTCCCCAGGAAGCCGAAGATTGGTCCCGTAGACCAGTTCTGCAGCAGACGATCCTAGGTCCTCCTTAAGGGCGGTTCTTAATCCCAGCAGGACTGTGTGTAATTTCCGGACCTAGTGTTCTGTTGTGGCGTGGCATCGTAGGGCATCCTTCAACTGACGGTGAAATCGTTCCAGTATGCCGTTGGCTTTTGGGTTGTAAGAGGTGGTCCTTGTTCTCTGGCTGCCGAGGAACTTTGATAGGGCTTGAAACAGGTTGCTCTCGAAGTTGCGCCCTTGATCCGTTGTTATAACTGCAGGGACGCCAAAGCGGGAAATCCGTCCTGAGTAGAATGTGTCAGCTAGAGTCTCTGCAGTTTGGTCAGCCACAGGAAAAACCTCAGTCCACCTGGTGAAGCGATCCGTGCACGTCAGACAATAACGGCATCCTCTTGACGGCGGGAGTGGCCCAACTACATCAAGATGGACATGGCTGAATCTTTCGTCAGGAACGGAGAAGTGCCCGATGGCAGACTTGGTGTGTCGTCCAACCTTCGAGATCTGGCAGGCTTCGCAGGTTTTGGACCAGCTGGTTATGTCACGCTTGAGTCCAGGCCAAACGAACCGTCTGGACACAGCGTCAGCAGTTGCTTTGGGTCCAGAGTGAGAGAGTTCGTGAATGGCAGTAAAGACAGCTCGCCTAAAAGGCTCAGGAACGTAAGGACGTATGACATTAGTGGAAATGTCACAGTGCAAAAATAAATTATCTCGCAACTCGACTGGCTTAAAATTGAGACTAGAATTAGATTTGAGCAAGTCCAATTCAGCATTATCCACCTGTGCTCTCGCTAAAGCATTGTAATCTATGGAATTGGGGAAGAAAGATTGCATCTAATCTAGAAAAAGCATCGGCTGCTTGATTTTTAGACCCCGGGACATAACGGAAATCAGTAGTGTACTGGGATATGAATTCGAGGTGTCGTTGTACACGGGGAGAAACTTTGTCAGCTTTTTGACTAAAGGCAAAAGTGATGGGTTTGTGATCAGTATAAATGCAAAAACTTTATATATATAACTTTTGCTTGGCAGGGGAAAGACGCCTGGAAAAAAATCCAAGTCGCGAGTCCTTGTGCAAGATTGTTTGTTGAAGAACAGCACCTATGCCACTGTCAGATGCATCAACCATTAGTGAGAAATATGCATCGGGATCTGGATGGCTAACCAGCACAACATTTTGAATGGAATTCTTGCATTCCTGAAATGCAGCAGAAGACAAATCTGTCCACTCTACGGGGCTTTTGTTGTTTTTCTTGCTACCTTTTAGGAGGTCGTTCAGAGTTGCCTGTTTAGCTGCTGCGTGAGGAAGGAATCTCCGATAGAAGTTTAAGAGTGCCAGGAAACGCCGCAAGGCAGAAACGCCCTTAGGTCGAGGGTAGTTAACCAAAGCTTCGACTTTGTCTGGCAGCGGTGCAATGCCGTCTTGCGACACCATGCAGCCCAGGAAAGAAAGTTGATCGACCCCGAAAACGCACTTTTGGGTATTTAAAACTAAACCTTTTTCGTTAAGTCTCTCGAAGACCTGCTTCAAATCTCGCTTGTGAGATTCTAAATCTCGAGAGGCTACCAGAATGTCATCGAGATAGGGGAAGCAGTTGAGCCCACGAAGAGTGTCATCAAGAAACCGCTGAAAGGTCTGCCCCAAGGTTAATAGAATAAGATAAGGTTGGCTCTTCACATAGGAACGAAAATTCGTGCGACGTACTGCTCTCCAGCCGATTACGTAATTCGCGTGATACCCCAGCTTCTCCTTCGATTGGGTCAGATAGAATAGGGATTTTTTTGACAGGAGAGAGGGAAATTTAAACTTTGATCCAACAATTCAGTTTTGAAGCATTTAAGATATGAATCTAAAAGGGTTTTCGTTTTAGATTGAATTGATATTATAGCTTCATGTTGATGAATATCTATTGTTAATTTGAAGTAAGAAACCGAAGTAGATCGTCCCAAAGGCAAGAGGAATCCATAGATTGGTTTTAGGAACATATTAATTTCTTTAAGATTAAAAGCAATTTTGATTTGGGAGGGACAATATATTTCTAGCTCCCTTCATGGAAACTGAAAAGAGTTGAAATAAAATACTAAAAGCAATTTATAGACTTAATGATTATATTATTAAAGATTGGCAATATTTTTTAATTATTATTATGTATCATTTTTTAATTTGAAGACTATTCAAATTTTACACTAAAACAGGATCAATGTGACCTCCCCTTGGAGATCTTATAAAATGATCATATCGTAACTTTGGAACACTGATCCAACTTCAAAACTATTGCCGTTTCAGTTCGAGTTTCTTTCGGCGATCGTATGTGGGAGTCGGCAAGTTGGTGAAGGTTTATACCCAATAAATTATCTCCTTCATGTTTGTCATGTTTAATCAAACTTCAGTTCTCCATTAATACGGTGTTGAATTACCGCACCAAGTCCTCTAATTGAAGAATCACATGCTAATACTATAGGTAACTTGGGATCGAAATGTACCAGTACAGCTGGTGATGATATGTGTTCTCGTATTTGTTCAAAAATGTTCTGATTGTGCTTAGTCCATTTCCACGGGGTGTTCTTTGTTAGCAGATCATGTAATGGTGAACATAGTGATTGCAGGTTTTTCACAAAACGACAGTAAAAATTTACTGATCCCAGAAATGATCTCAATTCGGATATGTTCGTTGGAGCAGGCTGTTCTTTTAAAGCTTTAATACGCTCATAATCGGGTTCAGTGCCCTTCTCGCTTATGATATGTCCTAAAAATTTGATTTCGTTCTTGAAAAGTTGCAGCTTATTCATCTGTGTTTTCAATCCAACTTTTCTGAATATCTCGAAAACTTTTCTTAATCGTTCTGAGTGTTCCTTAAGATCTTTTCCACCAACCGCAATGTCATCCTGGAACCAGGCAACTCCTTCCACTCCAGTTAAAAACTGATCCATCAGTCTTTGGAAAATGATAGGCGCTGCAGAAATTCCAAATGGCATCCGGCAAAAGCGATAATAACCTCGGTGGGTGGCTATCACTAAAAACTTTCGAGACTGTTCACTAACTTTAACTTGCAAGAATGCATCTTTTAAGTCGATTACGCTGAAGATTTTACAGCCGTTTAACTTGGACAAAATGTCATCTAGGGTCGTAGCACTCAACCACGAGTTTTTCGTGAGTGGTGCGGGGCCGGAGAGTTCTTCTTCGGCCCAAGCAAGTTCTCCAATGCCTCCTAGAATGGCACGACCCGGGCAACGATCGTCAACACGGCGACGTCGGCTAAACTTGGAGAACACGCGTCAGCCTCTAAGACCCCGAACTCCCGTGCATATTTGACCTGCTTAAGGATGCGTTTGGCGGGGTGTACGGTGGTGCACTTTCGGAACGTATCGGATAGGGATCTTCGGGGTAGAGCTGTAGTGGCTCAAACTTAATTCCACCATCCGTGGTTCGACAGGGTAGGTACTATGTAGTACTGTGTTTTACCCAAGTCGCCACGGAAAATCAACTTTCCGCGGATCCGATACTCGGTTCGTTCATTGTTGAACAACTATATCGGGTCCGGGCCACTGACTCATGTGCGTGCGGCAACCGCCGCACGCCTGTCGACTCTTGTTCTCGTCAAACCCGGGGTTCGTCCTTTGATGATTATAACGATTCTCGTTGATTCATCGGGCGGATTCTGTGATGTAAGAACAGCGTAAGAAATGTCATCTAACGTTGGATAAGGATACTGATCCTTAATCATGTACTTGTTTATGTTGGAATCGAACGCTATTTCCTCCCGATTATCTAGTGCCGTACGGGGGAACTTTGTTTTGTGAGGATATGATTTCTAGATCCGCCAGGTGGCGTCTTATAATGTATATAAATATTTCTGTCTTACTGTAATAAATGATTATTCCTGTTTTAACCCAAGCTAGTCTTGTCTGATTTTCCACCCTCCTCAAAAGTACGATCCAACAGAATGGTAGCAGAGCGTGGTTGTATGAAAGTTCGTGGTTGTATGGTGGAATTATGATTTAAGTACCGATTGGATTGTCGACAGGATGAGTTCCGGAGAGGAAAGTAGTTTGTTCCGGATTGAGAAGCTGAATCGTGATAATTTCCGATCATGGAAATTCAACCTGAAGATGCTTCTTATGCATCAGGGGTTATTTGGATATGTAGACGGAACAGAACCCCTACCTGAAAGAACTGACAACAAGGCTGTCAAAGCATGGCAGAGCCGGGATGGAAAAGCATTTTCGACTATTTGCCTGTCGATAGAGGAGGATCTAAAGAATCTAGTTATGGATTGCACTACTTCAAAGGAAGCCTGGGACAGTGTCTGCTGTACTTTCGAGCCAACAACGAGAGCAAGAATCGCTGCTTTGAGAACAGAGTTTATGAATATTGGGCTGAAGGACACTGAAACGATGTCGATGTTCATGGGCAGATTGTTAAGAGCCGCTAAAGATTTGGAGATGGCTGGTAAAGTCGTGCCTGATGATGAGATAGCTTATCAAATGCTATATCAGCTCCCGTCAAACTATGACAACGTCGTGATCCAACTATACCAATTGGAGGATGAGGATTTCACTTCTACTAACGTGAGAAAAGCTCTGATTGCTGAGTTTGATCGCTTGCAACACCGAACTGACGTAGCTGAGTCAACTAGGACGGCACTGGCATCTGAATCCGAAACCAGACTTCGTAAGAGTGACGGAAACGTCGAAAAAGATAAGAGAACTTGCTTCAAATGTGGTCTCCCAGGACATTTCATCAAAGACTGTAAAAAGGGAAAAAAGAACTATGCAGGACGGTCTACCAAAGGTCCCTCTCGTGGTCCCTCTACCTCCCAAGGACAACGCTCAAATGTCTTCATTGCCTTGAACAGCCATGGTTGTAGACAAGGACATAGTGAACTTCGTGATAGATACAGCTGCTACAGAACATTTCTGCAATGATTTAAGCATGTTCAGTGATTACATTGAAAGTAAAGAAACGAGTTCTGCTAAAATTGCCCTGGGATCTACTCCAATTCTCGGACACGGTGATATTAAGTTGAATGTTCATCAAAGATCAGGTAAACGTTTTTTGGTATTGAAAAACGTTATGTATGCTCCTAAAATGTCTAGAAATTTAATATCTGGTAGATTAATTGATAAGGCAAATTTCAGTATACATATCAAAAATGGTAAACTGGTCATTAAAAGATCTGATGGTTATTATTTCCTAGAGTCATTTTTGGAAAATAATTTATATTCTTTGAATGCAGATGTTATTAAAAGTGGTAAATCGCCAGAAGGGTATATTGTTAACAAAAATGACATTATGTATTGGCATGTAAAACTAGGACACCAAAATCCTAGAGAGGTTTTGAAAATGTCTAAATCTGATCAGGTATTTGGTATTGAAAACTTAACTGGTGATACTAAGTTTTGTGATGTATGTAATATGTCTAAATCTAACAGAGCTTCTTTTAAGAAGATAAGCAAAATTTCTTCTAAAGAGATTTTAGAATTGCTTCATTTGGATGTGTGGGGACCCGCTCCAGTCAGATCTATGGGAGGTGCTAAATACTTCTTAAGTATAATAGATGATTATTCTAGGTATTCTCAAGTTTATTTTATGAAAAATAAAAACGAGGCTTTTGATTACTTTAAAGAGTATCAAGTTGAAATGGAAAGGCAAACGGGTAAGAAAATTAAGAGGATTAGAACGGATAATGGGTTGGAGTTATGTGCAAAGTATTTTGAAGAACATTTGAGGGATTGTGGTATTAAGGTAGAAAGGACTAATCCTTATTCACCAGAAATGAATGGTGTAGCCGAAAGGTTAAATAGAACTATTGTTGAGGGGGCAAGAGCTTCTTTATATCAAGGGAAATTGCCTAAAACATTGTGGGCAGAGGTAGTAAATACCCAGAACTATTTAAAGAATCGCTTTCCTCATAAAAATCTAAAAGGAAAGATCCCTTTAAATGTTTGGTCAGGAAAAAGGTTTTCTGTTAGACATCTAAAACCTATTGGTAGTGTAGCTTATATGCATGTTCCAAAACCAAAGAGAGACAAGCTAGATGGGAAGGCTAATAAAGGAATATTAGTAGGTTATGCTATTAAAACCAAGGGTTATAGAGTTTGGAAACCAGGTACTCGGGAAGTATTGGAAACTAATCATGTGAAATTTGATGAATCAAAATTGGGTTTGAATTTTTCAGATAAGGGTGATCAAAACAAATCGTTGTTTGATTTAGAATCAAGTGGGTCTAAAGTGAGCTCCGATTCTGAAGAGGAATCAGAACCCGAGGTTGAAACTAAAGAAATTCCTGATATTTCTAAATGGGTGAGAAAAGTTACAACTAGAAAAAAGGGTAAATATATAGGGAGAAAGGAAGTTTTCTACTACCCAAAAAGTAACGTTAGACTTGGAAGTTTAAATGATGTAAAGAAATATTGTGATAAAGAGGGATTAAGTTTTAACCCAGGTGATTATGATTTTTCTGGAAAAGAAATAGAGATTGAGGAGGAATTTTCAGGTGAGGAAGACTCTAGTGATCAGTCTGAAGCTGAGGCTCATTGTGTTGAGGTCAAAGTTCCTCGATCTTTCTATGAATCTCAAAGTGTTCCAGAGAGATCATGTTGGTTAAATGCAATGAAAGATGAGGTGACTACTTTAAAATCTAGGGATGTGTACGAAGTGGTACCAAGACCAACAAATCACAAGGTGTTGGGAAGTAGATGGGTTTTTAACCTAAAAAGGGATTTGCTTGGAAAAATAAAGTCTTATAAAGCTCGTTTTGTAGCTAAAGGGTTCAGACAATCTGAAGGGATTGATTATTATGAAGTATTTTCGCCAGTAGTGAACTTTACCCTTGTAAGGTTTTTTATGATTCAATTGGTCATACTTAAAAAATGGGTAAATCGTCACATTGATGTTAAATGTGCTTACTTGTATAGTAATCTTAACGAGGAAACTTATATTGAGCAACCTGAAGGTTTTGTAGAATTTGGTAAGGACTATGTCTTAAAGCTAAAGAAAGCGTTATATGGTTTACACCAAGCCGGGAGAGAATGGTTTTCTACGTTAAATGAAGTGTTATTAAAGTTAGGTTTTGAAAAGTTGAAAAATTGTAATTGTGTATATTACTTGGACTCTAAAGTGATTATGCTGGTGTATGTTGACGATTTGGCTATTTTTGCCATGGATGAAAACAGCATGAACGATGTCATAAAAATGCTAAAATCAAAATTTGAAATTAAAGATTTAGGACACATTTCAAAATTTTTAGGAGTTGAGTTTGGATTTAAAGATGATAATTTTTTGATGCATCAAAAGGGTTACATCGAAAAGATGTATGATGTATTTAGAGACATCCTTCATGTTAGAGTAAAACTTCCACTGAATCCCGGTATGGTTATTGAAAAAGTTGCTGACAAAAATTCAGTTTTAAAAGATGTTCCATACAGGTCTTTAATTGGAAGTTTATTGTTTTTGGCATCGAGGACAAGACCTGATATTATGTTCGCAGTAACTCTGTTGTCAAAATTCAGCAACGAACCTTCCGCGATTCATTGGAAGATGCTCTGTCAGGTTTATAATTATGTCATAAGTACTAAGCATTATTGTATAAACCTATCTTATGCTACAGATGGTAATTTTTCAGCATTTAGCGATGCTAGTTGGGCTGCAGATCGAGATGACAGGAAATCAGTAAATGGTTTTATTGTAATGATGGGAGGAGTTCCTATTTCCTGGTTATCGTCAAAACAGCAGTCAGTAGCCCTATCCTCCATGGAGTCAGAGTATATTGCATTATCTGAATTGATTAAGGAAATTGTATGGTTGTTCAGAATTGCAAGTGAAGTTTTTGGAAAGGAGGTTATGAAGCCAAAAGTATTTTGTGATAGCCAGAGTGCTATTTATTTTTCTAAAAACCCTGTTGAAAACAAGAAAACCAAATACATTGATACTAGGTATCATTTTGTTAAAGACTATTTAAAAAAGGGTTTTTTCACTTTGAAGTTTATTTCTGGAAAAGAAAATTTGTCTGATTGTCTGACTAAACCGTTAACATGTGATAAATTTCAATGTTTTTGTGATAGGATTTTTTCAAGGTAAAATAGTACTTGTTTTGAAGTAATCGAGAGGAAAAGGGGGCATGTGTTGGAATCGAACGCTATTTCCTCCCGATTATCTAGTGCCGTACGGGGGAACTTTGTTTTGTGAGGATATGATTTCTAGATCCGCCAGGTGGCGTCTTATAATGTATATAAATATTTCTGTCTTACTGTAATAAATGATTATTCCTGTTTTAACCCAAGCTAGTCTTGTCTGATTTTCCACCCTCCTCAAAAGTACGATCCAACAGTTTATGGTACTTTTAAAGTCACCGCATAGCCTTATTTGCCCGTTTTTCTTTGCTGCGTACACTACAGGAGAAGCCCATTCTATAATTTGTTCGTTGACGTCAACTGGTTCTAATGTACCGTTGCTGACCATACGATCAATTTCAGCATCTGCTGCCGATTTCAATGCATAGGGTACAGGTCTTGCTTTGCAAATAACGGGTTTGGCATCCTTTGTCAGCTTGATGTTAACTTCAAAGCTTTGGACTGTTCCCAATTTAGATTGTTTGAATACATCCGGATAGTTCTTTAAGATTTCTGCCTTTAAAGATTCGTGTGGTCACATATGCCAAATTGTAGAAATTGGATCGAAATGGTCATTTACTAGCTTAAATAAATCCTTTCCTATACTTCTCAAAAGTAGATCGCGTTTATGTTCTTGGTTTTGAATTTCAAAAACCTTAAGTTCTAGTTCCAATCTACGAAAATAGTATCTGATGTTGTCCTTCTGAGGTAAAAACTCTTCAAAATTGAACTTACTCAGATTTACTGGCTGTTGTAGAGGATAAGGATCTACCCGAGGCTGTTGATAAATTTCTTCCCGAGGCTGTTGATTAGCTGTAGCCATTTCTGGTGTCTTACTTTTCTTCCTCCTTCTGGCCATTTAATTCAGAATTCCAGTCTTCATCCAGTTTTCCATCGTCGCCACAATTTGGCATATGTGACCACACGTAAGTATAAAAAATACTCTTTATTCCGGTTAACTCAATTACATGCGCTATTTACATTTCTTGGTCTCCAGCCATGTTCTTTTTAATCTTTTGTATTTCTTAATTTCCTCTCGTGCTGTTGTTTCTTTTTATCGCGTGCTTTAGTTTTTGAGTTACGAGTTACTAGTACAGTTCACTAGTATACCTTACAAGAAGGGTCCCCTGACTTTTTCTATTTTGAAAAATTACTCTTTAAAAACGGGGATGGGGATTTCACACATTAAATATAAACAGGTTGTATTTATAAAGGGTTTTTTACATCTTAAGGAAGTAGTATGGCATCAAAAGTGAATTCTAGCAGGAAGGCAGTTGCACCTAAATGACGCCTCAGAAAGGAATACAGTGAAGAAAATACTTATTTATTTTAACACACAGTTTGGTAAGCCTTTTTCCCCCCGAACTACGGCGGGCATATCAGCTAGTTTCTTGATAAAAAACAGTGCTTTATAGTATAACGTTTATGCTGAAAAAGGGTCCAACTAAATCCATAAGCTTATACACCTGGGTGGTTTAAATGAACACTAGCTCCATAAGTTTTCACAAGCATTTTATTAAGTTTAGAGGCGGAACTAAGATGCTCCAGCAATACTACTCATGGTTGACCATGAAAGTCATATCTCTGTGGAAACAATTCATTTTGCTAAAGAAAATGATGACATTGGTAATATTTTATCCCCACACTAGCTACAAATGGCTACTACAATAGTGCTATTAATCACTCAATAAGTACATTTAATTTTTTTCTCAAAATTAAAAGAAAACGACACAAAAAAAATCAACACATTGGCAAAAGTTCATCACAAATACAACATACTTAATATTTCACAAAAAGTTAACAAATATAACCCTTATTTCTATGTATTTTCAGAGAACAAGGTGTAGTGTAACCAATTTTTGTGAGCTCAACAAACTGGGCTCGTTTCCGTAAAGAGAAGGCCTACATGGCCTGCATTCGAGTCTTCTTCTTGCAGCAGGCGAAGCAGAGCAGGTCCGCGAGGGTCTCGAGGAGGTCGAAGATGGACACCAGCGACAGCCCCACCCAGATGCCCAGGAAGCCGCCCAGGTAGCTGAACAGGGCGATGCTCTGAAACGAAACAACCTTTGTGAGGACAAAAAAAAGTTCTCGGTATACAGGGTGGTCCTAAATTCGTGGTACAAACTGGGTAGGGTAGGTAGAGTACATCAAGACGAACAAGAATTGGTATAGAAAGGGGGTCGCAGATACACCGTTAAGGAGCTAGCTAGGACCTAATGTAGTGCGAGAGCGTTACAAAAGGACGCTTTGCCAAGGCCCGTTTTACGAAACAAAACATAATAAAATGAAAAAAAATAATTGCATGAGGTGGTGAGTTTTAAAACGTGCAATATTAATCTTTTAGCCTAAGAATGGAGTTCCCTTACATTAGTGTAATGGTATTAAGAAAAATGATGATCGGGGAAGAAATTTTCAATGATCATACATTGATCATTGAAGCTGTATGATCATTGAAAATTCCTTCCCCGATCATCATTTTTCGAAGTACAGTAGAGCCCCGATTATCCGCGAGCGGATGATCCGCGAGTGCCACGAAAAAAAAATTTAGTGATTTAGATGTAGATTTAGTTGTATTTTTAGTGATTTAGATGTAGAGCAAAGGTTTCTGCTGCACTGTACTTATTTTAAAAGTTTTACATATCATGTTTTTTGTACAATAAAGCATAGTTTTTATGCTTAAATATTTTTTTCGTGATTTCACCTCATTTTCAGCCTATTTTCGGGTTATCCGCGATTTTCGCTATCCGCGGTACCCTTGCCACCCAATTCCGCGGATAATCGGGGCTCTACTGTACCATTAAGGGAACTCCATTCTTTGGCTAAAAGATTAATATCGCACGTTTTAAAACTCACTCCACGCTTTAGCAAGTTGTCCGATTTCTATCAAATTTATGGTGTAAGCAGTAGGGATACTTCTGTACCTCATGGATTTAATTTTTTCATTTTATTATGTTTTGTTTCGTAAAACGGGCCTTGGCAAAACGTCCTTTTGTAACGCTCTCGCACTACATTAGGTCCTAGCTCCTTAACGGTGTATCTGCGACCCCCTTTCTATACCAATTCTTGTTCGTCTTGATGTAATCTACCTACCCTACCCAGTTTGTACCACGAATTTAGGACCACCCTGTATAAGAACAAAGAGAAACAATGAAGTTCCAAAAATGCATTTAAAGTTGACTTAAGTCTTGATAATGTGAGGTACCAGGGTTACATTGAACTATAAAAAACTCAAACTATTTAAATCCTAAAATTTAATAAATAAATAAATAGAAATAAAGAAACTTTTTAATTTCAGTGAATGTATGAGTATACGTTTAAATGGAAAAATATACTAACACTAGTTAATATGTATTATACTATAACTCATGGTTAAAATTATATTAATGGATAATATCACGTTACTTATATTTTATTATATTGAAAATGACGATGTATGTGCATGACTTGAAAATTATTTGGGACATAAACTGATTCATTTCACGAGTTAGTATATATGAGAAAATCGAACAATTAAGACTCTTCTGGGTCATTCCACGTTAAATCAACCAATTGTGTTTTTCAGTGTTACCTTTAGTTTTTGCGTCTTTTAGCTAAATAATGACAAGTATTTAATGACAAGTACAACAAATTTTAAATAAAAAATAAAAGAAACGTGCAAATTTCGAAACTTTTTCTTTTTCACTTGCTAATGCTCTCCAAAGATATTTTAAAGAATTTTTTACTCGCGTTTTTCTTTATTGCCAACAATTTTCTCATTGGAGTTTTTATTTTGTCTCCTTTAGTTCTCTGATTGGTCCAACATTGGTTCCAAATAATAGCTGTGAAACGGACTTTGGAAACACCCTGTATTCCTGTTTAAATAAATTATTCTAAAATAGGGCAATTCTATAAAATTTTCCATGTTTTTTTTTTCAAATTAGGATAAATTTAGGAACAAATAAACACCTTAAATATCTTTCTAAACTATCTTTATAAATAAGTGTCGAATTATTCAAGTAACAATAAATTCTGCTCTAAATCTGAACTGTATTTGGAAGTAAAACGAGCTGAAATGGTGCAAAAAATGTCACATATGTAATAAGGTTAAGCACTAAATATAAAAAATCTCAACTAAGATAATAAGGCTAGAAGATTAAAAAACATTTAAAAAGTGTCACATACAGGTTCAATATTTAAGGGTTATTAAATTTGAGAGAGATTAAATCTAAGAGAAAAAAAACAACAGTAAAGCCCAATTCCCATGGGCTGCGTATTTAAATACGTCGGCGAAAAACGCTTCCCTACTTTCCCTACATTTTCTGAGGAAGAGCAATCCTTTCTTTTAAAACTAGATTCACATGATCACATGTCATAAAGAGTCCAATCATAGGCCTAGAAGAAAAAACGCAGCGCTCAAAATTCGCACGACTTTTTTCTTAGATTTAATTTAAGAAATTTGGGAAATACGCTTGCGTTTTTAGTCACATGATTTTCTCCAACCAATAGGAAAGCCCTTATAAAACAAAACAGCATCCATTTTATTTTGATGATTCAAAGCAGATCGTAATCGTCTATATCACCGAATTTAAATTGTTCATCCTAAAATGTGAACTAATTAAGACGAGTTGAACTACTCACAAAGTTAATAAAATCATAAACGAAGCCTCTTTGTTAGAATGAGTGGCTTCTAGATTGCAGGAATATTAAGAAAAAAAAGAGACGGCATGGGAAGTAGGCAGGAATTCAGGAGACAAGCGGTGAGTTAAATGCCTTAAAATGTTATATTTAAATTCGTAAAGAGAACTGTAGTTCGAAATAATTTTTCATTATGCTTTTCTGAATTGTTAGACTCCATACAGATGTACAAAATATACAAATAAAACTTATGTAGAACCATAAAAGTCATTTAAATTAATACTTGATAGCATATTGGTATAACCTATTTCTTCCCATGCCGTCTCTATTCTGCATATTTTTGTAATTTTCTTAGTAGGTTGTCTTTTTCTGCTATTATCCAAATCAGAAACAGCCCCAATTGATTCGAATGTTTGGAGATATATACAGTGTATTTAAGAAATAATACTACATTTTAATCATGATTTGGATATATACTGTGAAGCTAATATTTTCATCAGAACACGCGAGAGAATAAAAAAGAATTGATCGGCATGTGCAATCAGAAACTATATTATAAAAAAAAAAGAAAATAATGTTTTTTATAATGTTCTTACTGAAAATTTTCAGTGGGAAAATTATTTTTATTTAATGTTCTTAAACCAGCTTGAAATAACTTCTTTCATTTTTTTCAACAGCTTATGTATATGAGACTATATTTCCACCCCGGAGCTTCTCGATATCTTATTTATGAATAAACTTTAAAATTTTAGCAGTGATGCTTTAAATTGATTTAATTTTAATGGATGCTACTAATTTTATGAAAAATGCATGCTTATAAAACTTAATAAAGTTGTTTAAAGTTGCTGTAAGTTTGGGAGCCAATACGATAGTAGGCAAAAGTAAGTGACCTCTAGTGAGCGTAATCAGAAACAGAGCGGGCAAAAAGGCTAGGGAAAAAGATCCATCAAAATTCGCGACGAGTAAATTCGCTTGCGTATTTTCAAAAAACGCAACCCATGGGAATTGGGCTTAAAGGATTAAAAAGTAATACACCATCATCTAATCGAAGCATCCCTTAATAGTACTTACATCAAACTTTGGATGATGAGATATAGTAGTTAATAAGAACTGATTGAAATAAATTTCAAGCAGAGCAGAACTTCCCCTATACAACAGAAAAAAATAAGTTAAAAAATAAAATCCGACGTATTAATAGGCGGATTGACGTCATTCTTTACCATGGCAACGCAGTAGAAATACATTGAGAAAATTTGACGTCATTCTTTACAATGGCACCGCAGAAGAAATACATTGAGAAAAAAAAGTCAAGGTCAACCACCGATTCTATTTACACAGACTATAGTGGTTAGAAGCACTGTTTCCCAACCTTTTACACACAAAAAAAATGTATAGTGTCTGTAAACCAATGAAATGGTTTTATGAAGATTTTGTTTGGGTTTCTAAGCGGAAATTGATTACACTGAAGAAAAAATTTTAACATAATTTCTATTGAGATCAATTTTTTTGCTGTTCAATGGGCACACTGATTACAAAAGCAATGTTAGATTTCTTCTACCACGTCAAGTTTTTTCTCTACACCTACCTTCTACTCTTCACTATAAAAAGCAAAATAAATTACTTTTAATTCGATTTTCAGGGTCAAAAACATTCAATAACACGAATAAGTATAAACTAATAGTGATATAAAAGAATTAGCTTTAACAAGCTAGATTACAAGACCAGGCCACTTATCTCAGCCGCTTTTCAGTTTTCAGCGCATCACAAAACTGGGACTAATTAAATTTGTTTCTACAAAAAAAAAAATTCCAAACTACAATATAAAGCGGGATATACTAGACTCGGCGAAATAATTTCCCATGAAAAGTTCGAAGTTCATGACTACGTTCGAAGGATTTTCAAAACACGGAAACTACGGGAAATTTTCTCCTAAACCTGCATATTAAACAAGACAATGAGAGACTGCGTTTGACTAGGACCCATGGGATTCTATACACCTCTCGCTCTCCACCTCCATTCACTTCTTTCCAAAATTTATTGGAATGAGTTTTGCTCGGTTTCAGACCTGGGCTCTGTGTTCCCTCCATAGAAAACTAGGAGGAAGCAAGCTCCATTAATGTCACCATTTTTACCCCGAGCTTCGTAACATCATCTCATCAACAAGGAGGTGTAAAAGAATTATCCCAACGCCCAGCCATCCAACAGCCTCGTTCGACCTCCACAAGCTGGATTACAAGACCAAGCCACTGATCTCAGCCGATTTGCTGTTTCCAATGCAACGCATCATTCGAACAAATGTTGAAGTCCTTCTACGATAAACGGCGATTCTCCTAAACCTGCATATTAAACAAGACAATGAGAGACTGCGTCTGACTAGGACCGATGGGGATTCTATACACCTCTCGCTCTCCACCTCCATTCACTCCTTTCCAAAATTTATTGGAATATGTTTTGCTCTTTTACCTCGAGCTTCATATCAACATCTCATCAAGAAGGAGGTGTAAAAGAATTATCCCAATGACCAGCCATCCAACAGCCTCGTTCGACCTCCACAAGCTGGATTACAAGACCAAGATACTGATCTCAGCCAATTTGCTGTTTCAAATGCAACGCATCAATCGAACAAATGTTAAAGTCCTTCTACGATAAACGGCGATTCTCCTAAACCTGCATATTAAACAAGACAATGAGAGACTGCGTCTGACTAGGACCGATGGGGATTCTATACACCTCTCGCTCTCCACCTCCATTCGCTTTCCAAAATTTATTGGAATATGTTTTGCTCGGTTTCAGACCTGGGCTTTTTGATCCCTCCATAGAAAACTAGGGGGAAGCAAGCTCCATTAATGTCATCATTTTTACCCCGAGCTTCGTAACATCATCTCATCAACAAGGAGGTGTAAAAGAATTATCCCAACGACCAGCCATCCAACAGCCTCGTTCGACCTCCAGAAGCTGGATTACAAGACCAAGCTACTGATCTCAGCCGATTTGCTGTTTCAAATGCAACGCATCAATCGAACAAATATTAAAGTCATTCTACGAAAAACGGCGATTCTCCTAAACCTGCATATTAAACAAGACAATGAGAGACTGCGTCTGACTAGGACCGATGGGGATTCTATACACCTCTCGCTCTCCACCTCCATTCACTCCTTTCCAAAATTTATTGGAATATGTTTTGCTCTTTTACCTCGAGCTTCATATCAACATCTTATCAACAAGGAGGTGTAAAATAATTATCCCAACGACCAGCCATCCAACAGCCTCGTTCGACCTCCAGAAGCTGGATTACAAGACCAAGCTACTGATCTCAGCCGATTTGCTGTTTCAAATGCAACGCATCAATCGAACAAATATTAAAGTCCTTCTAGGATTACCGCGATTCTCCTAAACCTGCATATTAAACAAGACAATGAGAGACTGCGTCTGACTAGGACCGATGGGGATTCTATACACCTCTCGCTCTCCACCTCCATTCACTCCTTTCCAAAATTTATTGGAATATGTTTTGCTCTTTTACCTCGAGCTTCATATCAACATCTCATCAACAAGGAGGTGTAAAAGAATTATCCCAACGACCAGCCATCCAACAGACTCGTTCGACCTCCAGAAGCTGGATTACAAGACCAAGCTACTGATCTCAGCCGATTTGCTGTTTCAAATGCAACGCATCAATCGAACAAATATTAAAGTCCTTCTACGAAAAACGGCGATTCTCCTAAACCTGCATATTAAACAAGACAATGAGAGACTGCGTCTGACTAGGACCGATGGGGATTCTATACACCTCTCGCTCTCCACCTCCATTCGCTTCTTTCCAAAATTTATTGGAATATGTTTTGCTCGGTTTCAGACCTGGGCTTTTTGATCCCTCCATAGAAAACTAGGGGGAAGCAAGCTCCATTAATGTCATCATTTTTACCCCGAGCTTTGTAACATCATCTCATCAACAAGGAGGTGTAAAAGAATTATCCCAACGACCAGCCATCCAACAGCCTCGTTCGACCTCCAGAAGCTGGATTACAAGACCAAGCTACTGATCTCAGCCGATTTGCTGTTTCAAATGCAACGCATCAATCGAACAAATATTAAAGTCCTTCTACGAAAAACGGCGATTCTCCTAAACCTCCATATTAAAAAAGACAATGAGAGACTGCGTCTGACTAGGACCGATGGGGATTCTATACACCTCTCGCTCTCCACCTCCATTCGCTTCTTTCCAAAATTTATTGGAATATGTTTTGCTCGGTTTCAGACCTGGGCTTTTTGATCCCTCCATAGAAAACTAGGGGGAAGCAAGCTCCATTAATGTCATCATTTTTACCCCGAGCTTCGTAACATCATCTCATCAACAAGGAGGTGTAAAAGAATTATCCCAACGACCAGCCATCCAACAGCCTCGTTCGACCTCCAGAAGCTGGATTACAAGACCAAGCTACTGATCTCAGCCGATTTGCTGTTTCAAATGCAACGCATCAATCGAACAAATATTAAAGTCCTTCTACGAAAATCGGCGATTCTCCTAAACCTGCATATTAAACAAGACAATGAGAGACTGCGTCTGACTAGGACCGATGGGGATTCTATACACCTCTCGCTCTCCACCTCCATTCACTCCTTTCCAAAATTTATTGGAATATGTTTTGCTCTTTTACCTCGAGCTTCATATCAACATCTCATCAACAAGGAGGTGTAAAAGAATTATCCCAACGACCAGCCATCCAACAGCCTCGTTCGACCTCCAGAAGCTGGATTACAAGACCAAGCTACTGATCTCAGCCGATTTGCTGTTTCAAATGCAACGCATCAATCGAACAAATATTAAAGTCCTTCTACCAAAAACGGCGATTCTCCTAAACCTGCATATTAAACAAGACAATGAGAGACTGCGTCTGACTAGGACCGATGGGGATCCTATACACCTCTCGCTCTCCACCTCCATTCGCTTTCCAAAATTTATTGGAATATGTTTTGCTCGGTTTCAGACCTGGGCTTTTTGATCCCTCCATAGAAAACTAGGAGGAAGCAAGCTCCATTAATGTCATCATTTTTACCACGAGCTTCGTAACATCATCTCATCAACAAGGAGGTGTAAAAGAATTATCCCAACGACCAGCCATCCAAAAGCCTCGTTCGACCTCCAGAAGCTGGATTACAAGACCAAGCTACTGATCTCAGCCGATTTTCTGTTTTAAATGCAACGCATCAATCGAACAAATATTAAAGTCCTTCTACGAAAAACGGCGATTCTCCTAAACCTGCATATTAAACAAGACAATGAGAGACTGCGTCTGACTAGGACCGATGGGGATTCTATACACCTCTCGCTCTCCACCTCCATTCACTCCTTTCCAAAATTTATTGGAATATGTTTTGCTCGGTTTCAGACCTGGGCTTTTTGATCCCTCCATAGAAAACTAGGGGGAAGCAAGCTCCATTAATGTCATCATTTAAACCCGAGCTTCGTAACATCATCTCATCAACAAGGAGGTGTAAAAGAATTATCCCAACGACCAGCCATCCAACAGCCTCGTTCGACCTCCAGAAGCTGGATTACAAGACCAAGCTACTGATCTCAGCCGAATTGCTGTTTCAAATGCAACGCATCAATCGAACAAATATTAAAGTCCTTCTACGAAAAACGGCGATTCTCCTAAACCTGCATATTAAACAAGACAATGAGAGACTGCGTCTGACTAGGACCGATGGGGATTCTATACACCTCTCGCTCTCCACCTCCATTCACTCCTTTCCAAAATTTATTGGAATATGTTTTGCTCTTTTACCTCGAGCTTCATATCAACATCTTATCAACAAGGAGGTGTAAAAGAATTATCCCAACGACCAGCCATCCAACAGCCTCGTTCGACCTCCAGAAGCTGGATTACAAGACCAAGCTACAGATCTCAGCCGATTTGCTGTTTCAAATGCAACGCATCAATCGAACAAATATTAAAGTCCTTCTACGAAAAACGGCGATTCTCCTAAACCTGCATATTAAACAAGACAATGAGAGACTGCGTCTGACTAGGACCGATGGGGATTCTATACACCTCTCGCTCTCCACCTCCATTCACTCCTTTCCAAAATTTATTGGAATATGTTTTGCTCTTTTACCCCGAGCTTCGTAACATCATCTCATCAACAAGAAGGTGTAAAAGAATTATCCCAACGACCAGCCATCCAACAGCCTCGTTCGACCTCCAGAAGCTGGATTAGAAGACCAAGCTACTGATCTCAGCCGATTTGCTGTTTCAAATGCAACGCATCAATCGAACAAATATTAAAGTCCTTCTACGAAAAACGGCGATTCTCCTAAACCTGCATATTAAACAAGACAATGAGAGACTGCGTCTGACTAGGACCGATGGGGATTCTATACATCTCTCGCTCTCCCCCTCCATTCGCTTCTTTCCAAAATTTATTGGAATATGTTTTGCTCGGTTTCAGACCTGGGCTTTTTGATCCCTCCATAGAAAACTAGGGGGAAGCAAGCTCCATTATTGTCATCATTTTTACCCCGAGCTTCGTAACATCATCTCATCAACAAGGAGGTGTAAAAGAATTATCCCAACGACCAGCCATCCAACAGCCTCGTTCGACCTCCAGAAGCTGGATTACAAGACCAAGCTACTGATCTCAGCCGATTTGCTGTTTCAAATGCAACGCATCAATCGAACAAATATTAAAGTCCTTCTACGAAAAACGGCGATTCTCCTAAACCTGCATATTAAACAAGACAATGAGAGACTGCGTCTGACTAGGACCGATGGGGATTCTATACACCTCTCGCTCTCGACCTCCATTCACTCCTTTCCAAAATTTATTGGAATATGTTTTGCTCTTTTACCTCGAGCTTCATATCAACATCTCATCAACAAGGAGGTTTAAAAGAATTATCCCAACGACCAGCCATCCAACAGCCTCGTTCGACCTCCAGAAGCTGGATTACAAGACCAAGCTAGTGATCTCAGCCGATTTGCTGTTTCAAATGCAACGCATCAATCGAACAAATATTAAAGTCCTTCTACGAAAAACGGCGATTCTCCTAAACCTTCATATTAAACAAGACAATGAGAGACTGCGTCTGACTAGGACCGATGGGGATCCTATACACCTCTCGCTCTCCACCTCCATTCGCTTTCCAAAATTTATTGGAATATGTTTTGCTCGGTTTCAGACCTGGGCTTTTTGATCCCTCCATAGAAAACTAGGGGGAAGCAAGCTCCATTAATGTCATCATTTTTACCCCGAGCTTCGTAACATCATCTCATAAACAAGGAGGTGTAAAAGAATTATCCCAACGACCAGCCATCCAACAGCCTCGTTCGACCTCCAGAAGCTGGATTACAAGACCAAGCTACTGATCTCAGCCGATTTGCTGTTTCAAATGCAACGCATCAATCGAACAAATATTAAAGTCCTTCTACGAAAAACGGCGATTCTCCTAAACCTGCATATTAAACAAGACAATGAGAGACTGCGTCTGACTAGGACCGATGGGGATTCTATACATCTCTCGCTCTCCCCCTCCATTCGCTTCTTTCCAAAATTTATTGGAATATGTTTTGCTCGGTTTCAGACCTGGGCTTTTTGATCCCTCCATAGAAAACTAGGGGGAAGCAAGCTCCATTAATGTCATCATTTTTACCCCGAGCTTCGTAACATCATCTCATCAACAAGGAGGTGTAAAAGAATTATCCCAACGACCAGCCATCCAACAGCCTCGTTCGACCTCCAGAAGCTGGATTACAAGACCAAGCTACTGATCTCAGCCGATTTGCTGTTTCAAATGCAACGCATCAATCGAACAAATATTAAAGTCCTTCTACGAAAAACGGCGATTCTCCTAAACCTGCATATTAAACAAGACAATGAGAGACTGCGTCTGACTAGGACCGATGGGGATTCTATACACCTCTCGCTCTCCACCTCCATTCGCTTTCCAAAATTTATTGGAATATGTTTTGCTCGGTTTCAGACCTGGGCTTTTTGATCCCTCCATAGAAAACTAGGGGGAAGCAAGCTCCATTAATGTCATCATTTTAACCCGAGCTTCGTAACATCATCTCATCAACAAGGAGGTGTAAAAGAATTATCCCAACGACCAGCCATCCAACAGCCTCGTTCGACCTCCAGAAGCTGGATTACAAGACCAAGCTACTGATCTCAGCCGAATTGCTGTTTCAAATGCAACGCATCAATCGAACAAATATTAAAGTCCTTCTACGAAAAACGGCGATTCTCCTAAACCTGCATATTAAACAAGACAATGAGAGACTGCGTCTGACTAGGACCGATGGGGATTCTATACACCTCTCGCTCTCCACCTCCATTCACTCCTTTCCAAAATTTATTGGAATATGTTTTGCTCTTTTACCTCGAGCTTCATATCAACATCTTATCAACAAGGAGGTCTAAAAGAATTATCCCAACGACCAGCCATCCAACAGCCTCGTTCGACCTCCAGAAGCTGGATTACAAGACCAAGCTACAGATCTCAGCCGATTTGCTGTTTCAAATGCAACGCATCAATCGAACAAATATTAAAGTCCTTCTACGAAAAACGGCGATTCTCCTAAACCTGCATATTAAACAAGACAATGAGAGACTGCGTCTGACTAGGACCGATGGGGATTCTATACACCTCTCGCTCTCCACCTCCATTCGCTTTCCAAAATTTATTGGAATATGTTTTGCTCGGTTTCAGACCTGGGCTTTTTGATCCCTCCATAGAAAACTAGGGGGAAGCAAGCTCCATTAATGTCATCATTTTTACCCCGAGCTTCGTAACATGATCTCATCAACAAGGAGGTGTAAAAGAATTATCCCAACGACCAGCCATCCAACAGCCTCGTTCGACCTCCAGAAGCTGGATTACAAGACCAAGCTACTGATCTCAGCCGATTTGCTGTTTTAAATGCAACGCATCAATCAAACAAATATTAAAGTCCTTCTACGAAAAACGGCGATTCTCCTAAACCTGCATATTAAACAAGACAATGAGAGACTGCGTCTGACTAGGACCGATGGGGATTCTATACACCTCTCGCTCTCCACCTCCATTCACTCCTTTCCAAAATTTATTGGAATATGTTTTGCTCTTTTACCTCGAGCTTCATATCAACATCTTATCAACAAGGAGGTCTAAAAGAATTATCCCAACGACCAGCCATCCAACAGCCTCGTTCGACCTCCAGAAGCTGGATTACAAGACCAAGCTACAGATCTCAGCCGATTTGCTGTTTCAAATGCAACGCATCAATCGAACAAATATTAAAGTCCTTCTACGAAAAACGGCGATTCTCCTAAACCTGCATATTAAACAAGACAATGAGAGACTGCGTCTGACTAGGACCGATGGGGATTCTATACACCTCTCGCTCTCCACCTCCATTCACTCCTTTCCAAAATTTATTGGAATATGTTTTGCTCTTTTACCTCGAGCTTCATATCAACATCTTATCAACAAGGAGGTCTAAAAGAATTATCCCAACGACCAGCCATCCAACAGCCTCGTTCGACCTCCAGAAGCTGGATTACAAGACCAAGCTACAGATCTCAGCCGATTTGCTGTTTCAAATGCAACGCATCAATCGAACAAATATTAAAGTCCTTCTACGAAAAACGGCGATTCTCCTAAACCTGCATATTAAACAAGACAATGAGAGACTGCGTCTGACTAGGACCGATGGGGATTCTATACACCTCTCGCTCTCCACCTCCATTCACTCCTTTCCAAAATTTATTGGAATATGTTTTGCTCTTTTACCTCGAGCTTCATATCAACATCTCATCAACAAGGAGATGTAAAAGAATTATCCCAACGACCAGCCATCCAACAGCCTCGTTCGACCTCCAGAAGCTGGATTACAAGACCAAGCTACTGATCTCAGCCGATTTTCTGTTTTAAATGCAACGCATCAATCGAACAAATATTAAAGTCTTTCTACGAAAAACGGCGATTCTCCTAAACCTGCATATTAAACAAGACAATGAGAGACTGCGTCTGACTAGGACCGATGGGGATTCTATACACCTCTCGCTCTCCACCTCCATTCGCTTTCCAAAATTTATTGGAATATGTTTTGCTCGGTTTCAGACCTGGGCTTTTTGATCCCTCCATAGAAAACTAGGGGGAAGCAAGCTCCATTAATGTCATCATTTTTACCCCGAGCTTCGTAACATCATCTCATCAACAAGGAGGTGTAAAAGAATTATCCCAACGACCAGCCATCCAACAGCCTCGTTCGACCTCCAGAAGCTGGATTACAAGACCAAGCTACTGATCTCAGCCGATTTGCTGTTTTAAATGCAACGCATCAATCAAACAAATATTAAAGTCCTTCTACGAAAAACGGCGATTCTCCTAAACCTGCATATTAAACAAGACAATGAGAGACTGCGTCTGACTAGGACCGATGGGGATTCTATACACCTCTCGCTCTCCACCTCCATTCACTCCTTTCCAAAATTTATTGGAATATGTTTTGCTCTTTTACCTCGAGCTTAATATCAACATCTTATCAACAAGGAGGTGTAAAAGAATTATCCCAACGACCAGCCATCCAACAGCCTCGTTCGACCTCCAGAAGCTGGATTACAAGACCAAGCTACAGATCTCAGCCGATTTGCTGTTTCAAATGCAACGCATCAATCGAACAAATATTAAAGTCCTTCTACGAAAAACGGCGATTCTCCTAAACCTGCATATTAAACAAGACAATGAGAGACTGCGTCTGACTAGGACCGATGGGGATTCTATACACCTCTCGCTCTCCACCTCCATTCACTCCTTTCCAAAATTTATTGGAATATGTTTTGCTCTTTTACCTCGAGCTTCATATCGACATCTCATCAACAAGGAGGTGTAAAAGAATTATCCCAACGACCAGCCATCCAACAGCCTCGTTCGACCTCCAGAAGCTGGATTACAAGACCAAGCTACTATACACCTCTCGCTCTCCACCTCCATTCACTCCTTTCCAAAATTTATTGGAATATGTTTTGCTCTTTTCCCTCGAGCTTCATATCAACATCTTATCAACAAGGAGGTGTAAAAGAATTATCCCAACGACCAGCCATCCAACAGCCTCGTTCGACCTCCAGAAGCTGGATTACAAGACCAAGCTACTGATCTCAGCCGATTTGCTGTTTCAAATGCAACGCATCAATCGAACAAATATTAAAGTCTTTCTACGAAAAACGGCGATTCTCCTAAACCTGCATATTAAACAAGACAATGAGAGACTGCGTCTGACTAGGACCGATGGGGATTCTATACACCTCTCGCTCTCCACCTCCATTCACTCCTTTCCAAAATTTATTGGAATATGTTTTGCTCTTTTACCTCGAGCTTCATATCAACATCTCATCAACAAGGAGGTGTAAAAGAATTATCCCAACGACCAGCCATCCAACAGCCTCGTTCGACCTCCAGAAGCTGGATTACAAGACCAAGCTACTGATCTCAGCCGATTTGCTGTTTCAAATGCAACGCATCAATCGAACAAATATTAAAGTCCTTCTACGAAAAACGGCGATTCTCCTAAACCTGCATATTAAACAAGACAATGAGAGACTGCGTCTGACTAGGACCGATGGGGATTCTATACACCTCTCGCTCTCCACCTCCATTCACTCCTTTCCAAAATTTATTGGAATATGTTTTGCTCTTTTACCTCGAGCTTCATATCAACATCTCATCAACAAGGAGGTGTAAAAGAATTATCCCAACGACCAGCCATCCAACAGCCTCGTTCGACCTCCAGAAGCTGGATTACAAGACCAAGCTACTGATCTCAGCCGATTTGCTGTTTCAAATGCAACGCATCAATCGAACAAATATTAAAGTCCTTCTACCAAAAACGGCGATTCTCCTAAACCTGCATATTAAACAAGACAATGAGAGACTGCGTCTGACTAGGACCGATGGGGATCCTATACACCTCTCGCTCTCCACCTCCATTCGCTTTCCAAAATTTATTGGAATATGTTTTGCTCGGTTTCAGACCTGGGCTTTTTGATCCCTCCATAGAAAACTAGGAGGAAGCAAGCTCCATTAATGTCATCATTTTTACCACGAGCTTCGTAACATCATCTCATCAACAAGGAGGTGTAAAAGAATTATCCCAACGACCAGCCATCCAAAAGCCTCGTTCGACCTCCAGAAGCTGGATTACAAGACCAAGCTACTGATCTCAGCCGATTTTCTGTTTTAAATGCAACGCATCAATCGAACAAATATTAAAGTCCTTCTACGAAAAACGGCGATTCTCCTAAACCTGCATATTAAACAAGACAATGAGAGACTGCGTCTGACTAGGACCGATGGGGATTCTATACACCTCTCGCTCTCCACCTCCATTCGCTTTCCAAAATTTATTGGAATATGTTTTGCTCGGTTTCAGACCTGGGCTTTTTGATCCCTCCATAGAAAACTAGGGGGAAGCAAGCTCCATTAATGTCATCATTTTAACCCGAGCTTCGTAACATCATCTCATCAACAAGGAGGTGTAAAAGAATTATCCCAACGACCAGCCATCCAACAGCCTCGTTCGACCTCCAGAAGCTGGATTACAAGACCAAGCTACTGATCTCAGCCGAATTGCTGTTTCAAATGCAACGCATCAATCGAACAAATATTAAAGTCCTTCTACGAAAAACGGCGATTCTCCTAAACCTGCATATTAAACAAGACAATGAGAGACTGCGTCTGACTAGGACCGATGGGGATTCTATACACCTCTCGCTCTCCACCTCCATTCACTCCTTTCCAAAATTTATTGGAATATGTTTTGCTCTTTTACCTCGAGCTTCATATCAACATCTTATCAACAAGGAGGTGTAAAAGAATTATCCCAACGACCAGCCATCCAACAGCCTCGTTCGACCTCCAGAAGCTGGATTACAAGACCAAGCTACAGATCTCAGCCGATTTGCTGTTTCAAATGCAACGCATCAATCGAACAAATATTAAAGTCCTTCTACGAAAAACGGCGATTCTCCTAAACCTGCATATTAAACAAGACAATGAGAGACTGCGTCTGACTAGGACCGATGGGGATTCTATACACCTCTCGCTCTCCACCTCCATTCACTCCTTTCCAAAATTTATTGGAATATGTTTTGCTCTTTTACCCCGAGCTTCGTAACATCATCTCATCAACAAGAAGGTGTAAAAGAATTATCCCAACGACCAGCCATCCAACAGCCTCGTTCGACCTCCAGAAGCTGGATTAGAAGACCAAGCTACTGATCTCAGCCGATTTGCTGTTTCAAATGCAACGCATCAATCGAACAAATATTAAAGTCCTTCTACGAAAAACGGCGATTCTCCTAAACCTGCATATTAAACAAGACAATGAGAGACTGCGTCTGACTAGGACCGATGGGGATTCTATACATCTCTCGCTCTCCCCCTCCATTCGCTTCTTTCCAAAATTTATTGGAATATGTTTTGCTCGGTTTCAGACCTGGGCTTTTTGATCCCTCCATAGAAAACTAGGGGGAAGCAAGCTCCATTAATGTCATCATTTTTACCCCGAGCTTCGTAACATCATCTCATCAACAAGGAGGTGTAAAAGAATTATCCCAACGACCAGCCATCCAACAGCCTCGTTCGACCTCCAGAAGCTGGATTACAAGACCAAGCTACTGATCTCAGCCGATTTGCTGTTTCAAATGCAACGCATCAATCGAACAAATATTAAAGTCCTTCTACGAAAAACGGCGATTCTCCTAAACCTGCATATTAAACAAGACAATGAGAGACTGCGTCTGACTAGGACCGATGGGGATTCTATACATCTCTCGCTCTCCCCCTCCATTCGCTTCTTTCCAAAATTTATTGGAATATGTTTTGCTCGGTTTCAGACCTGGGCTTTTTGATCCCTCCATAGAAAACTAGGGGGAAGCAAGCTCCATTAATGTCATCATTTTTACCCCGAGCTTCGTAACATCATCTCATCAACAAGGAGGTGTAAAAGAATTATCCCAACGACCAGCCATCCAACAGCCTCGTTCGACCTCCAGAAGCTGGATTACAAGACCAAGCTACTGATCTCAGCCGATTTGCTGTTTCAAATGCAACGCATCAATCGAACAAATATTAAAGTCCTTCTACGAAAAACGGCGATTCTCCTAAACCTGCATATTAAACAAGACAATGAGAGACTGCGTCTGACTAGGACCGATGGGGATTCTATACACCTCTCGCTCTCGACCTCCATTCACTCCTTTCCAAAATTTATTGGAATATGTTTTGCTCTTTTACCTCGAGCTTCATATCAACATCTCATCAACAAGGAGGTTTAAAAGAATTATCCCAACGACCAGCCATCCAACAGCCTCGTTCGACCTCCAGAAGCTGGATTACAAGACCAAGCTAGTGATCTCAGCCGATTTGCTGTTTCAAATGCAACGCATCAATCGAACAAATATTAAAGTCCTTCTACGAAAAACGGCGATTCTCCTAAACCTTCATATTAAACAAGACAATGAGAGACTGCGTCTGACTAGGACCGATGGGGATCCTATACACCTCTCGCTCTCCACCTCCATTCGCTTTCCAAAATTTATTGGAATATGTTTTGCTCGGTTTCAGACCTGGGCTTTTTGATCCCTCCATAGAAAACTAGGGGGAAGCAAGCTCCATTAATGTCATCATTTTTACCCCGAGCTTCGTAACATCATCTCATCAACAAGGAGGTGTAAAAGAATTATCCCAACGACCAGCCATCCAACAGCCTCGTTCGACCTCCAGAAGCTGGATTACAAGACCAAGCTACTGATCTCAGCCGATTTGCTGTTTCAAATGCAACGCATCAATCGAACAAATATTAAAGTCCTTCTACGAAAAACGGCGATTCTCCTAAACCTGCATATTAAACAAGACAATGAGAGACTGCGTCTGACTAGGACCGATGGGGATTCTATACATCTCTCGCTCTCCCCCTCCATTCGCTTCTTTCCAAAATTTATTGGAATATGTTTTGCTCGGTTTCAGACCTGGGCTTTTTGATCCCTCCATAGAAAACTAGGGGGAAGCAAGCTCCATTAATGTCATCATTTTTACCCCGAGCTTCGTAACATCATCTCATCAACAAGGAGGTGTAAAAGAATTATCCCAACGACCAGCCATCCAACAGCCTCGTTCGACCTCCAGAAGCTGGATTACAAGACCAAGCTACAGATCTCAGCCGATTTGCTGTTTCAAATGCAACGCATCAATCGAACAAATATTAAAGTCCTTCTACGAAAAACGGCGATTCTCCTAAACCTGCATATTAAACAAGACAATGAGAGACTGCGTCTGACTAGGACCGATGGGGATTCTATACACCTCTCGCTCTCCACCTCCATTCACTCCTTTCCAAAATTTATTGGAATATGTTTTGCTCTTTTACCTCGAGCTTCATATCAACATCTCATCAACAAGGAGATGTAAAAGAATTATCCCAACGACCAGCCATCCAACAGCCTCGTTCGACCTCCAGAAGCTGGATTACAAGACCAAGCTACTGATCTCAGCCGATTTTCTGTTTTAAATGCAACGCATCAATCGAACAAATATTAAAGTCTTTCTACGAAAAACGGCGATTCTCCTAAACCTGCATATTAAACAAGACAATGAGAGACTGCGTCTGACTAGGACCGATGGGGATTCTATACACCTCTCGCTCTCCACCTCCATTCGCTTTCCAAAATTTATTGGAATATGTTTTGCTCGGTTTCAGACCTGGGCTTTTTGATCCCTCCATAGAAAACTAGGGGGAAGCAAGCTCCATTAATGTCATCATTTTTACCCCGAGCTTCGTAACATCATCTCATCAACAAGGAGGTGTAAAAGAATTATCCCAACGACCAGCCATCCAACAGCCTCGTTCGACCTCCAGAAGCTGGATTACAAGACCAAGCTACTGATCTCAGCCGATTTGCTGTTTTAAATGCAACGCATCAATCAAACAAATATTAAAGTCCTTCTACGAAAAACGGCGATTCTCCTAAACCTGCATATTAAACAAGACAATGAGAGACTGCGTCTGACTAGGACCGATGGGGATTCTATACACCTCTCGCTCTCCACCTCCATTCACTCCTTTCCAAAATTTATTGGAATATGTTTTGCTCTTTTACCTCGAGCTTCATATCAACATCTTATCAACAAGGAGGTCTAAAAGAATTATCCCAACGACCAGCCATCCAACAGCCTCGTTCGACCTCCAGAAGCTGGATTACAAGACCAAGCTACAGATCTCAGCCGATTTGCTGTTTCAAATGCAACGCATCAATCGAACAAATATTAAAGTCCTTCTACGAAAAACGGCGATTCTCCTAAACCTGCATATTAAACAAGACAATGAGAGACTGCGTCTGACTAGGACCGATGGGGATTCTATACACCTCTCGCTCTCCACCTCCATTCACTCCTTTCCAAAATTTATTGGAATATGTTTTGCTCTTTTACCTCGAGCTTCATATCAACATCTCATCAACAAGGAGATGTAAAAGAATTATCCCAACGACCAGCCATCCAACAGCCTCGTTCGACCTCCAGAAGCTGGATTACAAGACCAAGCTACTGATCTCAGCCGATTTTCTGTTTTAAATGCAACGCATCAATCGAACAAATATTAAAGTTTTTCTACGAAAAACGGCGATTCTCCTAAACCTGCATATTAAACAAGACAATGAGAGACTGCGTCTGACTAGGACCGATTGGGATTCTATACACCTCTCGCTCTCCACCTCCATTCACTCCTTTCCAAAATTTATTGGAATATGTTTTGCTCTTTTACCTCGAGCTTAATATCAACATCTTATCAACAAGGAGGTGTAAAAGAATTATCCCAACGACCAGCCATCCAACAGCCTCGTTCGACCTCCAGAAGCTGGATTACAAGACCAAGCTACAGATCTCAGCCGATTTGCTGTTTCAAATGCAACGCATCAATCGAACAAATATTAAAGTCCTTCTACGAAAAACGGCGATTCTCCTAAACCTGCATATTAAACAAGACAATGAGAGACTGCGTCTGACTAGGACCGATGGGGATTCTATACACCTCTCGCTCTCCACCTCCATTCACTCCTTTCCAAAATTTATTGGAATATGTTTTGCTCTTTTACCTCGAGCTTCATATCAACATCTCATCAACAAGGAGGTGTAAAAGAATTATCCCAACGACCAGCCATCCAACAGCCTCGTTCGACCTCCAGAAGCTGGATTACAAGACCAAGCTACTGATCTCAGCCGATTTGCTGTTTCAAATGCAACGCATCAATCGAACAAATATTATAAAGTCCTTCTACCAAAAACGGCGATTCTCCTAAACCTGCATATTAAACAAGACAATGAGAGACTGCGTCTGACTAGGACCGATGGGGATCCTATACACCTCTCGCTCTCCACCTCCATTCGCTTTCCAAAATTTATTGGAATATGTTTTGCTCGGTTTCAGACCTGGGCTTTTTGATCCCTCCATAGAAAACTAGGAGGAAGCAAGCTCCATTAATGTCATCATTTTTACCACGAGCTTCGTAACATCATCTCATCAACAAGGAGGTGTAAAAGAATTATCCCAACGACCAGCCATCCAACAGCCTCGTTCGACCTCCAGAAGCTGGATTACAAGACCAAGCTACTGATCTCAGCCGATTTTCTGTTTTAAATGCAACGCATCAATCGAACAAATATTAAAGTCCTTCTACGAAAAACGGCGATTCTCCTAAACCTGCATATTAAACAAGACAATGAGAGACTGCGTCTGACTAGGACCGATGGGGATTCTATACACCTCTCGCTCTCCACCTCCATTCGCTTTCCAAAATTTATTGGAATATGTTTTGCTCGGTTTCAGACCTGGGCTTTTTGATCCCTCCATAGAAAACTAGGGGGAAGCAAGCTCCATTAATGTCATCATTTTTACCCCGAGCTTCGTAACATCATCTCATCAACAAGGAGGTGTAAAAGAATTATCCCAACGACCAGCCATCCAACAGCCTCGTTCGACCTCCAGAAGCTGGATTACAAGACCAAGCTACTGATCTCAGCCGATTTGCTGTTTCAAATGCAACGCATCAATCGAACAAATATTAAAGTCCTTCTACGAAAAACGGCGATTCTCCTAAACCTGCATATTAAACAAGACAATGAGAGACTGCGTTTGACTAGGACCGATGGGGATTCTATACACCTCTCGCTCTCCACCTCCATTCACTCCTTTCCAAAATTTATTGGAATATGTTTTGCTCTTTTACCTCGAGCTTCATATCAACATCTTATCAACAAGGAGGTGTAAAAGAATTATCCCAACGACCAGCCATCCAACAGCCTCGTTCGACCTCCAGAAGCTGGATTACAAGACCAAGCTACAGATCTCAGCCGATTTGCTGTTTCAAATGCAACGCATCAATCGAACAAATATTAAAGTCCTTCTACGAAAAACGGCGATTCTCCTAAACCTGCATATTAAACAAGACAATGAGAGACTGCGTCTGACTAGGACCGATGGGGATTCTATACACCTCTCGCTCTCCACCTCCATTCACTCCTTTCCAAAATTTATTGGAATATGTTTTGCTCTTTTACCCCGAGCTTCGTAACATCATCTCATCAACAAGAAGGTGTAAAAGAATTATCCCAACGACCAGCCATCCAACAGCCTCGTTCGACCTCCAGAAGCTGGATTAGAAGACCAAGCTACTGATCTCAGCCGATTTGCTGTTTCAAATGCAACGCATCAATCGAACAAATATTAAAGTCCTTCTACGAAAAACGGCGATTCTCCTAAACCTGCATATTAAACAAGACAATGAGAGACTGCGTCTGACTAGGACCGATGGGGATTCTATACATCTCTCGCTCTCCCCCTCCATTCGCTTCTTTCCAAAATTTATTGGAATATGTTTTGCTCGGTTTCAGACCTGGGCTTTTTGATCCCTCCATAGAAAACTAGGGGGAAGCAAGCTCCATTAATGTCATCATTTTTACCCCGAGCTTCGTAACATCATCTCATCAACAAGGAGGTGTAAAAGAATTATCCCAACGACCAGCCATCCAACAGCCTCGTTCGACCTCCAGAAGCTGGATTACAAGACCAAGCTACTGATCTCAGCCGATTTGCTGTTTCAAATGCAACGCATCAATCGAACAAATATTAAAGTCCTTCTACGAAAAACGGCGATTCTCCTAAACCTGCATATTAAACAAGACAATGAGAGACTGCGTCTGACTAGGACCGATGGGGATTCTATACATCTCTCGCTCTCCCCCTCCATTCGCTTCTTTCCAAAATTTATTGGAATATGTTTTGCTCGGTTTCAGACCTGGGCTTTTTGATCCCTCCATAGAAAACTAGGGGGAAGCAAGCTCCATTAATGTCATCATTTTTACCCCGAGCTTCGTAACATCATCTCATCAACAAGGAGGTGTAAAAGAATTATCCCAACGACCAGCCATCCAACAGCCTCGTTCGACCTCCAGAAGCTGGATTACAAGACCAAGCTACTGATCTCAGCCGATTTGCTGTTTCAAATGCAACGCATCAATCGAACAAATATTAAAGTCCTTCTACGAAAAACGGCGATTCTCCTAAACCTGCATATTAAACAAGACAATGAGAGACTGCGTCTGACTAGGACCGATGGGGATTCTATACACCTCTCGCTCTCCACCTCCATTCACTCCTTTCCAAAATTTATTGGAATATGTTTTGCTCTTTTACCACGAGCTTCGTAACATCATCTCATCAACAAGGAGGTGTAAAAGAATTATCCCAACGACCAGCCATCCAACAGCCTCGTTCGACCTCCAGAAGCTGGATTACAAGACCAAGCTACTGATCTCAGCCGATTTTCTGTTTTAAATGCAACGCATCAATCGAACAAATATTAAAGTCCTTCTACGAAAAACGGCGATTCTCCTAAACCTGCATATTAAACAAGACAATGAGAGACTGCGTCTGACTAGGACCGATGGGGATTCTATACACCTCTCGCTCTCCACCTCCATTCGCTTTCCAAAATTTATTGGAATATGTTTTGCTCGGTTTCAGACCTGGGCTTTTTGATCCCTCCATAGAAAACTAGGGGGAAGCAAGCTCCATTAATGTCATCATTTTTTCCCCGAGCTTCGTAACATCATCTCATCAACAAGGAGGTGTAAAAGAATTATCCCAACGACCAGCCATCCAACAGCCTCGTTCGACCTCCAGAAGCTGGATTACAAGACCAAGCTACTGATCTCAGCCGATTTGCTGTTTCAAATGCAACGCATCAATCGAACAAATATTAAAGTCCTTCTACGAAAAACGGCGATTCTCCTAAACCTGCATATTAAACAAGACAATGAGAGACTGCGTTTGACTAGGACCGATGGGGATTCTATACACCTCTCGCTCTCCACCTCCATTCACTCCTTTCCAAAATTTATTGGAATATGTTTTGCTCTTTTACCTCGAGCTTCATATCAACATCTTATCAACAAGGAGGTGTAAAAGAATTATCCCAACGACCAGCCATCCAACAGCCTCGTTCGACCTCCAGAAGCTGGATTACAAGACCAAGCTACAGATCTCAGCCGATTTGCTGTTTCAAATGCAACGCATCAATCGAACAAATATTAAAGTCCTTCTACGAAAAACGGCGATTCTCCTAAACCTGCATATTAAACAAGACAATGAGAGACTGCGTCTGACTAGGACCGATGGGGATTCTATACACCTCTCGCTCTCCACCTCCATTCACTCCTTTCCAAAATTTATTGGAATATGTTTTGCTCTTTTACCCCGAGCTTCGTAACATCATCTCATCAACAAGAAGGTGTAAAAGAATTATCCCAACGACCAGCCATCCAACAGCCTCGTTCGACCTCCAGAAGCTGGATTAGAAGACCAAGCTACTGATCTCAGCCGATTTGCTGTTTCAAATGCAACGCATCAATCGAACAAATATTAAAGTCCTTCTACGAAAAACGGCGATTCTCCTAAACCTGCATATTAAACAAGACAATGAGAGACTGCGTCTGACTAGGACCGATGGGGATTCTATACATCTCTCGCTCTCCCCCTCCATTCGCTTCTTTCCAAAATTTATTGGAATATGTTTTGCTCGGTTTCAGACCTGGGCTTTTTGATCCCTCCATAGAAAACTAGGGGGAAGCAAGCTCCATTAATGTCATCATTTTTACCCCGAGCTTCGTAACATCATCTCATCAACAAGGAGGTGTAAAAGAATTATCCCAACGACCAGCCATCCAACAGCCTCGTTCGACCTCCAGAAGCTGGATTACAAGACCAAGCTACTGATCTCAGCCGATTTGCTGTTTCAAATGCAACGCATCAATCGAACAAATATTAAAGTCCTTCTACGAAAAACGGCGATTCTCCTAAACCTGCATATTAAACAAGACAATGAGAGACTGCGTCTGACTAGGACCGATGGGGATTCTATACATCTCTCGCTCTCCCCCTCCATTCGCTTCTTTCCAAAATTTATTGGAATATGTTTTGCTCGGTTTCAGACCTGGGCTTTTTGATCCCTCCATAGAAAACTAGGGGGAAGCAAGCTCCATTAATGTCATCATTTTTACCCCGAGCTTCGTAACATCATCTCATCAACAAGGAGGTGTAAAAGAATTATCCCAACGACCAGCCATCCAACAGCCTCGTTCGACCTCCAGAAGCTGGATTACAAGACCAAGCTACTGATCTCAGCCGATTTGCTGTTTCAAATGCAACGCATCAATCGAACAAATATTAAAGTCCTTCTACGAAAAACGGCGATTCTCCTAAACCTGCATATTAAACAAGACAATGAGAGACTGCGTCTGACTAGGACCGATGGGGATTCTATACACCTCTCGCTCTCCACCTCCATTCACTCCTTTCCAAAATTTATTGGAATATGTTTTGCTCTTTTACCCCGAGCTTCGTAACATCATCTCATCAACAAGGAGGTGTAAAAGAATTATCCCAACGACCAGCCATCCAACAGCCTCGTTCGACCTCCAGAAGCTGGATTACAAGACCAAGCTACTGATCTCAGCCGATTTGCTGCTTCAAATGCAACGCATCAATCGAACAAATATTAAAGTCCTTCTACGAAAAACGGCGATTCTCCTAAACCTGCATATTAAACAAGACAATGAGAGACTGCGTCTGACTAGGACCGATGGGGATTCTATACACCTCTCGCTCTCCACCTCCATTCACTCCTTTCCAAAATTTATTGGAATATGTTTTGCTCTTTTACCTCGAGCTTCATATCAAGATCTCATCAACAAGGAGATGTAAAAGAATTATCCCAACGACCAGCCATCCAACAGCCTCGTTCGACCTCCAGAAGCTGGATTACAAGACCAAGCTACTGATCTCAGCCGATTTTCTGTTTTAAATGCAACGCATCAATCGAACAAATATTAAAGTCCTTCTACGAAAAACGGCGATTCTCCTAAACCTGCATATTAAACAAGACAATGAGAGACTGCGTCTGACTAGGACCGATGGGGATTCTATACACCTCTCGCTCTCCACCTCCATTCGCTTTCCAAAATTTATTGGAATATGTTTTGCTCGGTTTCAGACCTGGGCTTTTTGATCCCTCCATAGAAAACTAGGGGGAAGCAAGCTCCATTAATGTCATCATTTTTACCCCGAGCTTCGTAACATCATCTCATCAACAAGGAGGTGTAAAAGAATTATCCCAACGACCAGCCATCATACAGCCTCGTTCGACCTCCAGAAGCTGGATTACAAGACCAAGCTACTGATCTCAGCCGATTTGCTGTTTCAAATGCAACGCATCTATCGAACAAATATTAAAGTCCTTCTACGAAAAACGGCGATTCTCCTAAACCTGCATATTAAACAAGACAATGAGAGACTGCGTCTGACTAGGACCGATGGGGAATCTATACACCTCTCGCTCTCCACCTCCATTCACTCCTTTCCAAAATTTATTGGAATATGTTTTGCTCTTTTACCTCGAGCTTCATATCAACATCTCATCAACAAGGAGGTGTAAAAGAATTAAACCAACGACCAGCCATCCAACAGCCTCGTTCGACCTCCAGAAGCTGGATTACAAGACCAAGCTACTGATCTCAGCCGATTTACTGTTTCAAATGCAACGCATCAATCGAACAAATATTAAAGTCCTTCTACGAAAAACCGGCGATTCTCCTAAACCTGCATAATTAACAAGACAATGAGAGACTGCGTCTGACTAGGACCGATGGGGATTCTATACACTTCTCGCTCTCCACCTCCATTCACTCCTTTCCAAAATTTATTGGAATATGTTTTGCTCTTTTACCTCGAGCTTCATATCAACATCTCATCAACAAGGAGATGTAAAAGAATTATCCCAACGACCAGCCATCCAACAGCCTCGTTCGACCTCCAGAAGCTGGATTACAAGACCAAGCTAGTGATCTCAGCCGATTTGCTGTTTCAAATGCAACGCATCAATCGAACAAATATTAAAGTCCTTCTACGAAAAACGGCGATTCTCCTAAACCTGCATATTAAACAAGACAATGAGAGACTGCGTCTGACTAGGACCGATGGGGATCCTATACACCTCTCGCTCTCCACCTCCATTCGCTTTCCAAAATTTATTGGAATATGTTTTGCTCGGTTTCAGACCTGGGCTTTTTGATCCCTCCATAGAAAACTAGGGGGAAGCAAGCTCCATTAATGTCATCATTTTTACCCCGAGCTTCGTAACATCATCTCATCAACAAGGAGGTGTAAAAGAATTATCCCAACGACCAGCCATCCAACAGCCTCGTTCGACCTCCAGAAGCTGGATTACAAGACCAAGCTACTGATCTCAGCCGATTTGCTGTTTCAAATGCAACGCATCAATCGAACAAATATTAAAGTCCTTCTACCAAAAACGGCGATTCTCCTAAACCTGCATATTAAACAAGACAATGAGAGACTGCGTCTGACTAGGACCGATGGGGATCCTATACACCTCTCGCTCTCCACCTCCATTCGCTTTCCAAAATTTATTGGAATATGTTTTGCTCGGTTTCAGACCTGGGCTTTTTGATCCCTCCATAGAAAACTAGGAGGAAGCAAGCTCCATTAATGTCATCATTTTTACCACGAGCTTCGTAACATCATCTCATCAACAAGGAGGTGTAAAAGAATTATCCCAACGACCAGCCATCCAAAAGCCTCGTTCGACCTCCAGAAGCTGGATTACAAGACCAAGCTACTGATCTCAGCCGATTTTCTGTTTTAAATGCAACGCATCAATCGAACAAATATTAAAGTCCTTCTACGAAAAACGGCGATTCTCCTAAACCTGCATATTAAACAAGACAATGAGAGACTGCGTCTGACTAGGACCGATGGGGATTCTATACACCTCTCGCTCTCCACCTCCATTCGCTTTCCAAAATTTATTGGAATATGTTTTGCTCGGTTTCAGACCTGGGCTTTTTGATCCCTCCATAGAAAACTAGGGGGAAGCAAGCTCCATTAATGTCATCATTTTAACCCGAGCTTCGTAACATCATCTCATCAACAAGGAGGTGTAAAAGAATTATCCCAACGACCAGCCATCCAACAGCCTCGTTCGACCTCCAGAAGCTGGATTACAAGACCAAGCTACTGATCTCAGCCGAATTGCTGTTTCAAATGCAACGCATCAATCGAACAAATATTAAAGTCCTTCTACGAAAAACGGCGATTCTCCTAAACCTGCATATTAAACAAGACAATGAGAGACTGCGTCTGACTAGGACCGATGGGGATTCTATACACCTCTCGCTCTCCACCTCCATTCACTCCTTTCCAAAATTTATTGGAATATGTTTTGCTCTTTTACCTCGAGCTTCATATCAACATCTTATCAACAAGGAGGTGTAAAAGAATTATCCCAACGACCAGCCATCCAACAGCCTCGTTCGACCTCCAGAAGCTGGATTACAAGACCAAGCTACAGATCTCAGCCGATTTGCTGTTTCAAATGCAACGCATCAATCGAACAAATATTAAAGTCCTTCTACGAAAAACGGCGATTCTCCTAAACCTGCATATTAAACAAGACAATGAGAGACTGCGTCTGACTAGGACCGATGGGGATTCTATACACCTCTCGCTCTCCACCTCCATTCACTCCTTTCCAAAATTTATTGGAATATGTTTTGCTCTTTTACCCCGAGCTTCGTAACATCATCTCATCAACAAGAAGGTGTAAAAGAATTATCCCAACGACCAGCCATCCAACAGCCTCGTTCGACCTCCAGAAGCTGGATTAGAAGACCAAGCTACTGATCTCAGCCGATTTGCTGTTTCAAATGCAACGCATCAATCGAACAAATATTAAAGTCCTTCTACGAAAAACGGCGATTCTCCTAAACCTGCATATTAAACAAGACAATGAGAGACTGCGTCTGACTAGGACCGATGGGGATTCTATACATCTCTCGCTCTCCCCCTCCATTCGCTTCTTTCCAAAATTTATTGGAATATGTTTTGCTCGGTTTCAGACCTGGGCTTTTTGATCCCTCCATAGAAAACTAGGGGGAAGCAAGCTCCATTAATGTCATCATTTTTACCCCGAGCTTCGTAACATCATCTCATCAACAAGGAGGTGTAAAAGAATTATCCCAACGACCAGCCATCCAACAGCCTCGTTCGACCTCCAGAAGCTGGATTACAAGACCAAGCTACTGATCTCAGCCGATTTGCTGTTTCAAATGCAACGCATCAATCGAACAAATATTAAAGTCCTTCTACGAAAAACGGCGATTCTCCTAAACCTGCATATTAAACAAGACAATGAGAGACTGCGTCTGACTAGGACCGATGGGGATTCTATACATCTCTCGCTCTCCCCCTCCATTCGCTTCTTTCCAAAATTTATTGGAATATGTTTTGCTCGGTTTCAGACCTGGGCTTTTTGATCCCTCCATAGAAAACTAGGGGGAAGCAAGCTCCATTAATGTCATCATTTTTACCCCGAGCTTCGTAACATCATCTCATCAACAAGGAGGTGTAAAAGAATTATCCCAACGACCAGCCATCCAACAGCCTCGTTCGACCTCCAGAAGCTGGATTACAAGACCAAGCTACTGATCTCAGCCGATTTGCTGTTTCAAATGCAACGCATCAATCGAACAAATATTAAAGTCCTTCTACGAAAAACGGCGATTCTCCTAAACCTGCATATTAAACAAGACAATGAGAGACTGCGTCTGACTAGGACCGATGGGGATTCTATACACCTCTCGCTCTCGACCTCCATTCACTCCTTTCCAAAATTTATTGGAATATGTTTTGCTCTTTTACCTCGAGCTTCATATCAACATCTCATCAACAAGGAGGTTTAAAAGAATTATCCCAACGACCAGCCATCCAACAGCCTCGTTCGACCTCCAGAAGCTGGATTACAAGACCAAGCTAGTGATCTCAGCCGATTTGCTGTTTCAAATGCAACGCATCAATCGAACAAATATTAAAGTCCTTCTACGAAAAACGGCGATTCTCCTAAACCTGCATATTAAACAAGACAATGAGAGACTGCGTCTGACTAGGACCGATGGGGATTCTATACATCTCTCGCTCTCCCCCTCCATTCGCTTCTTTCCAAAATTTATTGGAATATGTTTTGCTCGGTTTCAGACCTGGGCTTTTTGATCCCTCCATAGAAAACTAGGGGGAAGCAAGCTCCATTAATGTCATCATTTTTACCCCGAGCTTCGTAACATCATCTCATCAACAAGGAGGTGTAAAAGAATTATCCCAACGACCAGCCATCCAACAGCCTCGTTCGACCTCCAGAAGCTGGATTACAAGACCAAGCTACTGATCTCAGCCGATTTGCTGTTTCAAATGCAACGCATCAATCGAACAAATATTAAAGTCCTTCTACGAAAAACGGCGATTCTCCTAAACCTGCATATTAAACAAGACAATGAGAGACTGCGTCTGACTAGGACCGATGGGGATTCTATACATCTCTCGCTCTCCCCCTCCATTCGCTTCTTTCCAAAATTTATTGGAATATGTTTTGCTCGGTTTCAGACCTGGGCTTTTTGATCCCTCCATAGAAAACTAGGGGGAAGCAAGCTCCATTAATGTCATCATTTTTACCCCGAGCTTCGTAACATCATCTCATCAACAAGGAGGTGTAAAAGAATTATCCCAACGACCAGCCATCCAACAGCCTCGTTCGACCTCCAGAAGCTGGATTACAAGACCAAGCTACTGATCTCAGCCGATTTGCTGTTTCAAATGCAACGCATCAATCGAACAAATATTAAAGTCCTTCTACGAAAAACGGCGATTCTCCTAAACCTGCATATTAAACAAGACAATGAGAGACTGCGTCTGACTAGGACCGATGGGGATTCTATACACCTCTCGCTCTCCACCTCCATTCACTCCTTTCCAAAATTTATTGGAATATGTTTTGCTCTTTTACCTCGAGCTTCATATCAACATCTTATCAACAAGGAGGTCTAAAAGAATTATCCCAACGACCAGCCATCCAACAGCCTCGTTCGACCTCCAGAAGCTGGATTACAAGACCAAGCTACAGATCTCAGCCGATTAGCTGTTTCAAATGCAACGCATCAATCGAACAAATATTAAAGTCCTTCTACGAAAAACGGCGATTCTCCTAAACCTGCATATTAAACAAGACAATGAGAGACTGCGTCTGACTAGGACCGATGGGGATTCTATACACCTCTCGCTCTCCACCTCCATTCACTCCTTTCCAAAATTTATTGGAATATGTTTTGCTCTTTTACCTCGAGCTTCATATCAACATCTCATCAACAAGGAGATGTAAAAGAATTATCCCAACGACCAGCCATCCAACAGCCTCGTTCGACCTCCAGAAGCTGGATTACAAGACCAAGCTACTGATCTCAGCCGATTTTCTGTTTTAAATGCAACGCATCAATCGAACAAATATTAAAGTCTTTCTACGAAAAACGGCGATTCTCCTAAACCTGCATATTAAACAAGACAATGAGAGACTGCGTCTGACTAGGACCGATGGGGATTCTATACACCTCTCGCTCTCCACCTCCATTCGCTTTCCAAAATTTATTGGAATATGTTTTGCTCGGTTTCAGACCTGGGCTTTTTGATCCCTCCATAGAAAACTAGGGGGAAGCAAGCTCCATTAATGTCATCATTTTTACCCCGAGCTTCGTAACATCATCTCATCAACAAGGAGGTGTAAAAGAATTATCCCAACGACCAGCCATCCAACAGCCTCGTTCGACCTCCAGAAGCTGGATTACAAGACCAAGCTACTGATCTCAGCCGATTTGCTGTTTTAAATGCAACGCATCAATCAAACAAATATTAAAGTCCTTCTACGAAAAACGGCGATTCTCCTAAACCTGCATATTAAACAAGACAATGAGAGACTGCGTCTGACTAGGACCGATGGGGATTCTATACACCTCTCGCTCTCCACCTCCATTCACTCCTTTCCAAAATTTATTGGAATATGTTTTGCTCTTTTACCTCGAGCTTAATATCAACATCTTATCAACAAGGAGGTGTAAAAGAATTATCCCAACGACCAGCCATCCAACAGCCTCGTTCGACCTCCAGAAGCTGGATTACAAGACCAAGCTACAGATCTCAGCCGATTTGCTGTTTCAAATGCAACGCATCAATCGAACAAATATTAAAGTCCTTCTACGAAAAACGGCGATTCTCCTAAACCTGCATATTAAACAAGACAATGAGAGACTGCGTCTGACTAGGACCGATGGGGATTCTATACACCTCTCGCTCTCCACCTCCATTCACTCCTTTCCAAAATTTATTGGAATATGTTTTGCTCTTTTACCTCGAGCTTCATATCGACATCTCATCAACAAGGAGGTGTAAAAGAATTATCCCAACGACCAGCCATCCAACAGCCTCGTTCGACCTCCAGAAGCTGGATTACAAGACCAAGCTACTATACACCTCTCGCTCTCCACCTCCATTCACTCCTTTCCAAAATTTATTGGAATATGTTTTGCTCTTTTCCCTCGAGCTTCATATCAACATCTTATCAACAAGGAGGTGTAAAAGAATTATCCCAACGACCAGCCATCCAACAGCCTCGTTCGACCTCCAGAAGCTGGATTACAAGACCAAGCTACTGATCTCAGCCGATTTGCTGTTTCAAATGCAACGCATCAATCGAACAAATATTAAAGTCCTTCTACGAAAAACGGCGATTCTCCTAAACCTGCATATTAAACAAGACAATGAGAGACTGCGTCTGACTAGGACCGATGGGGATTCTATACACCTCTCGCTCTCCACCTCCATTCACTCCTTTCCAAAATTTATTGGAATATGTTTTGCTCTTTTACCTCGAGCTTCATATCAACATCTCATCAACAAGGAGGTGTAAAAGAATTATCCCAACGACCAGCCATCCAACAGCCTCGTTCGACCTCCAGAAGCTGGATTACAAGACCAAGCTACTGATCTCAGCCGATTTGCTGTTTCAAATGCAACGCATCAATCGAACAAATATTAAAGTCCTTCTACGAAAAACGGCGATTCTCCTAAACCTGCATATTAAACAAGACAATGAGAGACTGCGTCTGACTAGGACCGATGGGGATTCTATACACCTCTCGCTCTCCACCTCCATTCACTCCTTTCCAAAATTTATTGGAATATGTTTTGCTCTTTTACCTCGAGCTTCATATCAACATCTCATCAACAAGGAGGTGTAAAAGAATTATCCCAACGACCAGCCATCCAACAGCCTCGTTCGACCTCCAGAAGCTGGATTACAAGACCAAGCTACTGATCTCAGCCGATTTGCTGTTTCAAATGCAACGCATCAATCGAACAAATATTAAAGTCCTTCTACCAAAAACGGCGATTCTCCTAAACCTGCATATTAAACAAGACAATGAGAGACTGCGTCTGACTAGGACCGATGGGGATCCTATACACCTCTCGCTCTCCACCTCCATTCGCTTTCCAAAATTTATTGGAATATGTTTTGCTCGGTTTCAGACCTGGGCTTTTTGATCCCTCCATAGAAAACTAGGAGGAAGCAAGCTCCATTAATGTCATCATTTTTACCACGAGCTTCGTAACATCATCTCATCAACAAGGAGGTGTAAAAGAATTATCCCAACGACCAGCCATCCAAAAGCCTCGTTCGACCTCCAGAAGCTGGATTACAAGACCAAGCTACTGATCTCAGCCGATTTTCTGTTTTAAATGCAACGCATCAATCGAACAAATATTAAAGTCCTTCTACGAAAAACGGCGATTCTCCTAAACCTGCATATTAAACAAGACAATGAGAGACTGCGTCTGACTAGGACCGATGGGGATTCTATACACCTCTCGCTCTCCACCTCCATTCGCTTTCCAAAATTTATTGGAATATGTTTTGCTCGGTTTCAGACCTGGGCTTTTTGATCCCTCCATAGAAAACTAGGGGGAAGCAAGCTCCATTAATGTCATCATTTTAACCCGAGCTTCGTAACATCATCTCACAAGGAGGTGTAAAAGAATTATCCCAACGACCAGCCATCCAACAGCCTCGTTCGACCTCCAGAAGCTGGATTACAAGACCAAGCTACTGATCTCAGCCGAATTGCTGTTTCAAATGCAACGCATCAATCGAACAAATATTAAAGTCCTTCTACGAAAAACGGCGATTCTCCTAAACCTGCATATTAAACAAGACAATGAGAGACTGCGTCTGACTAGGACCGATGGGGATTCTATACACCTCTCGCTCTCCACCTCCATTCACTCCTTTCCAAAATTTATTGGAATATGTTTTGCTCTTTTACCTCGAGCTTCATATCAACATCTTATCAACAAGGAGGTGTAAAAGAATTATCCCAACGACCAGCCATCCAACAGCCTCGTTCGACCTCCAGAAGCTGGATTACAAGACCAAGCTACAGATCTCAGCCGATTTGCTGTTTCAAATGCAACGCATCAATCGAACAAATATTAAAGTCCTTCTACGAAAAACGGCGATTCTCCTAAACCTGCATATTAAACAAGACAATGAGAGACTGCGTCTGACTAGGACCGATGGGGATTCTATACACCTCTCGCTCTCCACCTCCATTCACTCCTTTCCAAAATTTATTGGAATATGTTTTGCTCTTTTACCCCGAGCTTCGTAACATCATCTCATCAACAAGAAGGTGTAAAAGAATTATCCCAACGACCAGCCATCCAACAGCCTCGTTCGACCTCCAGAAGCTGGATTAGAAGACCAAGCTACTGATCTCAGCCGATTTGCTGTTTCAAATGCAACGCATCAATCGAACAAATATTAAAGTCCTTCTACGAAAAACGGCGATTCTCCTAAACCTGCATATTAAACAAGACAATGAGAGACTGCGTCTGACTAGGACCGATGGGGATTCTATACATCTCTCGCTCTCCCCCTCCATTCGCTTCTTTCCAAAATTTATTGGAATATGTTTTGCTCGGTTTCAGACCTGGGCTTTTTGATCCCTCCATAGAAAACTAGGGGGAAGCAAGCTCCATTAATGTCATCATTTTTACCCCGAGCTTCGTAACATCATCTCATCAACAAGGAGGTGTAAAAGAATTATCCCAACGACCAGCCATCCAACAGCCTCGTTCGACCTCCAGAAGCTGGATTACAAGACCAAGCTACTGATCTCAGCCGATTTGCTGTTTCAAATGCAACGCATCAATCGAACAAATATTAAAGTCCTTCTACGAAAAACGGCGATTCTCCTAAACCTGCATATTAAACAAGACAATGAGAGACTGCGTCTGACTAGGACCGATGGGGATTCTATACATCTCTCGCTCTCCCCCTCCATTCGCTTCTTTCCAAAATTTATTGGAATATGTTTTGCTCGGTTTCAGACCTGGGCTTTTTGATCCCTCCATAGAAAACTAGGGGGAAGCAAGCTCCATTAATGTCATCATTTTTACCCCGAGCTTCGTAACATCATCTCATCAACAAGGAGGTGTAAAAGAATTATCCCAACGACCAGCCATCCAACAGCCTCGTTCGACCTCCAGAAGCTGGATTACAAGACCAAGCTACTGATCTCAGCCGATTTGCTGTTTCAAATGCAACGCATCAATCGAACAAATATTAAAGTCCTTCTACGAAAAACGGCGATTCTCCTAAACCTGCATATTAAACAAGACAATGAGAGACTGCGTCTGACTAGGACCGATGGGGATTCTATACACCTCTCGCTCTCGACCTCCATTCACTCCTTTCCAAAATTTATTGGAATATGTTTTGCTCTTTTACCTCGAGCTTCATATCAACATCTCATCAACAAGGAGGTTTAAAAGAATTATCCCAACGACCAGCCATCCAACAGCCTCGTTCGACCTCCAGAAGCTGGATTACAAGACCAAGCTAGTGATCTCAGCCGATTTGCTGTTTCAAATGCAACGCATCAATCGAACAAATATTAAAGTCCTTCTACGAAAAACGGCGATTCTCCTAAACCTTCATATTAAACAAGACAATGAGAGACTGCGTCTGACTAGGACCGATGGGGATCCTATACACCTCTCGCTCTCCACCTCCATTCGCTTTCCAAAATTTATTGGAATATGTTTTGCTCGGTTTCAGACCTGGGCTTTTTGATCCCTCCATAGAAAACTAGGGGGAAGCAAGCTCCATTAATGTCATCATTTTTACCCCGAGCTTCGTAACATCATCTCATCAACAAGGAGGTGTAAAAGAATTATCCCAACGACCAGCCATCCAACAGCCTCGTTCGACCTCCAGAAGCTGGATTACAAGACCAAGCTACTGATCTCAGCCGATTTGCTGTTTCAAATGCAACGCATCAATCGAACAAATATTAAAGTCCTTCTACGAAAAACGGCGATTCTCCTAAACCTGCATATTAAACAAGACAATGAGAGACTGCGTCTGACTAGGACCGATGGGGATTCTATACATCTCTCGCTCTCCCCCTCCATTCGCTTCTTTCCAAAATTTATTGGAATATGTTTTGCTCGGTTTCAGACCTGGGCTTTTTGATCCCTCCATAGAAAACTAGGGGGAAGCAAGCTCCATTAATGTCATCATTTTTACCCCGAGCTTCGTAACATCATCTCATCAACAAGGAGGTGTAAAAGAATTATCCCAACGACCAGCCATCCAACAGCCTCGTTCGACCTCCAGAAGCTGGATTACAAGACCAAGCTACTGATCTCAGCCGATTTGCTGTTTCAAATGCAACGCATCAATCGAACAAATATTAAAGTCCTTCTACGAAAAACGGCGATTCTCCTAAACCTGCATATTAAACAAGACAATGAGAGACTGCGTCTGACTAGGACCGATGGGGATTCTATACACCTCTCGCTCTCCACCTCCATTCACTCCTTTCCAAAATTTATTGGAATATGTTTTGCTCTTTTACCTCGAGCTTCATATCAACATCTTATCAACAAGGAGGTCTAAAAGAATTATCCCAACGACCAGCCATCCAACAGCCTCGTTCGACCTCCAGAAGCTGGATTACAAGACCAAGCTACAGATCTCAGCCGATTTGCTGTTTCAAATGCAACGCATCAATCGAACAAATATTAAAGTCCTTCTACGAAAAACGGCGATTCTCCTAAACCTGCATATTAAACAAGACAATGAGAGACTGCGTCTGACTAGGACCGATGGGGATTCTATACACCTCTCGCTCTCCACCTCCATTCACTCCTTTCCAAAATTTATTGGAATATGTTTTGCTCTTTTACCTCGAGCTTCATATCAACATCTCATCAACAAGGAGATGTAAAAGAATTATCCCAACGACCAGCCATCCAACAGCCTCGTTCGACCTCCAGAAGCTGGATTACAAGACCAAGCTACTGATCTCAGCCGATTTTCTGTTTTAAATGCAACGCATCAATCGAACAAATATTAAAGTCTTTCTACGAAAAACGGCGATTCTCCTAAACCTGCATATTAAACAAGACAATGAGAGACTGCGTCTGACTAGGACCGATGGGGATTCTATACACCTCTCGCTCTCCACCTCCATTCGCTTTCCAAAATTTATTGGAATATGTTTTGCTCGGTTTCAGACCTGGGCTTTTTGATCCCTCCATAGAAAACTAGGGGGAAGCAAGCTCCATTAATGTCATCATTTTTACCCCGAGCTTCGTAACATCATCTCATCAACAAGGAGGTGTAAAAGAATTATCCCAACGACCAGCCATCCAACAGCCTCGTTCGACCTCCAGAAGCTGGATTACAAGACCAAGCTACTGATCTCAGCCGATTTGCTGTTTTAAATGCAACGCATCAATCAAACAAATATTAAAGTCCTTCTACGAAAAACGGCGATTCTCCTAAACCTGCATATTAAACAAGACAATGAGAGACTGCGTCTGACTAGGACCGATGGGGATTCTATACACCTCTCGCTCTCCACCTCCATTCACTCCTTTCCAAAATTTATTGGAATATGTTTTGCTCTTTTACCTCGAGCTTCATATCAACATCTTATCAACAAGGAGGTCTAAAAGAATTATCCCAACGACCAGCCATCCAACAGCCTCGTTCGACCTCCAGAAGCTGGATTACAAGACCAAGCTACAGATCTCAGCCGATTTGCTGTTTCAAATGCAACGCATCAATCGAACAAATATTAAAGTCCTTCTACGAAAAACGGCGATTCTCCTAAACCTGCATATTAAACAAGACAATGAGAGACTGCGTCTGACTAGGACCGATGGGGATTCTATACACCTCTCGCTCTCCACCTCCATTCACTCCTTTCCAAAATTTATTGGAATATGTTTTGCTCTTTTACCTCGAGCTTCATATCAACATCTTATCAACAAGGAGGTCTAAAAGAATTATCCCAACGACCAGCCATCCAACAGCCTCGTTCGACCTCCAGAAGCTGGATTACAAGACCAAGCTACAGATCTCAGCCGATTTGCTGTTTCAAATGCAACGCATCAATCGAACAAATATTAAAGTCCTTCTACGAAAAACGGCGATTCTCCTAAACCTGCATATTAAACAAGACAATGAGAGACTGCGTCTGACTAGGACCGATGGGGATTCTATACACCTCTCGCTCTCCACCTCCATTCACTCCTTTCCAAAATTTATTGGAATATGTTTTGCTCTTTTACCTCGAGCTTCATATCAACATCTCATCAACAAGGAGATGTAAAAGAATTATCCCAACGACCAGCCATCCAACAGCCTCGTTCGACCTCCAGAAGCTGGATTACAAGACCAAGCTACTGATCTCAGCCGATTTTCTGTTTTAAATGCAACGCATCAATCGAACAAATATTAAAGTCTTTCTACGAAAAACGGCGATTCTCCTAAACCTGCATATTAAACAAGACAATGAGAGACTGCGTCTGACTAGGACCGATGGGGATTCTATACACCTCTCGCTCTCCACCTCCATTCACTCCTTTCCAAAATTTATTGGAATATGTTTTGCTCTTTTACCTCGAGCTTAATATCAACATCTTATCAACAAGGAGGTGTAAAAGAATTATCCCAACGACCAGCCATCCAACAGCCTCGTTCGACCTCCAGAAGCTGGATTACAAGACCAAGCTACAGATCTCAGCCGATTTGCTGTTTCAAATGCAACGCATCAATCGAACAAATATTAAAGTCCTTCTACGAAAAACGGCGATTCTCCTAAACCTGCATATTAAACAAGACAATGAGAGACTGCGTCTGACTAGGACCGATGGGGATTCTATACACCTCTCGCTCTCCACCTCCATTCACTCCTTTCCAAAATTTATTGGAATATGTTTTGCTCTTTTACCTCGAGCTTCATATCGACATCTCATCAACAAGGAGGTGTAAAAGAATTATCCCAACGACCAGCCATCCAACAGCCTCGTTCGACCTCCAGAAGCTGGATTACAAGACCAAGCTACTATACACCTCTCGCTCTCCACCTCCATTCACTCCTTTCCAAAATTTATTGGAATATGTTTTGCTCTTTTCCCTCGAGCTTCATATCAACATCTTATCAACAAGGAGGTGTAAAAGAATTATCCCAACGACCAGCCATCCAACAGCCTCGTTCGACCTCCAGAAGCTGGATTACAAGACCAAGCTACTGATCTCAGCCGATTTGCTGTTTCAAATGCAACGCATCAATCGAACAAATATTAAAGTCCTTCTACGAAAAACGGCGATTCTCCTAAACCTGCATATTAAACAAGACAATGAGAGACTGCGTCTGACTAGGACCGATGGGGATTCTATACACCTCTCGCTCTCCACCTCCATTCACTCCTTTCCAAAATTTATTGGAATATGTTTTGCTCTTTTACCTCGAGCTTCATATCAACATCTCATCAACAAGGAGGTGTAAAAGAATTATCCCAACGACCAGCCATCCAACAGCCTCGTTCGACCTCCAGAAGCTGGATTACAAGACCAAGCTACTGATCTCAGCCGATTTGCTGTTTCAAATGCAACGCATCAATCGAACAAATATTAAAGTCCTTCTACGAAAAACGGCGATTCTCCTAAACCTGCATATTAAACAAGACAATGAGAGACTGCGTCTGACTAGGACCGATGGGGATTCTATACACCTCTCGCTCTCCACCTCCATTCACTCCTTTCCAAAATTTATTGGAATATGTTTTGCTCTTTTACCTCGAGCTTCATATCAACATCTTATCAACAAGGAGGTCTAAAAGAATTATCCCAACGACCAGCCATCCAACTGCCTCGTTCGACCTCCAGAAGCTGGATTACAAGACCAAGCTACAGATCTCAGCCGATTTGCTGTTTCAAATGCAACGCATCAATCGAACAAATATTAAAGTCCTTCTACGAAAAACGGCGATTCTCCTAAACCTGCATATTAAACAAGACAATGAGAGACTGCGTCTGACTAGGACCGATGGGGATTCTATACACCTCTCGCTCTCCACCTCCATTCACTCCTTTCCAAAATTTATTGGAATATGTTTTGCTCTTTTACCTCGAGCTTCATATCAACATCTCATCAACAAGGAGATGTAAAAGAATTATCCCAACGACCAGCCATCCAACAGCCTCGTTCGACCTCCAGAAGCTGGATTACAAGACCAAGCTACTGATCTCAGCCGATTTTCTGTTTTAAATGCAACGCATCAATCGAACAAATATTAAAGTCTTTCTACGAAAAACGGCGATTCTCCTAAACCTGCATATTAAACAAGACAATGAGAGACTGCGTCTGACTAGGACCGATGGGGATTCTATACACCTCTCGCTCTCCACCTCCATTCGCTTTCCAAAATTTATTGGAATATGTTTTGCTCGGTTTCAGACCTGGGCTTTTTGATCCCTCCATAGAAAACTAGGGGGAAGCAAGCTCCATTAATGTCATCATTTTTACCCCGAGCTTCGTAACATCATCTCATCAACAAGGAGGTGTAAAAGAATTATCCCAACGACCAGCCATCCAACAGCCTCGTTCGACCTCCAGAAGCTGGATTACAAGACCAAGCTACTGATCTCAGCCGATTTGCTGTTTTAAATGCAACGCATCAATCAAACAAATATTAAAGTCCTTCTACGAAAAACGGCGATTCTCCTAAACCTGCATATTAAACAAGACAATGAGAGACTGCGTCTGACTAGGACCGATGGGGATTCTATACACCTCTCGCTCTCCACCTCCATTCACTCCTTTCCAAAATTTATTGGAATATGTTTTGCTCTTTTACCTCGAGCTTCATATCAACATCTTATCAACAAGGAGGTCTAAAAGAATTATCCCAACGACCAGCCATCCAACAGCCTCGTTCGACCTCCAGAAGCTGGATTACAAGACCAAGCTACAGATCTCAGCCGATTTGCTGTTTCAAATGCAACGCATCAATCGAACAAATATTAAAGTCCTTCTACGAAAAACGGCGATTCTCCTAAACCTGCATATTAAACAAGACAATGAGAGACTGCGTCTGACTAGGACCGATGGGGATTCTATACACCTCTCGCTCTCCACCTCCATTCACTCCTTTCCAAAATTTATTGGAATATGTTTTGCTCTTTTACCTCGAGCTTCATATCAACATCTTATCAACAAGGAGGTCTAAAAGAATTATCCCAACGACCAGCCATCCAACAGCCTCGTTCGACCTCCAGAAGCTGGATTACAAGACCAAGCTACAGATCTCAGCCGATTTGCTGTTTCAAATGCAACGCATCAATCGAACAAATATTAAAGTCCTTCTACGAAAAACGGCGATTCTCCTAAACCTGCATATTAAACAAGACAATGAGAGACTGCGTCTGACTAGGACCGATGGGGATTCTATACACCTCTCGCTCTCCACCTCCATTCACTCCTTTCCAAAATTTATTGGAATATGTTTTGCTCTTTTACCTCGAGCTTCATATCAACATCTCATCAACAAGGAGATGTAAAAGAATTATCCCAACGACCAGCCATCCAACAGCCTCGTTCGACCTCCAGAAGCTGGATTACAAGACCAAGCTACTGATCTCAGCCGATTTTCTGTTTTAAATGCAACGCATCAATCGAACAAATATTAAAGTCTTTCTACGAAAAACGGCGATTCTCCTAAACCTGCATATTAAACAAGACAATGAGAGACTGCGTCTGACTAGGACCGATGGGGATTCTATACACCTCTCGCTCTCCACCTCCATTCACTCCTTTCCAAAATTTATTGGAATATGTTTTGCTCTTTTACCTCGAGCTTAATATCAACATCTTATCAACAAGGAGGTGTAAAAGAATTATCCCAACGACCAGCCATCCAACAGCCTCGTTCGACCTCCAGAAGCTGGATTACAAGACCAAGCTACAGATCTCAGCCGATTTGCTGTTTCAAATGCAACGCATCAATCGAACAAATATTAAAGTCCTTCTACGAAAAACGGCGATTCTCCTAAACCTGCATATTAAACAAGACAATGAGAGACTGCGTCTGACTAGGACCGATGGGGATTCTATACACCTCTCGCTCTCCACCTCCATTCACTCCTTTCCAAAATTTATTGGAATATGTTTTGCTCTTTTACCTCGAGCTTCATATCGACATCTCATCAACAAGGAGGTGTAAAAGAATTATCCCAACGACCAGCCATCCAACAGCCTCGTTCGACCTCCAGAAGCTGGATTACAAGACCAAGCTACTATACACCTCTCGCTCTCCACCTCCATTCACTCCTTTCCAAAATTTATTGGAATATGTTTTGCTCTTTTCCCTCGAGCTTCATATCAACATCTTATCAACAAGGAGGTGTAAAAGAATTATCCCAACGACCAGCCATCCAACAGCCTCGTTCGACCTCCAGAAGCTGGATTACAAGACCAAGCTACTGATCTCAGCCGATTTGCTGTTTCAAATGCAACGCATCAATCGAACAAATATTAAAGTCCTTCTACGAAAAACGGCGATTCTCCTAAACCTGCATATTAAACAAGACAATGAGAGACTGCGTCTGACTAGGACCGATGGGGATTCTATACACCTCTCGCTCTCCACCTCCATTCACTCCTTTCCAAAATTTATTGGAATATGTTTTGCTCTTTTACCTCGAGCTTCATATCAACATCTCATCAACAAGGAGGTGTAAAAGAATTATCCCAACGACCAGCCATCCAACAGCCTCGTTCGACCTCCAGAAGCTGGATTACAAGACCAAGCTACTGATCTCAGCCGATTTGCTGTTTCAAATGCAACGCATCAATCGAACAAATATTATAAAGTCCTTCTACCAAAAACGGCGATTCTCCTAAACCTGCATATTAAACAAGACAATGAGAGACTGCGTCTGACTAGGACCGATGGGGATCCTATACACCTCTCGCTCTCCACCTCCATTCGCTTTCCAAAATTTATTGGAATATGTTTTGCTCGGTTTCAGACCTGGGCTTTTTGATCCCTCCATAGAAAACTAGGAGGAAGCAAGCTCCATTAATGTCATCATTTTTACCACGAGCTTCGTAACATCATCTCATCAACAAGGAGGTGTAAAAGAATTATCCCAACGACCAGCCATCCAACAGCCTCGTTCGACCTCCAGAAGCTGGATTACAAGACCAAGCTACTGATCTCAGCCGATTTTCTGTTTTAAATGCAACGCATCAATCGAACAAATATTAAAGTCCTTCTACGAAAAACGGCGATTCTCCTAAACCTGCATATTAAACAAGACAATGAGAGACTGCGTCTGACTAGGACCGATGGGGATTCTATACACCTCTCGCTCTCCACCTCCATTCGCTTTCCAAAATTTATTGGAATATGTTTTGCTCGGTTTCAGACCTGGGCTTTTTGATCCCTCCATAGAAAACTAGGGGGAAGCAAGCTCCATTAATGTCATCATTTTTACCCCGAGCTTCGTAACATCATCTCATCAACAAGGAGGTGTAAAAGAATTATCCCAACGACCAGCCATCCAACAGCCTCGTTCGACCTCCAGAAGCTGGATTACAAGACCAAGCTACTGATCTCAGCCGATTTGCTGTTTCAAATGCAACGCATCAATCGAACAAATATTAAAGTCCTTCTACGAAAAACGGCGATTCTCCTAAACCTGCATATTAAACAAGACAATGAGAGACTGCGTTTGACTAGGACCGATGGGGATTCTATACACCTCTCGCTCTCCACCTCCATTCACTCCTTTCCAAAATTTATTGGAATATGTTTTGCTCTTTTACCTCGAGCTTCATATCAACATCTTATCAACAAGGAGGTGTAAAAGAATTATCCCAACGACCAGCCATCCAACAGCCTCGTTCGACCTCCAGAAGCTGGATTACAAGACCAAGCTACAGATCTCAGCCGATTTGCTGTTTCAAATGCAACGCATCAATCGAACAAATATTAAAGTCCTTCTACGAAAAACGGCGATTCTCCTAAACCTGCATATTAAACAAGACAATGAGAGACTGCGTCTGACTAGGACCGATGGGGATTCTATACACCTCTCGCTCTCCACCTCCATTCACTCCTTTCCAAAATTTATTGGAATATGTTTTGCTCTTTTACCCCGAGCTTCGTAACATCATCTCATCAACAAGAAGGTGTAAAAGAATTATCCCAACGACCAGCCATCCAACAGCCTCGTTCGACCTCCAGAAGCTGGATTAGAAGACCAAGCTACTGATCTCAGCCGATTTGCTGTTTCAAATGCAACGCATCAATCGAACAAATATTAAAGTCCTTCTACGAAAAACGGCGATTCTCCTAAACCTGCATATTAAACAAGACAATGAGAGACTGCGTCTGACTAGGACCGATGGGGATTCTATACATCTCTCGCTCTCCCCCTCCATTCGCTTCTTTCCAAAATTTATTGGAATATGTTTTGCTCGGTTTCAGACCTGGGCTTTTTGATCCCTCCATAGAAAACTAGGGGGAAGCAAGCTCCATTAATGTCATCATTTTTACCCCGAGCTTCGTAACATCATCTCATCAACAAGGAGGTGTAAAAGAATTATCCCAACGACCAGCCATCCAACAGCCTCGTTCGACCTCCAGAAGCTGGATTACAAGACCAAGCTACTGATCTCAGCCGATTTGCTGTTTCAAATGCAACGCATCAATCGAACAAATATTAAAGTCCTTCTACGAAAAACGGCGATTCTCCTAAACCTGCATATTAAACAAGACAATGAGAGACTGCGTCTGACTAGGACCGATGGGGATTCTATACATCTCTCGCTCTCCCCCTCCATTCGCTTCTTTCCAAAATTTATTGGAATATGTTTTGCTCGGTTTCAGACCTGGGCTTTTTGATCCCTCCATAGAAAACTAGGGGGAAGCAAGCTCCATTAATGTCATCATTTTTACCCCGAGCTTCGTAACATCATCTCATCAACAAGGAGGTGTAAAAGAATTATCCCAACGACCAGCCATCCAACAGCCTCGTTCGACCTCCAGAAGCTGGATTACAAGACCAAGCTACTGATCTCAGCCGATTTGCTGTTTCAAATGCAACGCATCAATCGAACAAATATTAAAGTCCTTCTACGAAAAACGGCGATTCTCCTAAACCTGCATATTAAACAAGACAATGAGAGACTGCGTCTGACTAGGACCGATGGGGATTCTATACACCTCTCGCTCTCCACCTCCATTCACTCCTTTCCAAAATTTATTGGAATATGTTTTGCTCTTTTACCCCGAGCTTCGTAACATCATCTCATCAACAAGGAGGTGTAAAAGAATTATCCCAACGACCAGCCATCCAACAGCCTCGTTCGACCTCCAGAAGCTGGATTACAAGACCAAGCTACTGATCTCAGCCGATTTGCTGCTTCAAATGCAACGCATCAATCGAACAAATATTAAAGTCCTTCTACGAAAAACGGCGATTCTCCTAAACCTGCATATTAAACAAGACAATGAGAGACTGCGTCTGACTAGGACCGATGGGGATTCTATACACCTCTCGCTCTCCACCTCCATTCACTCCTTTCCAAAATTTATTGGAATATGTTTTGCTCTTTTACCTCGAGCTTCATATCAAGATCTCATCAACAAGGAGATGTAAAAGAATTATCCCAACGACCAGCCATCCAACAGCCTCGTTCGACCTCCAGAAGCTGGATTACAAGACCAAGCTACTGATCTCAGCCGATTTTCTGTTTTAAATGCAACGCATCAATCGAACAAATATTAAAGTCCTTCTACGAAAAACGGCGATTCTCCTAAACCTGCATATTAAACAAGACAATGAGAGACTGCGTCTGACTAGGACCGATGGGGATTCTATACACCTCTCGCTCTCCACCTCCATTCGCTTTCCAAAATTTATTGGAATATGTTTTGCTCGGTTTCAGACCTGGGCTTTTTGATCCCTCCATAGAAAACTAGGGGGAAGCAAGCTCCATTAATGTCATCATTTTTACCCCGAGCTTCGTAACATCATCTCATCAACAAGGAGGTGTAAAAGAATTATCCCAACGACCAGCCATCCAACAGCCTCGTTCGACCTCCAGAAGCTGGATTACAAGACCAAGCTACTGATCTCAGCCGATTTGCTGTTTCAAATGCAACGCATCTATCGAACAAATATTAAAGTCCTTCTACGAAAAACGGCGATTCTCCTAAACCTGCATATTAAACAAGACAATGAGAGACTGCGTCTGACTAGGACCGATGGGGAATCTATACACCTCTCGCTCTCCACCTCCATTCACTCCTTTCCAAAATTTATTGGAATATGTTTTGCTCTTTTACCTCGAGCTTCATATCAACATCTCATCAACAAGGAGGTGTAAAAGAATTATCCCAACGACCAGCCATCCAACAGCCTCGTTCGACCTCCAGAAGCTTGATTACAAGACCAAGCTACTGATCTCAGCCGATTTGCTGTTTCAAATGCAACGCATCAATCGAACAAATATTAAAGTCCTTCTACGAAAAACCGGCGATTCTCCTAAACCTGCATATTAAACAAGACAATGAGAGACTGCGTCTGACTAGGACCGATGGGGATTCTATACACTTCTCGCTCTCCACCTCCATTCACTCCTTTCCAAAATTTATTGGAATATGTTTTGCTCTTTTACCTCGAGCTTCATATCAACATCTCATCAACAAGGAGATGTAAAAGAATTATCCCAACGACCAGCCATCCAACAGCCTCGTTCGACCTCCAGAAGCTGGATTACAAGACCAAGCTAGTGATCTCAGCCGATTTGCTGTTTCAAATGCAACGCATCAATCGAACAAATATTAAAGTCCTTCTACGAAAAACGGCGATTCTCCTAAACCTGCATATTAAACAAGACAATGAGAGACTGCGTCTGACTAGGACCGATGGGGATCCTATACACCTCTCGCTCTCCACCTCCATTCGCTTTCCAAAATTTATTGGAATATGTTTTGCTCGGTTTCAGACCTGGGCTTTTTGATCCCTCCATAGAAAACTAGGGGGAAGCAAGCTCCATTAATGTCATCATTTTTACCCCGAGCTTCGTAACATCATCTCATCAACAAGGAGGTGTAAAAGAATTATCCCAACGACCAGCCATCCAACAGCCTCGTTCGACCTCCAGAAGCTGGATTACAAGACCAAGCTACTGATCTCAGCCGATTTGCTGTTTCAAATGCAACGCATCAATCGAACAAATATTAAAGTCCTTCTACCAAAAACGGCGATTCTCCTAAACCTGCATATTAAACAAGACAATGAGAGACTGCGTCTGACTAGGACCGATGGGGATCCTATACACCTCTCGCTCTCCACCTCCATTCGCTTTCCAAAATTTATTGGAATATGTTTTGCTCGGTTTCAGACCTGGGCTTTTTGATCCCTCCATAGAAAACTAGGAGGAAGCAAGCTCCATTAATGTCATCATTTTTACCACGAGCTTCGTAACATCATCTCATCAACAAGGAGGTGTAAAAGAATTATCCCAACGACCAGCCATCCAAAAGCCTCGTTCGACCTCCAGAAGCTGGATTACAAGACCAAGCTACTGATCTCAGCCGATTTTCTGTTTTAAATGCAACGCATCAATCGAACAAATATTAAAGTCCTTCTACGAAAAACGGCGATTCTCCTAAACCTGCATATTAAACAAGACAATGAGAGACTGCGTCTGACTAGGACCGATGGGGATTCTATACACCTCTCGCTCTCCACCTCCATTCGCTTTCCAAAATTTATTGGAATATGTTTTGCTCGGTTTCAGACCTGGGCTTTTTGATCCCTCCATAGAAAACTAGGGGGAAGCAAGCTCCATTAATGTCATCATTTTAACCCGAGCTTCGTAACATCATCTCATCAACAAGGAGGTGTAAAAGAATTATCCCAACGACCAGCCATCCAACAGCCTCGTTCGACCTCCAGAAGCTGGATTACAAGACCAAGCTACTGATCTCAGCCGAATTGCTGTTTCAAATGCAACGCATCAATCGAACAAATATTAAAGTCCTTCTACGAAAAACGGCGATTCTCCTAAACCTGCATATTAAACAAGACAATGAGAGACTGCGTCTGACTAGGACCGATGGGGATTCTATACACCTCTCGCTCTCCACCTCCATTCACTCCTTTCCAAAATTTATTGGAATATGTTTTGCTCTTTTACCTCGAGCTTCATATCAACATCTTATCAACAAGGAGGTGTAAAAGAATTATCCCAACGACCAGCCATCCAACAGCCTCGTTCGACCTCCAGAAGCTGGATTACAAGACCAAGCTACAGATCTCAGCCGATTTGCTGTTTCAAATGCAACGCATCAATCGAACAAATATTAAAGTCCTTCTACGAAAAACGGCGATTCTCCTAAACCTGCATATTAAACAAGACAATGAGAGACTGCGTCTGACTAGGACCGATGGGGATTCTATACACCTCTCGCTCTCCACCTCCATTCACTCCTTTCCAAAATTTATTGGAATATGTTTTGCTCTTTTACCCCGAGCTTCGTAACATCATCTCATCAACAAGAAGGTGTAAAAGAATTATCCCAACGACCAGCCATCCAACAGCCTCGTTCGACCTCCAGAAGCTGGATTAGAAGACCAAGCTACTTGTCTCAGCCGATTTGCTGTTTCAAATGCAACGCATCAATCGAACAAATATTAAAGTCCTTCTACGAAAAACGGCGATTCTCCTAAACCTGCATATTAAACAAGACAATGAGAGACTGCGTCTGACTAGGACCGATGGGGATTCTATACATCTCTCGCTCTCCCCCTCCATTCGCTTCTTTCCAAAATTTATTGGAATATGTTTTGCTCGGTTTCAGACCTGGGCTTTTTGATCCCTCCATAGAAAACTAGGGGGAAGCAAGCTCCATTAATGTCATCATTTTTACCCCGAGCTTCGTAACATCATCTCATCAACAAGGAGGTGTAAAAGAATTATCCCAACGACCAGCCATCCAACAGCCTCGTTCGACCTCCAGAAGCTGGATTACAAGACCAAGCTACTGATCTCAGCCGATTTGCTGTTTCAAATGCAACGCATCAATCGAACAAATATTAAAGTCCTTCTACGAAAAACGGCGATTCTCCTAAACCTGCATATTAAACAAGACAATGAGAGACTGCGTCTGACTAGGACCGATGGGGATTCTATACATCTCTCGCTCTCCCCCTCCATTCGCTTCTTTCCAAAATTTATTGGAATATGTTTTGCTCGGTTTCAGACCTGGGCTTTTTGATCCCTCCATAGAAAACTAGGGGGAAGCAAGCTCCATTAATGTCATCATTTTTACCCCGAGCTTCGTAACATCATCTCATCAACAAGGAGGTGTAAAAGAATTATCCCAACGACCAGCCATCCAACAGCCTCGTTCGACCTCCAGAAGCTGGATTACAAGACCAAGCTACTGATCTCAGCCGATTTGCTGTTTCAAATGCAACGCATCAATCGAACAAATATTAAAGTCCTTCTACGAAAAACGGCGATTCTCCTAAACCTGCATATTAAACAAGACAATGAGAGACTGCGTCTGACTAGGACCGATGGGGATTCTATACACCTCTCGCTCTCGACCTCCATTCACTCCTTTCCAAAATTTATTGGAATATGTTTTGCTCTTTTACCTCGAGCTTCATATCAACATCTCATTAACAAGGAGGTTTAAAAGAATTATCCCAACGACCAGCCATCCAACAGCCTCGTTCGACCTCCAGAAGCTGGATTACAAGACCAAGCTAGTGATCTCAGCCGATTTGCTGTTTCAAATGCAACGCATCAATCGAACAAATATTAAAGTCCTTCTACGAAAAACGGCGATTCTCCTAAACCTTCATATTAAACAAGACAATGAGAGACTGCGTCTGACTAGGACCGATGGGGATCCTATACACCTCTCGCTCTCCACCTCCATTCGCTTTCCAAAATTTATTGGAATATGTTTTGCTCGGTTTCAGACCTGGGCTTTTTGATCCCTCCATAGAAAACTAGGGGGAAGCAAGCTCCATTAATGTCATCATTTTTACCCCGAGCTTCGTAGCATCATCTCATCAACAAGGAGGTGTAAAAGAATTATCCCAACGACCAGCCATCCAACAGCCTCGTTCGACCTCCAGAAGCTGGATTACAAGACCAAGCTACTGATCTCAGCCGATTTGCTGTTTCAAATGCAACGCATCAATCGAACAAATATTAAAGTCCTTCTACGAAAAACGGCGATTCTCCTAAACCTGCATATTAAACAAGACAATGAGAGACTGCGTCTGACTAGGACCGATGGGGATTCTATACATCTCTCGCTCTCCCCCTCCATTCGCTTCTTTCCAAAATTTATTGGAATATGTTTTGCTCGGTTTCAGACCTGGGCTTTTTGATCCCTCCATAGAAAACTAGGGGGAAGCAAGCTCCATTAATGTCATCATTTTTACCCCGAGCTTCGTAACATCATCTCATCAACAAGGAGGTGTAAAAGAATTATCCCAACGACCAGCCATCCAACAGCCTCGTTCGACCTCCAGAAGCTGGATTACAAGACCAAGCTACTGATCTCAGCCGATTTGCTGTTTCAAATGCAACGCATCAATCGAACAAATATTAAAGTCCTTCTACGAAAAACGGCGATTCTCCTAAACCTGCATATTAAACAAGACAATGAGAGACTGCGTCTGACTAGGACCGATGGGGATTCTATACACCTCTCGCTCTCCACCTCCATTCACTCCTTTCCAAAATTTATTGGAATATGTTTTGCTCTTTTACCTCGAGCTTCATATCAACATCTCATCAACAAGGAGATGTAAAAGAATTATCCCAACGACCAGCCATCCAACAGCCTCGTTCGACCTCCAGAAGCTGGATTACAAGACCAAGCTACTGATCTCAGCCGATTTGCTGTTTCAAATGCAACGCATCAATCGAACAAATATTAAAGTCCTTCTACGAAAAACGGCGATTCTCCTAAACCTGCATATTAAACAAGACAATGAGAGACTGCGTCTGACTAGGACCGATGGGGATTCTATACACCTCTCGCTCTCCACCTCCATTCACTCCTTTCCAAAATTTATTGGAATATGTTTTGCTCTTTTACCTCGAGCTTCATATCAACATCTCATCAACAAGGAGATGTAAAAGAATTATCCCAACGACCAGCCATCCAACAGCCTCGTTCGACCTCCAGAAGCTGGATTACAAGACCAAGCTACTGATCTCAGCCGATTTTCTGTTTTAAATGCAACGCATCAATCGAACAAATGTTAAAGTCTTTCTACGAAAAACGGCGATTCTCCTAAACCTGCATATTAAACAAGACAATGAGAGACTGCGTCTGACTAGGACCGATGGGGATTCTATACACCTCTCGCTCTCCACCTCCATTCGCTTTCCAAAATTTATTGGAATATGTTTTGCTCGGTTTCAGACCTGGGCTTTTTGATCCCTCCATAGAAAACTAGGGGGAAGCAAGCTCCATTAATGTCATCATTTTTACCCCGAGCTTCGTAACATCATCTCATCAACAAGGAGGTGTAAAAGAATTATCCCAACGACCAGCCATCCAACAGCCTCGTTCGACCTCCAGAAGCTGGATTACAAGACCAAGCTACTGATCTCAGCCGATTTGCTGTTTTAAATGCAACGCATCAATCAAACAAATATTAAAGTCCTTCTACGAAAAACGGCGATTCTCCTAAACCTGCATATTAAACAAGACAATGAGAGACTGCGTCTGACTAGGACCGATGGGGATTCTATACACCTCTCGCTCTCCACCTCCATTCACTCCTTTCCAAAATTTATTGGAATATGTTTTGCTCTTTTACCTCGAGCTTCATATCAACATCTTATCAACAAGGAGGTCTAAAAGAATTATCCCAACGACCAGCCATCCAACAGCCTCGTTCGACCTCCAGAAGCTGGATTACAAGACCAAGCTACAGATCTCAGCCGATTTGCTGTTTCAAATGCAACGCATCAATCGAACAAATATTAAAGTCCTTCTACGAAAAACGGCGATTCTCCTAAACCTGCATATTAAACAAGACAATGAGAGACTGCGTCTGACTAGGACCGATGGGGATTCTATACACCTCTCGCTCTCCACCTCCATTCACTCCTTTCCAAAATTTATTGGAATATGTTTTGCTCTTTTACCTCGAGCTTCATATCAACATCTTATCAACAAGGAGGTCTAAAAGAATTATCCCAACGACCAGCCATCCAACAGCCTCGTTCGACCTCCAGAAGCTGGATTACAAGACCAAGCTACAGATCTCAGCCGATTTGCTGTTTCAAATGCAACGCATCAATCGAACAAATATTAAAGTCCTTCTACGAAAAACGGCGATTCTCCTAAACCTGCATATTAAACAAGACAATGAGAGACTGCGTCTGACTAGGACCGATGGGGATTCTATACACCTCTCGCTCTCCACCTCCATTCACTCCTTTCCAAAATTTATTGGAATATGTTTTGCTCTTTTACCTCGAGCTTCATATCAACATCTCATCAACAAGGAGATGTAAAAGAATTATCCCAACGACCAGCCATCCAACAGCCTCGTTCGACCTCCAGAAGCTGGATTACAAGACCAAGCTACTGATCTCAGCCGATTTTCTTTTTTAAATGCAACGCATCAATCGAACAAATATTAAAGTCTTTCTACGAAAAACGGCGATTCTCCTAAACCTGCATATTAAACAAGACAATGAGAGACTGCGTCTGACTAGGACCGATGGGGATTCTATACACCTCTCGCTCTCCACCTCCATTCGCTTTCCAAAATTTATTGGAATATGTTTTGCTCGGTTTCAGACCTGGGCTTTTTGATCCCTCCATAGAAAACTAGGGGGAAGCAAGCTCCATTAATGTCATCATTTTTACCCCGAGCTTCGTAACATCATCTCATCAACAAGGAGGTGTAAAAGAATTATCCCAACGACCAGCCATCCAACAGCCTCGTTCGACCTCCAGAAGCTGGATTACAAGACCAAGCTACTGATCTCAGCCGATTTGCTGTTTTAAATGCAACGCATCAATCAAACAAATATTAAAGTCCTTCTACGAAAAACGGCGATTCTCCTAAACCTGCATATTAAACAAGACAATGAGAGACTGCGTCTGACTAGGACCGATGGGGATTCTATACACCTCTCGCTCTCCACCTCCATTCACTCCTTTCCAAAATTTATTGGAATATGTTTTGCTCTTTTACCTCGAGCTTAATATCAACATCTTATCAACAAGGAGGTGTAAAAGAATTATCCCAACGACCAGCCATCCAACAGCCTCGTTCGACCTCCAGAAGCTGGATTACAAGACCAAGCTACAGATCTCAGCCGATTTGCTGTTTCAAATGCAACGCATCAATCGAACAAATATTAAAGTCCTTCTACGAAAAACGGCGATTCTCCTAAACCTGCATATTAAACAAGACAATGAGAGACTGCGTCTGACTAGGACCGATGGGGATTCTATACACCTCTCGCTCTCCACCTCCATTCACTCCTTTCCAAAATTTATTGGAATATGTTTTGCTCTTTTACCTCGAGCTTCATATCGACATCTCATCAACAAGGAGGTGTAAAAGAATTATCCCAACGACCAGCCATCCAACAGCCTCGTTCGACCTCCAGAAGCTGGATTACAAGACCAAGCTACTATACACCTCTCGCTCTCCACCTCCATTCACTCCTTTCCAAAATTTATTGGAATATGTTTTGCTCTTTTCCCTCGAGCTTCATATCAACATCTTATCAACAAGGAGGTGTAAAAGAATTATCCCAACGACCAGCCATCCAACAGCCTCGTTCGACCTCCAGAAGCTGGATTACAAGACCAAGCTACTGATCTCAGCCGATTTGCTGTTTCAAATGCAACGCATCAATCGAACAAATATTAAAGTCCTTCTACGAAAAACGGCGATTCTCCTAAACCTGCATATTAAACAAGACAATGAGAGACTGCGTCTGACTAGGACCGATGGGGATTCTATACACCTCTCGCTCTCCACCTCCATTCACTCCTTTCCAAAATTTATTGGAATATGTTTTGCTCTTTTACCTCGAGCTTCATATCAACATCTCATCAACAAGGAGGTGTAAAAGAATTATCCCAACGACCAGCCATCCAACAGCCTCGTTCGACCTCCAGAAGCTGGATTACAAGACCAAGCTACTGATCTCAGCCGATTTGCTGTTTCAAATGCAACGCATCAATCGAACAAATATTAAAGTCCTTCTACGAAAAACGGCGATTCTCCTAAACCTGCATATTAAACAAGACAATGAGAGACTGCGTCTGACTAGGACCGATGGGGATTCTATACACCTCTCGCTCTCCACCTCCATTCACTCCTTTCCAAAATTTATTGGAATATGTTTTGCTCTTTTACCTCGAGCTTCATATCAACATCTCATCAACAAGGAGGTGTAAAAGAATTATCCCAACGACCAGCCATCCAACAGCCTCGTTCGACCTCCAGAAGCTGGATTACAAGACCAAGCTACTGATCTCAGCCGATTTGCTGTTTCAAATGCAACGCATCAATCGAACAAATATTAAAGTCCTTCTACGAAAAACGGCGATTCTCCTAAACCTGCATATTAAACAAGACAATGAGAGACTGCGTCTGACTAGGACCGATGGGGATTCTATACATCTCTCGCTCTCCCCCTCCATTCGCTTCTTTCCAAAATTTATTGGAATATGTTTTGCTCGGTTTCAGACCTGGGCTTTTTGATCCCTCCATAGAAAACTAGGGGGAAGCAAGCTCCATTAATGTCATCATTTTTACCCCGAGCTTCGTAACATCATCTCATCAACAAGGAGGTGTAAAAGAATTATCCCAACGACCAGCCATCCAACAGCCTCGTTCGACCTCCAGAAGCTGGATTACAAGACCAAGCTACTGATCTCAGCCGATTTGCTGTTTCAAATGCAACGCATCAATCGAACAAATGTTAAAGTCTTTCTACGAAAAACGGCGATTCTCCTAAACCTGCATATTAAACAAGACAATGAGAGACTGCGTCTGACTAGGACCGATGGGGATTCTATACACCTCTCGCTCTCCACCTCCATTCGCTTTCCAAAATTTATTGGAATATGTTTTGCTCGGTTTCAGACCTGGGCTTTTTGATCCCTCCATAGAAAACTAGGGGGAAGCAAGCTCCATTAATGTCATCATTTTTACCCCGAGCTTCGTAACATCATCTCATCAACAAGGAGGTGTAAAAGAATTATCCCAACGACCAGCCATCCAACAGCCTCGTTCGACCTCCAGAAGCTGGATTACAAGACCAAGCTACTGATCTCAGCCGATTTGCTGTTTTAAATGCAACGCATCAATCAAACAAATATTAAAGTCCTTCTACGAAAAACGGCGATTCTCCTAAACCTGCATATTAAACAAGACAATGAGAGACTGCGTCTGACTAGGACCGATGGGGATTCTATACACCTCTCGCTCTCCACCTCCATTCACTCCTTTCCAAAATTTATTGGAATATGTTTTGCTCTTTTACCTCGAGCTTCATATCAACATCTTATCAACAAGGAGGTCTAAAAGAATTATCCCAACGACCAGCCATCCAACAGCCTCGTTCGACCTCCAGAAGCTGGATTACAAGACCAAGCTACAGATCTCAGCCGATTTGCTGTTTCAAATGCAACGCATCAATCGAACAAATATTAAAGTCCTTCTACGAAAAACGGCGATTCTCCTAAACCTGCATATTAAACAAGACAATGAGAGACTGCGTCTGACTAGGACCGATGGGGATTCTATACACCTCTCGCTCTCCACCTCCATTCACTCCTTTCCAAAATTTATTGGAATATGTTTTGCTCTTTTACCTCGAGCTTCATATCAACATCTTATCAACAAGGAGGTCTAAAAGAATTATCCCAACGACCAGCCATCCAACAGCCTCGTTCGACCTCCAGAAGCTGGATTACAAGACCAAGCTACAGATCTCAGCCGATTTGCTGTTTCAAATGCAACGCATCAATCGAACAAATATTAAAGTCCTTCTACGAAAAACGGCGATTCTCCTAAACCTGCATATTAAACAAGACAATGAGAGACTGCGTCTGACTAGGACCGATGGGGATTCTATACACCTCTCGCTCTCCACCTCCATTCACTCCTTTCCAAAATTTATTGGAATATGTTTTGCTCTTTTACCTCGAGCTTCATATCAACATCTCATCAACAAGGAGATGTAAAAGAATTATCCCAACGACCAGCCATCCAACAGCCTCGTTCGACCTCCAGAAGCTGGATTACAAGACCAAGCTACTGATCTCAGCCGATTTTCTTTTTTAAATGCAACGCATCAATCGAACAAATATTAAAGTCTTTCTACGAAAAACGGCGATTCTCCTAAACCTGCATATTAAACAAGACAATGAGAGACTGCGTCTGACTAGGACCGATGGGGATTCTATACACCTCTCGCTCTCCACCTCCATTCGCTTTCCAAAATTTATTGGAATATGTTTTGCTCGGTTTCAGACCTGGGCTTTTTGATCCCTCCATAGAAAACTAGGGGGAAGCAAGCTCCATTAATGTCATCATTTTTACCCCGAGCTTCGTAACATCATCTCATCAACAAGGAGGTGTAAAAGAATTATCCCAACGACCAGCCATCCAACAGCCTCGTTCGACCTCCAGAAGCTGGATTACAAGACCAAGCTACTGATCTCAGCCGATTTGCTGTTTTAAATGCAACGCATCAATCAAACAAATATTAAAGTCCTTCTACGAAAAACGGCGATTCTCCTAAACCTGCATATTAAACAAGACAATGAGAGACTGCGTCTGACTAGGACCGATGGGGATTCTATACACCTCTCGCTCTCCACCTCCATTCACTCCTTTCCAAAATTTATTGGAATATGTTTTGCTCTTTTACCTCGAGCTTAATATCAACATCTTATCAACAAGGAGGTGTAAAAGAATTATCCCAACGACCAGCCATCCAACAGCCTCGTTCGACCTCCAGAAGCTGGATTACAAGACCAAGCTACAGATCTCAGCCGATTTGCTGTTTCAAATGCAACGCATCAATCGAACAAATATTAAAGTCCTTCTACGAAAAACGGCGATTCTCCTAAACCTGCATATTAAACAAGACAATGAGAGACTGCGTCTGACTAGGACCGATGGGGATTCTATACACCTCTCGCTCTCCACCTCCATTCACTCCTTTCCAAAATTTATTGGAATATGTTTTGCTCTTTTACCTCGAGCTTCATATCGACATCTCATCAACAAGGAGGTGTAAAAGAATTATCCCAACGACCAGCCATCCAACAGCCTCGTTCGACCTCCAGAAGCTGGATTACAAGACCAAGCTACTATACACCTCTCGCTCTCCACCTCCATTCACTCCTTTCCAAAATTTATTGGAATATGTTTTGCTCTTTTCCCTCGAGCTTCATATCAACATCTTATCAACAAGGAGGTGTAAAAGAATTATCCCAACGACCAGCCATCCAACAGCCTCGTTCGACCTCCAGAAGCTGGATTACAAGACCAAGCTACTGATCTCAGCCGATTTGCTGTTTCAAATGCAACGCATCAATCGAACAAATATTAAAGTCCTTCTACGAAAAACGGCGATTCTCCTAAACCTGCATATTAAACAAGACAATGAGAGACTGCGTCTGACTAGGACCGATGGGGATTCTATACACCTCTCGCTCTCCACCTCCATTCACTCCTTTCCAAAATTTATTGGAATATGTTTTGCTCTTTTACCTCGAGCTTCATATCAACATCTCATCAACAAGGAGGTGTAAAAGAATTATCCCAACGACCAGCCATCCAACAGCCTCGTTCGACCTCCAGAAGCTGGATTACAAGACCAAGCTACTGATCTCAGCCGATTTGCTGTTTCAAATGCAACGCATCAATCGAACAAATATTAAAGTCCTTCTACGAAAAACGGCGATTCTCCTAAACCTGCATATTAAACAAGACAATGAGAGACTGCGTCTGACTAGGACCGATGGGGATTCTATACACCTCTCGCTCTCCACCTCCATTCACTCCTTTCCAAAATTTATTGGAATATGTTTTGCTCTTTTACCTCGAGCTTCATATCAACATCTCATCAACAAGGAGGTGTAAAAGAATTATCCCAACGACCAGCCATCCAACAGCCTCGTTCGACCTCCAGAAGCTGGATTACAAGACCAAGCTACTGATCTCAGCCGATTTGCTGTTTCAAATGCAACGCATCAATCGAACAAATATTAAAGTCCTTCTACGAAAAACGGCGATTCTCCTAAACCTGCATATTAAACAAGACAATGAGAGACTGCGTCTGACTAGGACCGATGGGGATTCTATACATCTCTCGCTCTCCCCCTCCATTCGCTTCTTTCCAAAATTTATTGGAATATGTTTTGCTCGGTTTCAGACCTGGGCTTTTTGATCCCTCCATAGAAAACTAGGGGGAAGCAAGCTCCATTAATGTCATCATTTTTACCCCGAGCTTCGTAACATCATCTCATCAACAAGGAGGTGTAAAAGAATTATCCCAACGACCAGCCATCCAACAGCCTCGTTCGACCTCCAGAAGCTGGATTACAAGACCAAGCTACTGATCTCAGCCGATTTGCTGTTTCAAATGCAACGCATCAATCGAACAAATATTAAAGTCCTTCTACGAAAAACGGCGATTCTCCTAAACCTGCATATTAAACAAGACAATGAGAGACTGCGTCTGACTAGGACCGATGGGGATTCTATACACCTCTCGCTCTCGACCTCCATTCACTCCTTTCCAAAATTTATTGGAATATGTTTTGCTCTTTTACCTCGAGCTTCATATCAACATCTCATTAACAAGGAGGTTTAAAAGAATTATCCCAACGACCAGCCATCCAACAGCCTCGTTCGACCTCCAGAAGCTGGATTACAAGACCAAGCTAGTGATCTCAGCCGATTTGCTGTTTCAAATGCAACGCATCAATCGAACAAATATTAAAGTCCTTCTACGAAAAACGGCGATTCTCCTAAACCTTCATATTAAACAAGACAATGAGAGACTGCGTCTGACTAGGACCGATGGGGATCCTATACACCTCTCGCTCTCCACCTCCATTCGCTTTCCAAAATTTATTGGAATATGTTTTGCTCGGTTTCAGACCTGGGCTTTTTGATCCCTCCATAGAAAACTAGGGGGAAGCAAGCTCCATTAATGTCATCATTTTTACCCCGAGCTTCGTAGCATCATCTCATCAACAAGGAGGTGTAAAAGAATTATCCCAACGACCAGCCATCCAACAGCCTCGTTCGACCTCCAGAAGCTGGATTACAAGACCAAGCTACTGATCTCAGCCGATTTGCTGTTTCAAATGCAACGCATCAATCGAACAAATATTAAAGTCCTTCTACGAAAAACGGCGATTCTCCTAAACCTGCATATTAAACAAGACAATGAGAGACTGCGTCTGACTAGGACCGATGGGGATTCTATACATCTCTCGCTCTCCCCCTCCATTCGCTTCTTTCCAAAATTTATTGGAATATGTTTTGCTCGGTTTCAGACCTGGGCTTTTTGATCCCTCCATAGAAAACTAGGGGGAAGCAAGCTCCATTAATGTCATCATTTTTACCCCGAGCTTCGTAACATCATCTCATCAACAAGGAGGTGTAAAAGAATTATCCCAACGACCAGCCATCCAACAGCCTCGTTCGACCTCCAGAAGCTGGATTACAAGACCAAGCTACTGATCTCAGCCGATTTGCTGTTTCAAATGCAACGCATCAATCGAACAAATATTAAAGTCCTTCTACGAAAAACGGCGATTCTCCTAAACCTGCATATTAAACAAGACAATGAGAGACTGCGTCTGACTAGGACCGATGGGGATTCTATACACCTCTCGCTCTCGACCTCCATTCACTCCTTTCCAAAATTTATTGGAATATGTTTTGCTCTTTTACCTCGAGCTTCATATCAACATCTCATCAACAAGGAGATGTAAAAGAATTATCCCAACGACCAGCCATCCAACAGCCTCGTTCGACCTCCAGAAGCTGGATTACAAGACCAAGCTACTGATCTCAGCCGATTTGCTGTTTCAAATGCAACGCATCAATCGAACAAATATTAAAGTCCTTCTACGAAAAACGGCGATTCTCCTAAACCTGCATATTAAACAAGACAATGAGAGACTGCGTCTGACTAGGACCGATGGGGATTCTATACACCTCTCGCTCTCCACCTCCATTCACTCCTTTCCAAAATTTATTGGAATATGTTTTGCTCTTTTACCTCGAGCTTCATATCAACATCTCATCAACAAGGAGATGTAAAAGAATTATCCCAACGACCAGCCATCCAACAGCCTCGTTCGACCTCCAGAAGCTGGATTACAAGACCAAGCTACTGATCTCAGCCGATTTTCTGTTTTAAATGCAACGCATCAATCGAACAAATGTTAAAGTCTTTCTACGAAAAACGGCGATTCTCCTAAACCTGCATATTAAACAAGACAATGAGAGACTGCGTCTGACTAGGACCGATGGGGATTCTATACACCTCTCGCTCTCCACCTCCATTCGCTTTCCAAAATTTATTGGAATATGTTTTGCTCGGTTTCAGACCTGGGCTTTTTGATCCCTCCATAGAAAACTAGGGGGAAGCAAGCTCCATTAATGTCATCATTTTTACCCCGAGCTTCGTAACATCATCTCATCAACAAGGAGGTGTAAAAGAATTATCCCAACGACCAGCCATCCAACAGCCTCGTTCGACCTCCAGAAGCTGGATTACAAGACCAAGCTACTGATCTCAGCCGATTTGCTGTTTTAAATGCAACGCATCAATCAAACAAATATTAAAGTCCTTCTACGAAAAACGGCGATTCTCCTAAACCTGCATATTAAACAAGACAATGAGAGACTGCGTCTGACTAGGACCGATGGGGATTCTATACACCTCTCGCTCTCCACCTCCATTCACTCCTTTCCAAAATTTATTGGAATATGTTTTGCTCTTTTACCTCGAGCTTCATATCAACATCTTATCAACAAGGAGGTCTAAAAGAATTATCCCAACGACCAGCCATCCAACAGCCTCGTTCGACCTCCAGAAGCTGGATTACAAGACCAAGCTACAGATCTCAGCCGATTTGCTGTTTCAAATGCAACGCATCAATCGAACAAATATTAAAGTCCTTCTACGAAAAACGGCGATTCTCCTAAACCTGCATATTAAACAAGACAATGAGAGACTGCGTCTGACTAGGACCGATGGGGATTCTATACACCTCTCGCTCTCCACCTCCATTCACTCCTTTCCAAAATTTATTGGAATATGTTTTGCTCTTTTACCTCGAGCTTCATATCAACATCTTATCAACAAGGAGGTCTAAAAGAATTATCCCAACGACCAGCCATCCAACAGCCTCGTTCGACCTCCAGAAGCTGGATTACAAGACCAAGCTACAGATCTCAGCCGATTTGCTGTTTCAAATGCAACGCATCAATCGAACAAATATTAAAGTCCTTCTACGAAAAACGGCGATTCTCCTAAACCTGCATATTAAACAAGACAATGAGAGACTGCGTCTGACTAGGACCGATGGGGATTCTATACACCTCTCGCTCTCCACCTCCATTCACTCCTTTCCAAAATTTATTGGAATATGTTTTGCTCTTTTACCTCGAGCTTCATATCAACATCTCATCAACAAGGAGATGTAAAAGAATTATCCCAACGACCAGCCATCCAACAGCCTCGTTCGACCTCCAGAAGCTGGATTACAAGACCAAGCTACTGATCTCAGCCGATTTTCTGTTTTAAATGCAACGCATCAATCGAACAAATATTAAAGTCTTTCTACGAAAAACGGCGATTCTCCTAAACCTGCATATTAAACAAGACAATGAGAGACTGCGTCTGACTAGGACCGATGGGGATTCTATACACCTCTCGCTCTCCACCTCCATTCGCTTTCCAAAATTTATTGGAATATGTTTTGCTCGGTTTCAGACCTGGGCTTTTTGATCCCTCCATAGAAAACTAGGGGGAAGCAAGCTCCATTAATGTCATCATTTTTACCCCGAGCTTCGTAACATCATCTCATCAACAAGGAGGTGTAAAAGAATTATCCCAACGACCAGCCATCCAACAGCCTCGTTCGACCTCCAGAAGCTGGATTACAAGACCAAGCTACTGATCTCAGCCGATTTGCTGTTTTAAATGCAACGCATCAATCAAACAAATATTAAAGTCCTTCTACGAAAAACGGCGATTCTCCTAAACCTGCATATTAAACAAGACAATGAGAGACTGCGTCTGACTAGGACCGATGGGGATTCTATACACCTCTCGCTCTCCACCTCCATTCACTCCTTTCCAAAATTTATTGGAATATGTTTTGCTCTTTTACCTCGAGCTTAATATCAACATCTTATCAACAAGGAGGTGTAAAAGAATTATCCCAACGACCAGCCATCCAACAGCCTCGTTCGACCTCCAGAAGCTGGATTACAAGACCAAGCTACAGATCTCAGCCGATTTGCTGTTTCAAATGCAACGCATCAATCGAACAAATATTAAAGTCCTTCTACGAAAAACGGCGATTCTCCTAAACCTGCATATTAAACAAGACAATGAGAGACTGCGTCTGACTAGGACCGATGGGGATTCTATACACCTCTCGCTCTCCACCTCCATTCACTCCTTTCCAAAATTTATTGGAATATGTTTTGCTCTTTTACCTCGAGCTTCATATCGACATCTCATCAACAAGGAGGTGTAAAAGAATTATCCCAACGACCAGCCATCCAACAGCCTCGTTCGACCTCCAGAAGCTGGATTACAAGACCAAGCTACTATACACCTCTCGCTCTCCACCTCCATTCACTCCTTTCCAAAATTTATTGGAATATGTTTTGCTCTTTTCCCTCGAGCTTCATATCAACATCTTATCAACAAGGAGGTGTAAAAGAATTATCCCAACGACCAGCCATCCAACAGCCTCGTTCGACCTCCAGAAGCTGGATTACAAGACCAAGCTACTGATCTCAGCCGATTTGCTGTTTCAAATGCAACGCATCAATCGAACAAATATTAAAGTCCTTCTACGAAAAACGGCGATTCTCCTAAACCTGCATATTAAACAAGACAATGAGAGACTGCGTCTGACTAGGACCGATGGGGATTCTATACACCTCTCGCTCTCCACCTCCATTCACTCCTTTCCAAAATTTATTGGAATATGTTTTGCTCTTTTACCTCGAGCTTCATATCAACATCTCATCAACAAGGAGGTGTAAAAGAATTATCCCAACGACCAGCCATCCAACAGCCTCGTTCGACCTCCAGAAGCTGGATTACAAGACCAAGCTACTGATCTCAGCCGATTTGCTGTTTCAAATGCAACGCATCAATCGAACAAATATTATAAAGTCCTTCTACCAAAAACGGCGATTCTCCTAAACCTGCATATTAAACAAGACAATGAGAGACTGCGTCTGACTAGGACCGATGGGGATCCTATACACCTCTCGCTCTCCACCTCCATTCGCTTTCCAAAATTTATTGGAATATGTTTTGCTCGGTTTCAGACCTGGGCTTTTTGATCCCTCCATAGAAAACTAGGAGGAAGCAAGCTCCATTAATGTCATCATTTTTACCACGAGCTTCGTAACATCATCTCATCAACAAGGAGGTGTAAAAGAATTATCCCAACGACCAGCCATCCAACAGCCTCGTTCGACCTCCAGAAGCTGGATTACAAGACCAAGCTACTGATCTCAGCCGATTTTCTGTTTTAAATGCAACGCATCAATCGAACAAATATTAAAGTCCTTCTACGAAAAACGGCGATTCTCCTAAACCTGCATATTAAACAAGACAATGAGAGACTGCGTCTGACTAGGACCGATGGGGATTCTATACACCTCTCGCTCTCCACCTCCATTCGCTTTCCAAAATTTATTGGAATATGTTTTGCTCGGTTTCAGACCTGGGCTTTTTGATCCCTCCATAGAAAACTAGGGGGAAGCAAGCTCCATTAATGTCATCATTTTTACCCCGAGCTTCGTAACATCATCTCATCAACAAGGAGGTGTAAAAGAATTATCCCAACGACCAGCCATCCAACAGCCTCGTTCGACCTCCAGAAGCTGGATTACAAGACCAAGCTACTGATCTCAGCCGATTTGCTGTTTCAAATGCAACGCATCAATCGAACAAATATTAAAGTCCTTCTACGAAAAACGGCGATTCTCCTAAACCTGCATATTAAACAAGACAATGAGAGACTGCGTTTGACTAGGACCGATGGGGATTCTATACACCTCTCGCTCTCCACCTCCATTCACTCCTTTCCAAAATTTATTGGAATATGTTTTGCTCTTTTACCTCGAGCTTCATATCAACATCTTATCAACAAGGAGGTGTAAAAGAATTATCCCAACGACCAGCCATCCAACAGCCTCGTTCGACCTCCAGAAGCTGGATTACAAGACCAAGCTACAGATCTCAGCCGATTTGCTGTTTCAAATGCAACGCATCAATCGAACAAATATTAAAGTCCTTCTACGAAAAACGGCGATTCTCCTAAACCTGCATATTAAACAAGACAATGAGAGACTGCGTCTGACTAGGACCGATGGGGATTCTATACACCTCTCGCTCTCCACCTCCATTCACTCCTTTCCAAAATTTATTGGAATATGTTTTGCTCTTTTACCCCGAGCTTCGTAACATCATCTCATCAACAAGAAGGTGTAAAAGAATTATCCCAACGACCAGCCATCCAACAGCCTCGTTCGACCTCCAGAAGCTGGATTAGAAGACCAAGCTACTGATCTCAGCCGATTTGCTGTTTCAAATGCAACGCATCAATCGAACAAATATTAAAGTCCTTCTACGAAAAACGGCGATTCTCCTAAACCTGCATATTAAACAAGACAATGAGAGACTGCGTCTGACTAGGACCGATGGGGATTCTATACATCTCTCGCTCTCCCCCTCCATTCGCTTCTTTCCAAAATTTATTGGAATATGTTTTGCTCGGTTTCAGACCTGGGCTTTTTGATCCCTCCATAGAAAACTAGGGGGAAGCAAGCTCCATTAATGTCATCATTTTTACCCCGAGCTTCGTAACATCATCTCATCAACAAGGAGGTGTAAAAGAATTATCCCAACGACCAGCCATCCAACAGCCTCGTTCGACCTCCAGAAGCTGGATTACAAGACCAAGCTACTGATCTCAGCCGATTTGCTGCTTCAAATGCAACGCATCAATCGAACAAATATTAAAGTCCTTCTACGAAAAACGGCGATTCTCCTAAACCTGCATATTAAACAAGACAATGAGAGACTGCGTCTGACTAGGACCGATGGGGATTCTATACACCTCTCGCTCTCCACCTCCATTCACTCCTTTCCAAAATTTATTGGAATATGTTTTGCTCTTTTACCTCGAGCTTCATATCAAGATCTCATCAACAAGGAGATGTAAAAGAATTATCCCAACGACCAGCCATCCAACAGCCTCGTTCGACCTCCAGAAGCTGGATTACAAGACCAAGCTACTGATCTCAGCCGATTTTCTGTTTTAAATGCAACGCATCAATCGAACAAATATTAAAGTCCTTCTACGAAAAACGGCGATTCTCCTAAACCTGCATATTAAACAAGACAATGAGAGACTGCGTCTGACTAGGACCGATGGGGATTCTATACACCTCTCGCTCTCCACCTCCATTCGCTTTCCAAAATTTATTGGAATATGTTTTGCTCGGTTTCAGACCTGGGCTTTTTGATCCCTCCATAGAAAACTAGGGGGAAGCAAGCTCCATTAATGTCATCATTTTTACCCCGAGCTTCGTAACATCATCTCATCAACAAGGAGGTGTAAAAGAATTATCCCAACGACCAGCCATCCAACAGCCTCGTTCGACCTCCAGAAGCTGGATTACAAGACCAAGCTACTGATCTCAGCCGATTTGCTGTTTCAAATGCAACGCATCTATCGAACAAATATTAAAGTCCTTCTACGAAAAACGGCGATTCTCCTAAACCTGCATATTAAACAAGACAATGAGAGACTGCGTCTGACTAGGACCGATGGGGAATCTATACACCTCTCGCTCTCCACCTCCATTCACTCCTTTCCAAAATTTATTGGAATATGTTTTGCTCTTTTACCTCGAGCTTCATATCAACATCTCATCAACAAGGAGGTGTAAAAGAATTATCCCAACGACCAGCCATCCAACAGCCTCGTTCGACCTCCAGAAGCTGGATTACAAGACCAAGCTACTGATCTCAGCCGATTTGCTGTTTCAAATGCAACGCATCAATCGAACAAATATTAAAGTCCTTCTACGAAAAACCGGCGATTCTCCTAAACCTGCATATTAAACAAGACAATGAGAGACTGCGTCTGACTAGGACCGATGGGGATTCTATACACTTCTCGCTCTCCACCTCCATTCACTCCTTTCCAAAATTTATTGGAATATGTTTTGCTCTTTTACCTCGAGCTTCATATCAACATCTCATCAACAAGGAGATGTAAAAGAATTATCCCAACGACCAGCCATCCAACAGCCTCGTTCGACCTCCAGAAGCTGGATTACAAGACCAAGCTAGTGATCTCAGCCGATTTGCTGTTTCAAATGCAACGCATCAATCGAACAAATATTAAAGTCCTTCTACGAAAAACGGCGATTCTCCTAAACCTGCATATTAAACAAGACAATGAGAGACTGCGTCTGACTAGGACCGATGGGGATCCTATACACCTCTCGCTCTCCACCTCCATTCGCTTTCCAAAATTTATTGGAATATGTTTTGCTCGGTTTCAGACCTGGGCTTTTTGATCCCTCCATAGAAAACTAGGGGGAAGCAAGCTCCATTAATGTCATCATTTTTACCCCGAGCTTCGTAACATCATCTCATCAACAAGGAGGTGTAAAAGAATTATCCCAACGACCAGCCATCCAACAGCCTCGTTCGACCTCCAGAAGCTGGATTACAAGACCAAGCTACTGATCTCAGCCGATTTGCTGTTTCAAATGCAACGCATCAATCGAACAAATATTAAAGTCCTTCTACCAAAAACGGCGATTCTCCTAAACCTGCATATTAAACAAGACAATGAGAGACTGCGTCTGACTAGGACCGATGGGGATCCTATACACCTCTCGCTCTCCACCTCCATTCGCTTTCCAAAATTTATTGGAATATGTTTTGCTCGGTTTCAGACCTGGGCTTTTTGATCCCTCCATAGAAAACTAGGAGGAAGCAAGCTCCATTAATGTCATCATTTTTACCACGAGCTTCGTAACATCATCTCATCAACAAGGAGGTGTAAAAGAATTATCCCAACGACCAGCCATCCAAAAGCCTCGTTCGACCTCCAGAAGCTGGATTACAAGACCAAGCTACTGATCTCAGCCGATTTTCTGTTTTAAATGCAACGCATCAATCGAACAAATATTAAAGTCCTTCTACGAAAAACGGCGATTCTCCTAAACCTGCATATTAAACAAGACAATGAGAGACTGCGTCTGACTAGGACCGATGGGGATTCTATACACCTCTCGCTCTCCACCTCCATTCGCTTTCCAAAATTTATTGGAATATGTTTTGCTCGGTTTCAGACCTGGGCTTTTTGATCCCTCCATAGAAAACTAGGGGGAAGCAAGCTCCATTAATGTCATCATTTTAACCCGAGCTTCGTAACATCATCTCATCAACAAGGAGGTGTAAAAGAATTATCCCAACGACCAGCCATCCAACAGCCTCGTTCGACCTCCAGAAGCTGGATTACAAGACCAAGCTACTGATCTCAGCCGAATTGCTGTTTCAAATGCAACGCATCAATCGAACAAATATTAAAGTCCTTCTACGAAAAACGGCGATTCTCCTAAACCTGCATATTAAACAAGACAATGAGAGACTGCGTCTGACTAGGACCGATGGGGATTCTATACACCTCTCGCTCTCCACCTCCATTCACTCCTTTCCAAAATTTATTGGAATATGTTTTGCTCTTTTACCTCGAGCTTCATATCAACATCTTATCAACAAGGAGGTGTAAAAGAATTATCCCAACGACCAGCCATCCAACAGCCTCGTTCGACCTCCAGAAGCTGGATTACAAGACCAAGCTACAGATCTCAGCCGATTTGCTGTTTCAAATGCAACGCATCAATCGAACAAATATTAAAGTCCTTCTACGAAAAACGGCGATTCTCCTAAACCTGCATATTAAACAAGACAATGAGAGACTGCGTCTGACTAGGACCGATGGGGATTCTATACACCTCTCGCTCTCCACCTCCATTCACTCCTTTCCAAAATTTATTGGAATATGTTTTGCTCTTTTACCCCGAGCTTCGTAACATCATCTCATCAACAAGAAGGTGTAAAAGAATTATCCCAACGACCAGCCATCCAACAGCCTCGTTCGACCTCCAGAAGCTGGATTAGAAGACCAAGCTACTGATCTCAGCCGATTTGCTGTTTCAAATGCAACGCATCAATCGAACAAATATTAAAGTCCTTCTACGAAAAACGGCGATTCTCCTAAACCTGCATATTAAACAAGACAATGAGAGACTGCGTCTGACTAGGACCGATGGGGATTCTATACATCTCTCGCTCTCCCCCTCCATTCGCTTCTTTCCAAAATTTATTGGAATATGTTTTGCTCGGTTTCAGACCTGGGCTTTTTGATCCCTCCATAGAAAACTAGGGGGAAGCAAGCTCCATTAATGTCATCATTTTTACCCCGAGCTTCGTAACATCATCTCATCAACAAGGAGGTGTAAAAGAATTATCCCAACGACCAGCCATCCAACAGCCTCGTTCGACCTCCAGAAGCTGGATTACAAGACCAAGCTACTGATCTCAGCCGATTTGCTGTTTCAAATGCAACGCATCAATCGAACAAATATTAAAGTCCTTCTACGAAAAACGGCGATTCTCCTAAACCTGCATATTAAACAAGACAATGAGAGACTGCGTCTGACTAGGACCGATGGGGATTCTATACATCTCTCGCTCTCCCCCTCCATTCGCTTCTTTCCAAAATTTATTGGAATATGTTTTGCTCGGTTTCAGACCTGGGCTTTTTGATCCCTCCATAGAAAACTAGGGGGAAGCAAGCTCCATTAATGTCATCATTTTTACCCCGAGCTTCGTAACATCATCTCATCAACAAGGAGGTGTAAAAGAATTATCCCAACGACCAGCCATCCAACAGCCTCGTTCGACCTCCAGAAGCTGGATTACAAGACCAAGCTACTGATCTCAGCCGATTTGCTGTTTCAAATGCAACGCATCAATCGAACAAATATTAAAGTCCTTCTACGAAAAACGGCGATTCTCCTAAACCTGCATATTAAACAAGACAATGAGAGACTGCGTCTGACTAGGACCGATGGGGATTCTATACACCTCTCGCTCTCGACCTCCATTCACTCCTTTCCAAAATTTATTGGAATATGTTTTGCTCTTTTACCTCGAGCTTCATATCAACATCTCATTAACAAGGAGGTTTAAAAGAATTATCCCAACGACCAGCCATCCAACAGCCTCGTTCGACCTCCAGAAGCTGGATTACAAGACCAAGCTAGTGATCTCAGCCGATTTGCTGTTTCAAATGCAACGCATCAATCGAACAAATATTAAAGTCCTTCTACGAAAAACGGCGATTCTCCTAAACCTTCATATTAAACAAGACAATGAGAGACTGCGTCTGACTAGGACCGATGGGGATCCTATACACCTCTCGCTCTCCACCTCCATTCGCTTTCCAAAATTTATTGGAATATGTTTTGCTCGGTTTCAGACCTGGGCTTTTTGATCCCTCCATAGAAAACTAGGGGGAAGCAAGCTCCATTAATGTCATCATTTTTACCCCGAGCTTCGTAGCATCATCTCATCAACAAGGAGGTGTAAAAGAATTATCCCAACGACCAGCCATCCAACAGCCTCGTTCGACCTCCAGAAGCTGGATTACAAGACCAAGCTACTGATCTCAGCCGATTTGCTGTTTCAAATGCAACGCATCAATCGAACAAATATTAAAGTCCTTCTACGAAAAACGGCGATTCTCCTAAACCTGCATATTAAACAAGACAATGAGAGACTGCGTCTGACTAGGACCGATGGGGATTCTATACATCTCTCGCTCTCCCCCTCCATTCGCTTCTTTCCAAAATTTATTGGAATATGTTTTGCTCGGTTTCAGACCTGGGCTTTTTGATCCCTCCATAGAAAACTAGGGGGAAGCAAGCTCCATTAATGTCATCATTTTTACCCCGAGCTTCGTAACATCATCTCATCAACAAGGAGGTGTAAAAGAATTATCCCAACGACCAGCCATCCAACAGCCTCGTTCGACCTCCAGAAGCTGGATTACAAGACCAAGCTACTGATCTCAGCCGATTTGCTGTTTCAAATGCAACGCATCAATCGAACAAATATTAAAGTCCTTCTACGAAAAACGGCGATTCTCCTAAACCTGCATATTAAACAAGACAATGAGAGACTGCGTCTGACTAGGACCGATGGGGATTCTATACACCTCTCGCTCTCCACCTCCATTCACTCCTTTCCAAAATTTATTGGAATATGTTTTGCTCTTTTACCTCGAGCTTCATATCAACATCTCATCAACAAGGAGATGTAAAAGAATTATCCCAACGACCAGCCATCCAACAGCCTCGTTCGACCTCCAGAAGCTGGATTACAAGACCAAGCTACTGATCTCAGCCGATTTGCTGTTTCAAATGCAACGCATCAATCGAACAAATATTAAAGTCCTTCTACGAAAAACGGCGATTCTCCTAAACCTGCATATTAAACAAGACAATGAGAGACTGCGTCTGACTAGGACCGATGGGGATTCTATACACCTCTCGCTCTCCACCTCCATTCACTCCTTTCCAAAATTTAATGGAATATGTTTTGCTCTTTTACCTCGAGCTTCATATCAACATCTCATCAACAAGGAGATGTAAAAGAATTATCCCAACGACCAGCCATCCAACAGCCTCGTTCGACCTCCAGAAGCTGGATTACAAGACCAAGCTACTGATCTCAGCCGATTTTCTGTTTTAAATGCAACGCATCAATCGAACAAATGTTAAAGTCTTTCTACGAAAAACGGCGATTCTCCTAAACCTGCATATTAAACAAGACAATGAGAGACTGCGTCTGACTAGGACCGATGGGGATTCTATACACCTCTCGCTCTCCACCTCCATTCGCTTTCCAAAATTTATTGGAATATGTTTTGCTCGGTTTCAGACCTGGGCTTTTTGATCCCTCCATAGAAAACTAGGGGGAAGCAAGCTCCATTAATGTCATCATTTTTACCCCGAGCTTCGTAACATCATCTCATCAACAAGGAGGTGTAAAAGAATTATCCCAACGACCAGCCATCCAACAGCCTCGTTCGACCTCCAGAAGCTGGATTACAAGACCAAGCTACTGATCTCAGCCGATTTGCTGTTTTAAATGCAACGCATCAATCAAACAAATATTAAAGTCCTTCTACGAAAAACGGCGATTCTCCTAAACCTGCATATTAAACAAGACAATGAGAGACTGCGTCTGACTAGGACCGATGGGGATTCTATACACCTCTCGCTCTCCACCTCCATTCACTCCTTTCCAAAATTTATTGGAATATGTTTTGCTCTTTTACCTCGAGCTTCATATCAACATCTTATCAACAAGGAGGTCTAAAAGAATTATCCCAACGACCAGCCATCCAACAGCCTCGTTCGACCTCCAGAAGCTGGATTACAAGACCAAGCTACAGATCTCAGCCGATTTGCTGTTTCAAATGCAACGCATCAATCGAACAAATATTAAAGTCCTTCTACGAAAAACGGCGATTCTCCTAAACCTGCATATTAAACAAGACAATGAGAGACTGCGTCTGACTAGGACCGATGGGGATTCTATACACCTCTCGCTCTCCACCTCCATTCACTCCTTTCCAAAATTTATTGGAATATGTTTTGCTCTTTTACCTCGAGCTTCATATCAACATCTTATCAACAAGGAGGTCTAAAAGAATTATCCCAACGACCAGCCATCCAACAGCCTCGTTCGACCTCCAGAAGCTGGATTACAAGACCAAGCTACAGATCTCAGCCGATTTGCTGTTTCAAATGCAACGCATCAATCGAACAAATATTAAAGTCCTTCTACGAAAAACGGCGATTCTCCTAAACCTGCATATTAAACAAGACAATGAGAGACTGCGTCTGACTAGGACCGATGGGGATTCTATACACCTCTCGCTCTCCACCTCCATTCACTCCTTTCCAAAATTTATTGGAATATGTTTTGCTCTTTTACCTCGAGCTTCATATCAACATCTCATCAACAAGGAGATGTAAAAGAATTATCCCAACGACCAGCCATCCAACAGCCTCGTTCGACCTCCAGAAGCTGGATTACAAGACCAAGCTACTGATCTCAGCCGATTTTCTGTTTTAAATGCAACGCATCAATCGAACAAATATTAAAGTCTTTCTACGAAAAACGGCGATTCTCCTAAACCTGCATATTAAACAAGACAATGAGAGACTGCGTCTGACTAGGACCGATGGGGATTCTATACACCTCTCGCTCTCCACCTCCATTCGCTTTCCAAAATTTATTGGAATATGTTTTGCTCGGTTTCAGACCTGGGCTTTTTGATCCCTCCATAGAAAACTAGGGGGAAGCAAGCTCCATTAATGTCATCATTTTTACCCCGAGCTTCGTAACATCATCTCATCAACAAGGAGGTGTAAAAGAATTATCCCAACGACCAGCCATCCAACAGCCTCGTTCGACCTCCAGAAGCTGGATTACAAGACCAAGCTACTGATCTCAGCCGATTTGCTGTTTTAAATGCAACGCATCAATCAAACAAATATTAAAGTCCTTCTACGAAAAACGGCGATTCTCCTAAACCTGCATATTAAACAAGACAATGAGAGACTGCGTCTGACTAGGACCGATGGGGATTCTATACACCTCTCGCTCTCCACCTCCATTCACTCCTTTCCAAAATTTATTGGAATATGTTTTGCTCTTTTACCTCGAGCTTAATATCAACATCTTATCAACAAGGAGGTGTAAAAGAATTATCCCAACGACCAGCCATCCAACAGCCTCGTTCGACCTCCAGAAGCTGGATTACAAGACCAAGCTACAGATCTCAGCCGATTTGCTGTTTCAAATGCAACGCATCAATCGAACAAATATTAAAGTCCTTCTACGAAAAACGGCGATTCTCCTAAACCTGCATATTAAACAAGACAATGAGAGACTGCGTCTGACTAGGACCGATGGGGATTCTATACACCTCTCGCTCTCCACCTCCATTCACTCCTTTCCAAAATTTATTGGAATATGTTTTGCTCTTTTACCTCGAGCTTCATATCGACATCTCATCAACAAGGAGGTGTAAAAGAATTATCCCAACGACCAGCCATCCAACAGCCTCGTTCGACCTCCAGAAGCTGGATTACAAGACCAAGCTACTATACACCTCTCGCTCTCCACCTCCATTCACTCCTTTCCAAAATTTATTGGAATATGTTTTGCTCTTTTCCCTCGAGCTTCATATCAACATCTTATCAACAAGGAGGTGTAAAAGAATTATCCCAACGACCAGCCATCCAACAGCCTCGTTCGACCTCCAGAAGCTGGATTACAAGACCAAGCTACTGATCTCAGCCGATTTGCTGTTTCAAATGCAACGCATCAATCGAACAAATATTAAAGTCCTTCTACGAAAAACGGCGATTCTCCTAAACCTGCATATTAAACAAGACAATGAGAGACTGCGTCTGACTAGGACCGATGGGGATTCTATACACCTCTCGCTCTCCACCTCCATTCACTCCTTTCCAAAATTTATTGGAATATGTTTTGCTCTTTTACCTCGAGCTTCATATCAACATCTCATCAACAAGGAGGTGTAAAAGAATTATCCCAACGACCAGCCATCCAACAGCCTCGTTCGACCTCCAGAAGCTGGATTACAAGACCAAGCTACTGATCTCAGCCGATTTGCTGTTTCAAATGCAACGCATCAATCGAACAAATATTAAAGTCCTTCTACGAAAAACGGCGATTCTCCTAAACCTGCATATTAAACAAGACAATGAGAGACTGCGTCTGACTAGGACCGATGGGGATTCTATACACCTCTCGCTCTCCACCTCCATTCACTCCTTTCCAAAATTTATTGGAATATGTTTTGCTCTTTTACCTCGAGCTTCATATCAACATCTCATCAACAAGGAGGTGTAAAAGAATTATCCCAACGACCAGCCATCCAACAGCCTCGTTCGACCTCCAGAAGCTGGATTACAAGACCAAGCTACTGATCTCAGCCGATTTGCTGTTTCAAATGCAACGCATCAATCGAACAAATATTAAAGTCCTTCTACCAAAAACGGCGATTCTCCTAAACCTGCATATTAAACAAGACAATGAGAGACTGCGTCTGACTAGGACCGATGGGGATCCTATACACCTCTCGCTCTCCACCTCCATTCGCTTTCCAAAATTTATTGGAATATGTTTTGCTCGGTTTCAGACCTGGGCTTTTTGATCCCTCCATAGAAAACTAGGAGGAAGCAAGCTCCATTAATGTCATCATTTTTACCACGAGCTTCGTAACATCATCTCATCAACAAGGAGGTGTAAAAGAATTATCCCAACGACCAGCCATCCAAAAGCCTCGTTCGACCTCCAGAAGCTGGATTACAAGACCAAGCTACTGATCTCAGCCGATTTTCTGTTTTAAATGCAACGCATCAATCGAACAAATATTAAAGTCCTTCTACGAAAAACGGCGATTCTCCTAAACCTGCATATTAAACAAGACAATGAGAGACTGCGTCTGACTAGGACCGATGGGGATTCTATACACCTCTCGCTCTCCACCTCCATTCGCTTTCCAAAATTTATTGGAATATGTTTTGCTCGGTTTCAGACCTGGGCTTTTTGATCCCTCCATAGAAAACTAGGGGGAAGCAAGCTCCATTAATGTCATCATTTTAACCCGAGCTTCGTAACATCATCTCATCAACAAGGAGGTGTAAAAGAATTATCCCAACGACCAGCCATCCAACAGCCTCGTTCGACCTCCAGAAGCTGGATTACAAGACCAAGCTACTGATCTCAGCCGAATTGCTGTTTCAAATGCAACGCATCAATCGAACAAATATTAAAGTCCTTCTACGAAAAACGGCGATTCTCCTAAACCTGCATATTAAACAAGACAATGAGAGACTGCGTCTGACTAGGACCGATGGGGATTCTATACACCTCTCGCTCTCCACCTCCATTCACTCCTTTCCAAAATTTATTGGAATATGTTTTGCTCTTTTACCTCGAGCTTCATATCAACATCTTATCAACAAGGAGGTGTAAAAGAATTATCCCAACGACCAGCCATCCAACAGCCTCGTTCGACCTCCAGAAGCTGGATTACAAGACCAAGCTACAGATCTCAGCCGATTTGCTGTTTCAAATGCAACGCATCAATCGAACAAATATTAAAGTCCTTCTACGAAAAACGGCGATTCTCCTAAACCTGCATATTAAACAAGACAATGAGAGACTGCGTCTGACTAGGACCGATGGGGATTCTATACACCTCTCGCTCTCCACCTCCATTCACTCCTTTCCAAAATTTATTGGAATATGTTTTGCTCTTTTACCCCGAGCTTCGTAACATCATCTCATCAACAAGAAGGTGTAAAAGAATTATCCCAACGACCAGCCATCCAACAGCCTCGTTCGACCTCCAGAAGCTGGATTAGAAGACCAAGCTACTGATCTCAGCCGATTTGCTGTTTCAAATGCAACGCATCAATCGAACAAATATTAAAGTCCTTCTACGAAAAACGGCGATTCTCCTAAACCTGCATATTAAACAAGACAATGAGAGACTGCGTCTGACTAGGACCGATGGGGATTCTATACATCTCTCGCTCTCCCCCTCCATTCGCTTCTTTCCAAAATTTATTGGAATATGTTTTGCTCGGTTTCAGACCTGGGCTTTTTGATCCCTCCATAGAAAACTAGGGGGAAGCAAGCTCCATTAATGTCATCATTTTTACCCCGAGCTTCGTAACATCATCTCATCAACAAGGAGGTGTAAAAGAATTATCCCAACGACCAGCCATCCAACAGCCTCGTTCGACCTCCAGAAGCTGGATTACAAGACCAAGCTACTGATCTCAGCCGATTTGCTGTTTCAAATGCAACGCATCAATCGAACAAATATTAAAGTCCTTCTACGAAAAACGGCGATTCTCCTAAACCTGCATATTAAACAAGACAATGAGAGACTGCGTCTGACTAGGACCGATGGGGATTCTATACATCTCTCGCTCTCCCCCTCCATTCGCTTCTTTCCAAAATTTATTGGAATATGTTTTGCTCGGTTTCAGACCTGGGCTTTTTGATCCCTCCATAGAAAACTAGGGGGAAGCAAGCTCCATTAATGTCATCATTTTTACCCCGAGCTTCGTAACATCATCTCATCAACAAGGAGGTGTAAAAGAATTATCCCAACGACCAGCCATCCAACAGCCTCGTTCGACCTCCAGAAGCTGGATTACAAGACCAATTTACTGATCTCAGCCGATTTGCTGTTTCAAATGCAACGCATCAATCGAACAAATATTAAAGTCCTTCTACGAAAAACGGCGATTCTCCTAAACCTGCATATTAAACAAGACAATGAGAGACTGCGTCTGACTAGGACCGATGGGGATTCTATACACCTCTCGCTCTCGACCTCCATTCACTCCTTTCCAAAATTTATTGGAATATGTTTTGCTCTTTTACCTCGAGCTTCATATCAACATCTCATCAACAAGGAGGTTTAAAAGAATTATCCCAACGACCAGCCATCCAACAGCCTCGTTCGACCTCCAGAAGCTGGATTACAAGACCAAGCTAGTGATCTCAGCCGATTTGCTGTTTCAAATGCAACGCATCAATCGAACAAATATTAAAGTCCTTCTACGAAAAACGGCGATTCTCCTAAACCTTCATATTAAACAAGACAATGAGAGACTGCGTCTGACTAGGACCGATGGGGATCCTATACACCTCTCGCTCTCCACCTCCATTCGCTTTCCAAAATTTATTGGAATATGTTTTGCTCGGTTTCAGACCTGGGCTTTTTGATCCCTCCATAGAAAACTAGGGGGAAGCAAGCTCCATTAATGTCATCATTTTTACCCCGAGCTTCGTAACATCATCTCATCAACAAGGAGGTGTAAAAGAATTATCCCAACGACCAGCCATCCAACAGCCTCGTTCGACCTCCAGAAGCTGGATTACAAGACCAAGCTACTGATCTCAGCCGATTTGCTGTTTCAAATGCAACGCATCAATCGAACAAATATTAAAGTCCTTCTACGAAAAACGGCGATTCTCCTAAACCTGCATATTAAACAAGACAATGAGAGACTGCGTCTGACTAGGACCGATGGGGATTCTATACATCTCTCGCTCTCCCCCTCCATTCGCTTCTTTCCAAAATTTATTGGAATATGTTTTGCTCGGTTTCAGACCTGGGCTTTTTGATCCCTCCATAGAAAACTAGGGGGAAGCAAGCTCCATTAATGTCATCATTTTTACCCCGAGCTTCGTAACATCATCTCATCAACAAGGAGGTGTAAAAGAATTATCCCAACGACCAGCCATCCAACAGCCTCGTTCGACCTCCAGAAGCTGGATTACAAGACCAAGCTACTGATCTCAGCCGATTTGCTGTTTCAAATGCAACGCATCAATCGAACAAATATTAAAGTCCTTCTACGAAAAACGGCGATTCTCCTAAACCTGCATATTAAACAAGACAATGAGAGACTGCGTCTGACTAGGAACGATGGGGATTCTATACACCTCTCGCTCTCCACCTCCATTCACTCCTTTCCAAAATTTATTGGAATATGTTTTGCTCTTTTACCTCGAGCTTCATATCAACATCTTATCAACAAGGAGGTCTAAAAGAATTATCCCAACGACCAGCCATCCAACAGCCTCGTTCGACCTCCAGAAGCTGGATTACAAGACCAAGCTACAGATCTCAGCCGATTTGCTGTTTCAAATGCAACGCATCAATCGAACAAATATTAAAGTCCTTCTACGAAAAACGGCGATTCTCCTAAACCTGCATATTAAACAAGACAATGAGAGACTGCGTCTGACTAGGACCGATGGGGATTCTATACACCTCTCGCTCTCCACCTCCATTCACTCCTTTCCAAAATTTATTGGAATATGTTTTGCTCTTTTACCTCGAGCTTCATATCAACATCTCATCAACAAGGAGATGTAAAAGAATTATCCCAACGACCAGCCATCCAACAGCCTCGTTCGACCTCCAGAAGCTGGATTACAAGACCAAGCTACTGATCTCAGCCGATTTTCTGTTTTAAATGCAACGCATCAATCGAACAAATATTAAAGTCTTTCTACGAAAAACGGCGATTCTCCTAAACCTGCATATTAAACAAGACAATGAGAGACTGCGTCTGACTAGGACCGATGGGGATTCTATACACCTCTCGCTCTCCACCTCCATTCGCTTTCCAAAATTTATTGGAATATGTTTTGCTCGGTTTCAGACCTGGGCTTTTTGATCCCTCCATAGAAAACTAGGGGGAAGCAAGCTCCATTAATGTCATCATTTTTACCCCGAGCTTCGTAACATCATCTCATCAACAAGGAGGTGTAAAAGAATTATCCCAACGACCAGCCATCCAACAGCCTCGTTCGACCTCCAGAAGCTGGATTACAAGACCAAGCTACTGATCTCAGCCGATTTGCTGTTTTAAATGCAACGCATCAATCAAACAAATATTAAAGTCCTTCTACGAAAAACGGCGATTCTCCTAAACCTGCATATTAAACAAGACAATGAGAGACTGCGTCTGACTAGGACCGATGGGGATTCTATACACCTCTCGCTCTCCACCTCCATTCACTCCTTTCCAAAATTTATTGGAATATGTTTTGCTCTTTTACCTCGAGCTTCATATCAACATCTTATCAACAAGGAGGTCTAAAAGAATTATCCCAACGACCAGCCATCCAACAGCCTCGTTCGACCTCCAGAAGCTGGATTACAAGACCAAGCTACAGATCTCAGCCGATTTGCTGTTTCAAATGCAACACATCAATCGAACAAATATTAAAGTCCTTCTACGAAAAACGGCGATTCTCCTAAACCTGCATATTAAACAAGACAATGAGAGACTGCGTCTGACTAGGACCGATGGGGATTCTATACACCTCTCGCTCTCCACCTCCATTCACTCCTTTCCAAAATTTATTGGAATATGTTTTGCTCTTTTACCTCGAGCTTCATATCAACATCTTATCAACAAGGAGGTCTAAAAGAATTATCCCAACGACCAGCCATCCAACAGCCTCGTTCGACCTCCAGAAGCTGGATTACAAGACCAAGCTACAGATCTCAGCCGATTTGCTGTTTCAAATGCAACGCATCAATCGAACAAATATTAAAGTCCTTCTACGAAAAACGGCGATTCTCCTAAACCTGCATATTAAACAAGACAATGAGAGACTGCGTCTGACTAGGACCGATGGGGATTCTATACACCTCTCGCTCTCCACCTCCATTCACTCCTTTCCAAAATTTATTGGAATATGTTTTGCTCTTTTACCTCGAGCTTCATATCAACATCTCATCAACAAGGAGATGTAAAAGAATTATCCCAACGACCAGCCATCCAACAGCCTCGTTCGACCTCCAGAAGCTGGATTACAAGACCAAGCTACTGATCTCAGCCGATTTTCTGTTTTAAATGCAACGCATCAATCGAACAAATATTAAAGTCTTTCTACGAAAAACGGCGATTCTCCTAAACCTGCATATTAAACAAGACAATGAGAGACTGCGTCTGACTAGGACCGATGGGGATTCTATACACCTCTCGCTCTCCACCTCCATTCACTCCTTTCCAAAATTTATTGGAATATGTTTTGCTCTTTTACCTCGAGCTTAATATCAACATCTTATCAACAAGGAGGTGTAAAAGAATTATCCCAACGACCAGCCATCCAACAGCCTCGTTCGACCTCCAGAAGCTGGATTACAAGACCAAGCTACAGATCTCAGCCGATTTGCTGTTTCAAATGCAACGCATCAATCGAACAAATATTAAAGTCCTTCTACGAAAAACGGCGATTCTCCTAAACCTGCATATTAAACAAGACAATGAGAGACTGCGTCTGACTAGGACCGATGGGGATTCTATACACCTCTCGCTCTCCACCTCCATTCACTCCTTTCCAAAATTTATTGGAATATGTTTTGCTCTTTTACCTCGAGCTTCATATCGACATCTCATCAACAAGGAGGTGTAAAAGAATTATCCCAACGACCAGCCATCCAACAGCCTCGTTCGACCTCCAGAAGCTGGATTACAAGACCAAGCTACTATACACCTCTCGCTCTCCACCTCCATTCACTCCTTTCCAAAATTTATTGGAATATGTTTTGCTCTTTTCCCTCGAGCTTCATATCAACATCTTATCAACAAGGAGGTGTAAAAGAATTATCCCAACGACCAGCCATCCAACAGCCTCGTTCGACCTCCAGAAGCTGGATTACAAGACCAAGCTACTGATCTCAGCCGATTTGCTGTTTCAAATGCAACGCATCAATCGAACAAATATTAAAGTCCTTCTACGAAAAACGGCGATTCTCCTAAACCTGCATATTAAACAAGACAATGAGAGACTGCGTCTGACTAGGACCGATGGGGATTCTATACACCTCTCGCTCTCCACCTCCATTCACTCCTTTCCAAAATTTATTGGAATATGTTTTGCTCTTTTACCTCGAGCTTCATATCAACATCTCATCAACAAGGAGGTGTAAAAGAATTATCCCAACGACCAGCCATCCAACAGCCTCGTTCGACCTCCAGAAGCTGGATTACAAGACCAAGCTACTGATCTCAGCCGATTTGCTGTTTCAAATGCAACGCATCAATCGAACAAATATTATAAAGTCCTTCTACCAAAAACGGCGATTCTCCTAAACCTGCATATTAAACAAGACAATGAGAGACTGCGTCTGACTAGGACCGATGGGGATCCTATACACCTCTCGCTCTCCACCTCCATTCGCTTTCCAAAATTTATTGGAATATGTTTTGCTCGGTTTCAGACCTGGGCTTTTTGATCCCTCCATAGAAAACTAGGAGGAAGCAAGCTCCATTAATGTCATCATTTTTACCACGAGCTTCGTAACATCATCTCATCAACAAGGAGGTGTAAAAGAATTATCCCAACGACCAGCCATCCAACAGCCTCGTTCGACCTCCAGAAGCTGGATTACAAGACCAAGCTACTGATCTCAGCCGATTTTCTGTTTTAAATGCAACGCATCAATCGAACAAATATTAAAGTCCTTCTACGAAAAACGGCGATTCTCCTAAACCTGCATATTAAACAAGACAATGAGAGACTGCGTCTGACTAGGACCGATGGGGATTCTATACACCTCTCGCTCTCCACCTCCATTCGCTTTCCAAAATTTATTGGAATATGTTTTGCTCGGTTTCAGACCTGGGCTTTTTGATCCCTCCATAGAAAACTAGGGGGAAGCAAGCTCCATTAATGTCATCATTTTTACCCCGAGCTTCGTAACATCATCTCATCAACAAGGAGGTGTAAAAGAATTATCCCAACGACCAGCCATCCAACAGCCTCGTTCGACCTCCAGAAGCTGGATTACAAGACCAAGCTACTGATCTCAGCCGATTTGCTGTTTCAAATGCAACGCATCAATCGAACAAATATTAAAGTCCTTCTACGAAAAACGGCGATTCTCCTAAACCTGCATATTAAACAAGACAATGAGAGACTGCGTTTGACTAGGACCGATGGGGATTCTATACACCTCTCGCTCTCCACCTCCATTCACTCCTTTCCAAAATTTATTGGAATATGTTTTGCTCTTTTACCTCGAGCTTCATATCAACATCTTATCAACAAGGAGGTGTAAAAGAATTATCCCAACGACCAGCCATCCAACAGCCTCGTTCGACCTCCAGAAGCTGGATTACAAGACCAAGCTACAGATCTCAGCCGATTTGCTGTTTCAAATGCAACGCATCAATCGAACAAATATTAAAGTCCTTCTACGAAAAACGGCGATTCTCCTAAACCTGCATATTAAACAAGACAATGAGAGACTGCGTCTGACTAGGACCGATGGGGATTCTATACACCTCTCGCTCTCCACCTCCATTCACTCCTTTCCAAAATTTATTGGAATATGTTTTGCTCTTTTACCCCGAGCTTCGTAACATCATCTCATCAACAAGAAGGTGTAAAAGAATTATCCCAACGACCAGCCATCCAACAGCCTCGTTCGACCTCCAGAAGCTGGATTAGAAGACCAAGCTACTGATCTCAGCCGATTTGCTGTTTCAAATGCAACGCATCAATCGAACAAATATTAAAGTCCTTCTACGAAAAACGGCGATTCTCCTAAACCTGCATATTAAACAAGACAATGAGAGACTGCGTCTGACTAGGACCGATGGGGATTCTATACATCTCTCGCTCTCCCCCTCCATTCGCTTCTTTCCAAAATTTATTGGAATATGTTTTGCTCGGTTTCAGACCTGGGCTTTTTGATCCCTCCATAGAAAACTAGGGGGAAGCAAGCTCCATTAATGTCATCATTTTTACCCCGAGCTTCGTAACATCATCTCATCAACAAGGAGGTGTAAAAGAATTATCCCAACGACCAGCCATCCAACAGCCTCGTTCGACCTCCAGAAGCTGGATTACAAGACCAAGCTACTGATCTCAGCCGATTTGCTGTTTCAAATGCAACGCATCAATCGAACAAATATTAAAGTCCTTCTACGAAAAACGGCGATTCTCCTAAACCTGCATATTAAACAAGACAATGAGAGACTGCGTCTGACTAGGACCGATGGGGATTCTATACATCTCTCGCTCTCCCCCTCCATTCGCTTCTTTCCAAAATTTATTGGAATATGTTTTGCTCGGTTTCAGACCTGGGCTTTTTGATCCCTCCATAGAAAACTAGGGGGAAGCAAGCTCCATTAATGTCATCATTTTTACCCCGAGCTTCGTAACATCATCTCATCAACAAGGAGGTGTAAAAGAATTATCCCAACGACCAGCCATCCAACAGCCTCGTTCGACCTCCAGAAGCTGGATTACAAGACCAAGCTACTGATCTCAGCCGATTTGCTGTTTCAAATGCAACGCATCAATCGAACAAATATTAAAGTCCTTCTACGAAAAACGGCGATTCTCCTAAACCTGCATATTAAACAAGACAATGAGAGACTGCGTCTGACTAGGACCGATGGGGATTCTATACACCTCTCGCTCTCCACCTCCATTCACTCCTTTCCAAAATTTATTGGAATATGTTTTGCTCTTTTACCCCGAGCTTCGTAACATCATCTCATCAACAAGGAGGTGTAAAAGAATTATCCCAACGACCAGCCATCCAACAGCCTCGTTCGACCTCCAGAAGCTGGATTACAAGACCAAGCTACTGATCTCAGCCGATTTGCTGCTTCAAATGCAACGCATCAATCGAACAAATATTAAAGTCCTTCTACGAAAAACGGCGATTCTCCTAAACCTGCATATTAAACAAGACAATGAGAGACTGCGTCTGACTAGGACCGATGGGGATTCTATACACCTCTCGCTCTCCACCTCCATTCACTCCTTTCCAAAATTTATTGGAATATGTTTTGCTCTTTTACCTCGAGCTTCATATCAAGATCTCATCAACAAGGAGATGTAAAAGAATTATCCCAACGACCAGCCATCCAACAGCCTCGTTCGACCTCCAGAAGCTGGATTACAAGACCAAGCTACTGATCTCAGCCGATTTTCTGTTTTAAATGCAACGCATCAATCGAACAAATATTAAAGTCCTTCTACGAAAAACGGCGATTCTCCTAAACCTGCATATTAAACAAGACAATGAGAGACTGCGTCTGACTAGGACCGATGGGGATTCTATACACCTCTCGCTCTCCACCTCCATTCGCTTTCCAAAATTTATTGGAATATGTTTTGCTCGGTTTCAGACCTGGGCTTTTTGATCCCTCCATAGAAAACTAGGGGGAAGCAAGCTCCATTAATGTCATCATTTTTACCCCGAGCTTCGTAACATCATCTCATCAACAAGGAGGTGTAAAAGAATTATCCCAACGACCAGCCATCCAACAGCCTCGTTCGACCTCCAGAAGCTGGATTACAAGACCAAGCTACTGATCTCAGCCGATTTGCTGTTTCAAATGCAACGCATCTATCGAACAAATATTAAAGTCCTTCTACGAAAAACGGCGATTCTCCTAAACCTGCATATTAAACAAGACAATGAGAGACTGCGTCTGACTAGGACCGATGGGGAATCTATACACCTCTCGCTCTCCACCTCCATTCACTCCTTTCCAAAATTTATTGGAATATGTTTTGCTCTTTTACCTCGAGCTTCATATCAACATCTCATCAACAAGGAGGTGTAAAAGAATTATCCCAACGACCAGCCATCCAACAGCCTCGTTCGACCTCCAGAAGCTGGATTACAAGACCAAGCTACTGATCTCAGCCGATTTGCTGTTTCAAATGCAACGCATCAATCGAACAAATATTAAAGTCCTTCTACGAAAAACCGGCGATTCTCCTAAACCTGCATATTAAACAAGACAATGAGAGACTGCGTCTGACTAGGACCGATGGGGATTCTATACACTTCTCGCTCTCCACCTCCATTCACTCCTTTCCAAAATTTATTGGAATATGTTTTGCTCTTTTACCTCGAGCTTCATATCAACATCTCATCAACAAGGAGATGTAAAAGAATTATCCCAACGACCAGCCATCCAACAGCCTCGTTCGACCTCCAGAAGCTGGATTACAAGACCAAGCTAGTGATCTCAGCCGATTTGCTGTTTCAAATGCAACGCATCAATCGAACAAATATTAAAGTCCTTCTACGAAAAACGGCGATTCTCCTAAACCTGCATATTAAACAAGACAATGAGAGACTGCGTCTGACTAGGACCGATGGGGATCCTATACACCTCTCGCTCTCCACCTCCATTCGCTTTCCAAAATTTATTGGAATATGTTTTGCTCGGTTTCAGACCTGGGCTTTTTGATCCCTCCATAGAAAACTAGGGGGAAGCAAGCTCCATTAATGTCATCATTTTTACCCCGAGCTTCGTAACATCATCTCATCAACAAGGAGGTGTAAAAGAATTATCCCAACGACCAGCCATCCAACAGCCTCGTTCGACCTCCAGAAGCTGGATTACAAGACCAAGCTACTGATCTCAGCCGATTTGCTGTTTCAAATGCAACGCATCAATCGAACAAATATTAAAGTCCTTCTACGAAAAACGGCGATTCTCCTAAACCTGCATATTAAACAAGACAATGAGAGACTGCGTCTGACTAGGACCGATGGGGATTCTATACACCTCTCGCTCTCCACCTCCATTCACTCCTTTCCAAAATTTATTGGAATATGTTTTGCTCTTTTACCTCGAGCTTCATATCAACATCTTATCAACAAGGAGGTGTAAAAGAATTATCCCAACGACCAGCCATCCAACATCCTCGTTCGACCTCCAGAAGCTGGATTACAAGACCAAGCTACTGATCTCAGCCGATTTGCTGTTTTAAATGCAACGCATCAATCGAACAAATATTAAAGTCCTTCTACGAAAAACGGCGATTCTCCTAAACCTGCATATTAAACAAGACAATGAGACTGCGTCTGACTAGGACCGATGGGGATTCTATACACCTCTCGCTCTCCACCTCCATTCACTCCTTTCCAAAATTTATTGGAATATGTTTTGCTCTTTTACCTCGAGCTTCATATCAACATCTTATCAACAAGGAGGTGTAAAAGAATTATCCCAACGACCAGCCATCCAACAGCCTCGTTCGACCTCCAGAAGCTGGATTACAAGACCAAGCTACTGATCTCAGCCGATTTGCTGTTTCAAATGCAACGCATCAATCGAACAAATATTAAAGTCCTTCTACGAAAAACGGCGATTCTCCTAAACCTGCATATTAAACAAGACAATGAGAGACTGCGTCTGACTAGGACCGATGGGGATTCTATACACCTCTCGCTCTCCACCTCCATTCGCTTTCCAAAATTTATTGGAATATGTTTTGCTCGGTTTCAGACCTGGGCTTTTTGATCCCTCCATAGAAAACTAGGGGGAAGCAAGCTCCATTAATGTCATCATTTTTACCCCGAGCTTCGTAACATCATCTCATCAACAAGGAGGTGTAAAAGAATTATCCCAACGACCAGCCATCCAACAGCCTCGTTCGACCTCCAGAAGCTGGATTACAAGACCAAGCTACTGATCTCAGCCGATTTGCTGTTTCAAATGCAACGCATCAATCGAACAAATATTAAAGTCCTTCTACGAAAAACGGCGATTCTCCTAAACCTGCATATTAAACAAGACAATGAGAGACTGCGTCTGACTAGGACCGATGGGGATTCTATACATCTCTCGCTCTCCCCCTCCATTCGCTTCTTTCCAAAATTTATTGGAATATGTTTTGCTCGGTTTCAGACCTGGGCTTTTTGATCCCTCCATAGAAAACTAGGGGGAAGCAAGCTCCATTAATGTCATCATTTTTACCCCGAGCTTCGTAACATCATCTCATCAACAAGGAGGTGTAAAAGAATTATCCCAACGACCAGCCATCCAACAGCCTCGTTCGACCTCCAGAAGCTGGATTACAAGACCAAGCTACTGATCTCAGCCGATTTGCTGTTTCAAATGCAACGCATCTATCGAACAAATATTAAAGTCCTTCTACGAAAAACGGCGATTCTCCTAAACCTGCATATTAAACAAGACAATGAGAGACTGCGTCTGACTAGGACCGATGGGGAATCTATACACCTCTCGCTCTCCACCTCCATTCACTCCTTTCCAAAATTTATTGGAATATGTTTTGCTCTTTTACCTCGAGCTTCATATCAACATCTCATCAACAAGGAGGTGTAAAAGAATTATCCCAACGACCAGCCATCCAACAGCCTCGTTCGACCTCCAGAAGCTGGATTACAAGACCAAGCTACTGATCTCAGCCGATTTGCTGTTTCAAATGCAACGCATCAATCGAACAAATATTAAAGTCCTTCTACGAAAAACCGGCGATTCTCCTAAACCTGCATATTAAACAAGACAATGAGAGACTGCGTCTGACTAGGACCGATGGGGATTCTATACACTTCTCGCTCTCCACCTCCATTCACTCCTTTCCAAAATTTATTGGAATATGTTTTGCTCTTTTACCTCGAGCTTCATATCAACATCTCATCAACAAGGAGATGTAAAAGAATTATCCCAACGACCAGCCATCCAACAGCCTCGTTCGACCTCCAGAAGCTGGATTACAAGACCAAGCTAGTGATCTCAGCCGATTTGCTGTTTCAAATGCAACGCATCAATCGAACAAATATTAAAGTCCTTCTACGAAAAACGGCGATTCTCCTAAACCTGCATATTAAACAAGACAATGAGAGACTGCGTCTGACTAGGACCGATGGGGATCCTATACACCTCTCGCTCTCCACCTCCATTCGCTTTCCAAAATTTATTGGAATATGTTTTGCTCGGTTTCAGACCTGGGCTTTTTGATCCCTCCATAGAAAACTAGGGGGAAGCAAGCTCCATTAATGTCATCATTTTTACCCCGAGCTTCGTAACATCATCTCATCAACAAGGAGGTGTAAAAGAATTATCCCAACGACCAGCCATCCAACAGCCTCGTTCGACCTCCAGAAGCTGGATTACAAGACCAAGCTACTGATCTCAGCCGATTTGCTGTTTCAAATGCAACGCATCAATCGAACAAATATTAAAGTCCTTCTACGAAAAACGGCGATTCTCCTAAACCTGCATATTAAACAAGACAATG